>JAMWET010007478.1:687500-787903 GCA_024036415.1 Prochilodus magdalenae | reverse complement strand
GTTTGCCAGTTTGTGTGGACCTATTCTAATTGATGTAGACACTTCTTCTATGTATTCTACCAGGGTTCTTGTTCAGAGCCTCACAGCTGCACTGGCATTACCTGCCCTCGAAAGCTTCTATTCACAACATTGGTCATTACGTGCCGTTCTTATTTGAACTCGCACAGGCCACCAAGTATCTAGATCATAATTCACTCCCGACAGTCACTGGAATCACAGCAAGAACAAATACATGACCAAGTGCTACTGTTTCTATTAAAATCACATTCCTACTGTTTAAAAACCAACCATTGAAAAAATAAGATAACTGAAGCCTGTGACAAATGACCTCTGAGACCAGTTACTGAGGAACGGAACCAAGCCAGACAGGCACCAATGCTAGAGAGGCACGGATGTGCCCCAGCTGGGCTTATCCCTGGTGTAATGGTATGTATTTTGGAGCAATTAGATCATTTACGGTAAGAATAACATTGTACTAAAAAGTGAGATAAGAAGGTAGGAGAGAAAAAACAAGGGGGGGCCGAAGGTTGAAGCATGCACTGCAATTTGTTAAACTGGCTGTGAAATAAGCACGGTGAGCCTTTACCCCAGGCGGCTGTAATCCGGTTCTGCGCTTAGGCAAACCGTGAGTAACCTTGCCTCGCCACAGTGTGCACCCCCCCCCGCCATCCCCTCCCAGGGGTGCCTCGACCAGAGGAACGGAGTTTTCTTTGCTTTATTTGACCATCATTGCCCTAAGCTTCCCCAAGCCCTTGCCATCCGCACCACCTTTCCAAGAACCATGCTCCACTCGCGTGGGGCATAGCTGCCAAAACAGTGGGAGGCCAAGGGACACTGCGCAGGAGGACCACATTAGAACAAATAGCTTTCCTCTTGGCCTCAAACAATAGTTCTGGAAGCGAATGTAATTTGAGCTAAGGCCGCTGTCCGTATCTTATGGTGACGCTTTGGGCTGAACGACCGTGTTGCTATGTCACGTTGTGTGTTGAGTGTGCCCAAACCGTTGGAGTCAGTAGGTTGTGTATGCAGCAGTGTCATGCTCCTCGGATATGTGTACTGGACATCCAGAGATTGGGGTGTAGCACGTCCCTCTCTGGCCCTTTCAGATGTCTCATGGTGTAGGATGAAAAAACTGGTCTGTCTAGCCTGAATGACAAAAAGTGTCAAGAAGGGTGGAGGATGAATAGGCTGTCAATACACATGCATACCATGGAAAGTCCAGAGACCACCTGGAGAGTTTCCCCATTAACATATAGAATCCCTGATGGCAAAGGAATAGCGGGACCACTGTTCGCTCCACTAATGGCAAAAGCTGTTGGTCTACTGTGTCTGCTTGTCAGCTTTGCCCAAATCACGATTTTCCTTTGTTTCTCCTGTTGATATCAGTAATTAAAAGTTTAGTAAAATCAAGTAACGAGGGTCCCTCAGAAGAGCGCACAAGATCATCAAGGACAAAAACTCATCCTCACACCACCTCTTCACAACTCTCCATCTGGGCAGACGGTACAGTAGCGCAAGGAAGATTAAGAACATCCGATATACAGGGACAGTTTTTTTACTCCCCAGGTCATCAGACTCTGCACACCCACTTCCTCCACAACCAGTCCTCCTTCTGTAGCTCAGTGGGTACACCCACTACTCAGGGTGCCACCTCTACATGTGGGAGGGACTGGGGTTCGAATCCTGAGTTACACCAGTATAAGTCCTTGGGCAAGGACTATAACCACTACACTGGTCCTCCCTGTACACATTAACCTTGTAAGCTCGCTCTGGATAAGAGGCGTCAGCTAACTGCCGAAAAATGTAAGACCCATAACATCTGACCAGTAATGTTAGTCCAATGCTAAGTCCATTTCATCCTATGAGAGACCCCTCGAACATTACAAGATGCCCCGACAGGCAAACAGACTGAGCAACCGGATTACAGATTTCTCAACCCACACAGGGGGACTGACACCAGAATGCATTACAGACTGCTTACACTGCACAGACTGACCACTAGAAGATCACAGGGACTGGACCACTAGAGGTTACAGACTGACCACCAGATGATTAAAGACGATCCACGGTGGTGTAGAGGTTAGCTTGTCGCCTCGAGGCTCTCGAAACGGTTTGACGGCGGTTCGAATCCCGCAGTTGTGTGTATCTGATTTTGTGGATGGTGTAGCTCAGCGGATAACACCACTTGCCGCCAGGGACCAGCACACACATTTGGAGACTGGGGTTCGAATCACGTTCTGGGTGACTATGCTGTGCTACACCAAGTAAGAGTCTTGGGCAACGACCCTAACACTTACGCCCACCTGTAATGTGATAACCTTGTAAGTCGCGCTGGATAAGAGCGTCAGCTAAATGCCAAAATGTAAATGTAAAGGTAACCGCACAGACGACCACCAGAAAGATTACAGATCTGCTTAACTGGCCACAGACTGACACCACTAGATGATTACAGATGCCTAACGCCAGGCTGAACACAGATGATACAGACTGCCTAACTGACAGCTGACCACCCAGAAGATTACATTAACGGCTAGATTAATAACTGAAGAGTACATATAAGATTGTAACTGTTACTTTCAGCACCATGCTGTTTAACAATGATGCAATTTATATATGGACAGTATTCTGCTTTATACTTATCGTGTGTGTGTGTCTATGGGTGTGTGTGTATAGATGACTCGTCCTGTGGTTGCTAGCATAAGCACTTAATAGAAGTTAATCTCCTAGTGGTTCATGATGTAGTAATGCACTCTATACATATAACTGTAATCATTGGCTCAGCACATCATCATACCGTCCTTTTACCATTCTGGAGGGTCTTCATTGATGTATAATAGTGCTCTAAATACGAACCTCATGCTGAGTGACGTCTGGCAGGCTTGTGGTTAGCAAAAATAAGCGGCCACGACACCATACTGAGAGAGACATACTTCTGTATGTGTAGATCATCAAATTATTGATCATATCAGTCTAAATTTATCATCATTCATTGTACCATGTTACCACCAGGCAGAGATACCATAGGCTATACTAATAAGAGTCCACTGGACAAGACTCACTAATTGCTACCTTAGCGTACGCATTGTTAGCAGCTCTGCTTAACAGTGTAAAATATTCTGTATACAATATTGCGTTTACCGTTGCTGCCCTCACTTGATAACTCGCTATGTCCTCAGCTATGTTATTACATTCATTGGCACTTCAAGCTGCACCGAATGATATGGTTTAGCGAACAAAGGTGATTGTAAGCATTGGTTAGCTTTATTGTCCCCCAGAATTTGTGGTTAGTTGCATCCCTACAGGAAAACAGGGATGTCCAATCCTTGGAGCACTGAGCCATCGTCACACATCCAGTTCAAAGTCCATGATTTTGATGCATCTCTGGGCCGCTCACTGTTGTACTCTCCCTGGCGCTAAGCCTCCCTCCCATCGGGGGCTGGTTTAAAAGCTCTGCTACCTCGTGGTAGTGCATTTGCTGAGAGTTTCTGGGTTACAGCTACCATTACAAAGAGCCACGGGCTGGGGCTGCGTCGGCTGCTGTTCCAGCTCACAGGTTTACTCAGGGGGCCAGGGGTGTTAATGCTACAGGCTTTAAAAAGAAACTACAAGATGTCTTTCACTTACCTTCAAACAGGCAACCAGGGTAAAAGCTGGAACTAATCTCCACAGAGTTTGGTGCTTGCTTTAACACTTGACTGTTGTCCAACCAAATATCCCAGTGGTGGCAATTCGCAGTGAATCTCCGCATGCTCTTAGTGATCAGGAGGAAATCCTGTTGCAGGCATGCACAGCTATTCAACTTGCCGGTTTCCAATCCACACTCTCAGCAATGAGAACAGAGTGTGTGGATGCCTATGGTCTCAGCAAGACTCAACAGATTAAGTTATTAGGTCCCTCACTTTTACAGCAAGAATTGGCCTTTCATAAGGGTGGTTATGAAAGGGTTTAAAGTGCTTTGATTAATACATTGGGCCATAAACGCCTTATAGACCATTAATAAGCAGATATTAACACATATGCAATAGTGACCTTTGTTTGCCAGGTCCATCTGTATTGTTCAAACATCCGCTTTTAAGGTGATTTTGTATCTTGCTAAGGTCTTCCGTCATTATAAATATCAGATATAATGTCAATAACGCCAATTTTGGTCCTTTATTGATGTGTGTTTATGTAATGTTTCTGACTGCGTAAACTCACAGATTCACAGCATGCTAAGCCTCCTCTGCACCTTATTCTGTTTACCTAATCTAATAGTGTCCTAATGTCTGTTTTATGTATCGTATTGATTATATATATTTCTAGTTCATAATTTCGTTTACACGCACCTATTTCCTGCACTTTTTTTTCAAACTTTGTACTCTGTTGTTCCATATTTTGCACCTTGTTCCTGGAGGTATGTTAATTTACACTCCCACTGTGTACCCTGCACATGGATGAGAATGACCAATAAAAGCCTCAGGTTTTTTAAGGTGGTCTAATGAGTGGCATTGCCTTCATTTTATTTATTCACAAAACATTAATCTGTCCTAATTTTATAAAATGATTGTTTTTTTCCAACCTGCTTGAGAGGACAGAACCAATTCATAATCACTCTGATTAACCACTTTTTTCTGGTCATTTCTTGTCACTGTAAAGCACCACGCTAAACTAGCTACTTAGCTAGCTAACTTGCCGGTTTTTAGCTTTATTACTGCAAAGAATTCAATAGGGCTGCTCTACTCTTTACACACTCACACAAAAAACAGGTCTACGTTTACACGAACCATGGGGATAATAAAAAACACCGCTTTTATTTTCTCCGTCCGGGAGTGTTAATATAAGCAGAAAAGAAACACTCGTTCTGTGAGCGCTAGAATAAGTGGCTAATAGTGTTAGCTTCTCCTAGCTGCTCCTCCTGATGTAGTAATGCTCTCTACAGCGAATAACCCTAAGTAAGTCTTATGTGGCCCCAGTTTTTTATGCACAAACATTAATATGGTTAATTCTCTTTATCAGGAAAAGACTTTGATATCCAAAATTTACGTTATAAAACAAATTAGTTTCATAGTTATCCATACTACTAACTTAGGATCGCAGTCCTGATGAGCTAAAAGCTCTAAAATGCATCTACAGAGCTTCATCTCCCTTTTACCGGCGAGCATTAGCTTGCCTTTGCAGGCAGCAGAAATGGAATTGGGTGACACTGTGCTTGTCCATAGCAAAGGAAAAGTAATGAAAACAAATGGTAGGGCCTAATTCCCGACGGAGCTGGAGGAGGAACTTAGTCATCAAAAGCTAATTTTATTCTTGTCTGGCCGAGAGACGTCCATTTCCTTTGGGTGTTTTTACAAACGGCCCGGACTCCAACTTGCTGTATGAGGAATACGGCTGACTGATGGCCGGATGGCAAGATGCTGGACCTGTAACACAAGCCAAATTCTAAGCCCCTCCACGTGGCTTGATTCCACAGTCATGTCCAGTAGCCCTGAACTGAAATAAGCTGTGTGCTTAGTTTGCTCCTGAGATCCACTTGAAACTGATCTACAGTCAAAACAATACCGTCATTAGTTTGCTATAGTCATATCTGATCTTTAAACTGATTTGATGCACATATTATAAACACTTAAATTTGATGAATATTCATTTGCCTTATTACCAGTATGCAAAATATCCCTTGGTATTTGAGGGGGTAGCTGTACTAGTCTGACTGCATTGTGCCAAGAATGAAGTTTGGTGAGGAGGGGGTTATGGTGTGGGGTTGTTTTTCAGGAGTTGGTATCGGCCCCCTAGTTCCAGTGAAAGAAACTCAATGCTTTAGCATTCCACAAGATTTTTTTCATGCTCCCAACTTTGTAGGAACAGTTTGGTCCCTTCCTTAATAAGTTCAGTGTGGAAGAGCTTGACTGGCCAGCACAGAGCCCTGACCTCAACCCCATGGAACACCTTTGGGGTGAATTAGAGAGGAGACTGAGAGCCAACGCCAGTGTGTGACTTCACAAATGTGCTTCTGGAAATCTGGTCAAAAATTCCCATTAACACATTCCTAAACCTTGTGGAAAGCCTTCCCAGAAGAGTTGAAGCTGTTATAGCTGCGAAGGGTGGGCCAACCACATATTAAACCCTATGGATTAGCTATGGGACGTCACCCAAGTTCATGTGCGTGAAGGCAGAGGAGTGAGTACTTTAGTGTATTTTACAGCATACTGTTTTTCAGGGGTATCCTGGAAGGAGTTACAGTTGCTAGGCCTGTTGCAGTACCACTTTAAAGGCAGGCCAGACCAGCTGCATCACTACCTGGTCATAAAGGCTTGTGAATTTGGGTAAAGCAGGCTCAACAAAGACAGCATAACATCACAAGTTTACTTTAGGGGACCCCCGGGAATTTTGATTTTCAGACATTCCGGGGGGGGATCCAAGTTAATTAGGAGGTCCTGCACCCCCTCGAGATGCCTTGCATTTCACAACTTGCAAGGTGCCTCAAAGAATCAATAAAGAAGTGCGACTCAAAATCTCAGCTGTAAGCCAACACAGACATCTGAAGTACTGTTCCTTCCTACCCTCGCACGCTGTGTGCAGTGTCTGGCCAGCATGTGTTACTAGGCTCTTGAAGAATAAGCTGTACAGAAGTAATTGAGCCGAAAGCTAATGACGAATTGCTATTTTTTCTCAGCTGTTTAAGCTCGGTTCTGTTTGGAGCAGTCAGTGTGGAATAGTCGGAATACTCTTGCTGTCTGAATGCAAGAGATAAATCAGAAACACAACAGCCCAAAACTGTCTTCCCCGCTGAGCCCCAGTACTAACACACACACACGCACGCATGCACGCAGACTGTTGGGTTCGAGGCCGAGCCAGTTCTACGGGGGCCCTATCCAAGGCCGTGGCGGAGGAAGCATCCGCTTCCCCGCGGCCCACGCACGGCGTAAACAAACGCGGAACAGCCGCTTAAATCCGCATGGAAGCGGGAACGGCTGGGAAAAAAAAGCAGCAGCATTATTCATAAACACAGCGCATCCTCAAAGGGACGCTTCAGAGCTCGCCGCGCACCATCACGCATCCCAACTCGCTTTTGTTCCCATCCGCGCTTTGCCTGCCTATTAATCCACCACACAGCACAGCACCGCGAACGGAGAGCAAAAAGCACCGAAGAGAGAGGGACAAACAAAAAGGAAGGCGAGGAAAGAACGCAGAGAGGGGATGGTGAGGATCTTTCGGGCATAATTCCCGGCACACTACACAAAAACTGCTTAAAAAAAAAAAGTTGAAGCACTTTGACAACAGCACTCAGAGAGCATTACCTGCCGTCAGAACACTCCGATATATCAAAGCCGTAATTGAGCCGCGCTGAGTTCAAAGGAATCCAATAGAAACCGTTTCAAAGCAAGCTAAACCCTGCCCTTAATTCTTCCTTTATTTGCTATCCATACTGATGTACGGCGCATGATGAGGCTTTTTTAAGGCTAAATGGGAGGCGGATTATGAAAAGCTTTTGGGTCATGTACAGTCTCCTTTTATGAGCTGTGGTTTCCTCTGTGTATTTTTGAGAGTCAATCACACTTATAATGCCCAATACATGGATGCCCGCACCGCAGACATGCTGGTTTAAAACACCCACACGCCCCCACTACAGCAGGACCTGACAGGACACTTGGGGGAAAAATGATGCAGTGAAAGATGCACTTTATCTAAATTCATAAATCATTTCCATACCAATGAAAAGCATTACCTCAACACACTTAACGCTCAAGGTAAATATACACAGACAAAACTGCTGCTGTAGTGCAAAAACATGTTCTTGCTTTGTTGTGTAGCGGGGGATGTGGTCACACTCTTTACCTTGGCTTTTTAAAATAACAAAAGCTTAAATTATTATTTTTTTCAAAATGTCTCCATAATTCAGTCATTTAGATGTGGGCACCCACTTAAAGTATTCTGAGGAATGCTTGGGATAGCATTCTAGTTTGCATTACAATGTCCTGCCATGAATGGACACAGTAGCATCAACATCTCATGTAGCAGGTAGCACATTTATGACCATGTAGGGCTGTGAATAATTCTTGTGCATTATTAGTTACTATTTTGGGTCTATTTAGGTACTATTTAGTTTTAGAACCCAAGTCTCAAAGCTATCATAAATCAATGTCCCAGACATCAGGCATTACATTCATTAACAAACATTAAACCCTCTGATACTTAGTTTTAATGCCTAGCATTAACCACTCCTCCTGGTGTCCTGAATACAAGTGGCAACCATCCCTGTGTTTGCCTACATGAGGACAAAGACACCAACACACACGTGAGGCCGCTTACAAAGCCGCTTAAACAAGATAATATTGATTGAAGCTAGAAGGACAAGTCTGCCGTGGCTGTAGATGGGAACATGTGTGCACTTATACGCACACACAAACTTCGTCACTGGCTGGAGCGTGGATTTATAGACCAGTTCCCTGGACACGGAAGGATTAGCAGCCCATAGCACGGACGGTAATGAGATGTGAGAGAAACACTATGTGCCTAATTACTGTCCCCCACACTGCTGTTGTCTTACCTCCTATGTGTATGTGTGCAACGTGTGTATGTGTGTTTGTGTATGCGAACGTGTGCGAACGATCTCCAACCATCTCCACATCTTGGTAAACACCAGCTGTGTTCGCACTGAATGCATCGTCAACAAGAGAGAAGGGGAAAAAAGCAAGCAAGCCGATAATTTGTGTTAATGAGAAAGCTAATTCTGAAAGTTTGTTTTGAAGATATGCACTCATAATTAGGTCAACTGAGCTGCATGGTAAAAACAGAAGAGTGTATAAATTGCACAGAGGGAGAGTTTGGATCTCAGATACATGTGCCAGAACAGTGCCTTAAAGGGTCAAACTGACCCTAGTTCAGTCTGAACTGAGAGAAGGTAAAAACACTTATGTCTGAAAAAGTTTGGAGAGCTGTTCATCCAACCTTTCTTCTGAAGTCAAAAGTATTAATTGGGAGTCTGTCCCTCCTTTAGCACAGTAACACTCCCTAATCTTCTGAGAACACAAAAACTGGGAAAACTGCAGCACGGATTTAATTGCATTGGTGAGATCAGGGACTGATGTTGGACGATTAGTTTTGGATCACGAATGCCACCCCGATTCATCTCAAACATACTGGATGGAGCTTCATCACTCCAGAGAACTCAGTTCCACTGCTTCCAGTGCTAGGGGGCTTTCAAACCAGATTACACTAGGCACACTAGGCTCATGCTGAAGTCATGCTGCTGAAGAGTATGCACCTGTAACACACACTTCACCACTTTAAAGTGTAACGCTTTGCAAGAAGCGACTTTCAAAAATCTGTGATGAAATCTAACTTCACAGCTTAGTATAAAGTGGTGTGCCGTTTCCAACAAGGCTTTACTAGCCTTCAGGGAACTGAAAATACATATCATGGAATCACGCAAACATGTATCCAACTCAGGCACATGCTAGGTGGCCTAGCTGAGGTTCCCCTGTGACAGAGGTCCAGAGAGCCAGAGGGGGGGAGAAGAGAAAAAGAGGAGAAAAAAAAAAAAAAAAAAAAAAAAAGACCAACCAACTTCAAACTTCGACTTAACTCTGTACAAGAGTTACAACTCCACAGGTGGGCAGTGCGTGACATACATTGCTGGAACACACTGCAAGAATGAAAACAACTGGGGGTAGGGATCCCAAAATCAGTTGTCATAATCTTGTGATAAATTACTAGTCAGTACATTTTCATATGAACGGCCTGTGTAGTGGACAGGCTGTGGAAGACTCATGTTTGAGGAATAGAGACTTTCAGCTATACAGAAGTAAAGTGAGGACCGTTGCTCTACACTTCTAAAAAGACGCACCTTGCTCTGGGCAAAACCACACCACTACAGTCACATACTCCGGTGTGTACAGAGTTGAACTTCCGCATCAGCAGTGGGTGCATCATAAAGTGTCTGAATTCACCAATCAGAATAGGCTGGTTGAACATATTCTTTGATACCTGTGTATTTCTTACCCACAACAATCATGGTTTCACCCAGAACTTGGGTTAGCATGTGCATGCAGGGTTTGAGGCCGGTGTTTCTCAGCTGTGCTGTGTCTGTCAGTGCCTGCCTGTTTCACACTGACCATAATGAGCAACATCTCTGTTCTGTCACACTCCTCTCTCTCTCCATGTCTGTGCTCTATCCGCTCTCACAGGATGGCCAATTAAACTGGTGTTAGGAAACAGGAAGCACATGACAGGGACAAAGACGCTCATTTTACTCCCCATTTCTCCTCCTCCACTGACATACAACACGGCACCACACAACAGACCACAAAGACCACACAGCAACACGCAACAGAGCTGAGCAGAGGTGACAGCAGCAAGAAGATGACTAAGCACAACATGACAGCCACAACATGACACAGCATGACACGGCTACAGTTCACAAAGCTTTACCACAGATTAGAACTGTACAGCAGAATGATAGACATGTTTATGAGAACAGAGGAAATGGAGCCATCATTAAACGCTCTAAACACAATGAAAGCTATATTCACATTACAGCTTCATTAATCTGATTAATCTGATACATGTGACAGAAATCAGAACAAAATATTTAATTAGTGTGCAACAAATACCAGGCAACATGAAACTAAACCCACGGCAAGCTGCACTAAAGCACAGGCTCATGAGCCAGAGCTGGCAGCTTTCGAGAAGCCCAACTGAAAAGGGCCATTTGACTGACAAGCAAAATGACCATCACAGAACTTTTGGCACATGCACCACAAAAACAAATCTGGAGTCCTGATCGACTAACACTGGTCATCCTTTTCTTACTACCTGAGGTCTCAAACACAATTCAGGAATTGGTTTTCAAACTGGCATACCTGTTTTCAGGTTTAATGACTACGCCTGGCTGTGAAAGGCTCATTGGTATGTAGCGGCAACTGGTGGTTGGTGTAGCTCAGCGGATAACACCACTACCTGCCAAGTAGCCACCACCACACGTGGGAGACTGGGGTTCGAATCCCGGTCTGGGTGATGCTGTGCTACACCAATAAGAGTCCTTGGGCAAGACTCCTAACACTACATTGGCCCACCTGTAATGTGATTAACCTTGTAAGTCGCTCTGGATAAGATGTCAGAAATGTAATGTAACTGCTTGCTACTAGTCTTTAGCACGTTGAGCAATCCTTTGTTTCTCAAAGGACATTCCACAGATCAGACCCAGTTTAGGGGCATCCGTCCTCCCAGCCCCTTCTAGCCAGGAACAAACAGACTCGCAGACATCCAGAATACTTTTTAATATGGTCAACTACTCGACTTCTTTTCTGAATGACACAGGATTTGTAAACTTACACAAGTCCAGAATTGTATCAGTGATGAGCACAAAGGCAGGAACATGACAATAAAGATGAATAAGTACAAAAAGCAGGGAAAATAATCAAGCAGGAAATACTGGGAACTAACAGTAACACGACATAAACAAAGCGCTGACAAGGCCGATAAACACACAGACAGGGAATGAAGAACAGCTGGGAATAACAATTAATGGGAAGGGTTACATACTAAACAGAACGGTTAGGGTGACGAGGAGACAAGGCATGGTTAGACATAGAATGTAAAGAAGTCTGCCCCAAGTTCACACTAATAACAGATACACTAACAAATATCAATGCCAAGCATCAAGGCAGAACAATAGGCCTGTGCAAAGATGTTTATAGGCTTGTAATGTTAGTGCATTTCTTTGAAAAGCTCAACATTTTGTCCAAAACAAAAGTATCGTTGTTTTGGCTTACCATCATCATCCTCAGGAGGTCCGTCATAGGATTTATCAATGGCAGCGCGGAAGCTCTCATTGCACCCACGACCTCTCACCATGTGGGGCCGGGGTCTGTGGAAAGGCAGCAGGTCATTCTTTTGGGCCTCGGTCACGGCAGTCTGCAGACTCTCCAGAGAGCTGGACTTCTTAAGACCCAGCGTAGGACCCAGCTCCACTGCAGAGAACACTAGCAGAGAGGAGAACACATTTTACATTGCCTCTCTGATAGAAATATACTGAATTCTACATTCTTTATTTAGTACACCTTCTTGTTTCTACACTCTCTACCCAGTTTATTAGCTCCACTTAACATGTACATGCACTAAGTGTAGTTAAAGACAGTCCCTCTGTTTTTTTGTAATGCCATCCTTATCATGTTCATCAAACATCAGGACCCCCACTGGACCACCTCAGAGCAGGTATTATGGAGGTAGCGGATCATTCAGCACTGCAGTGACACTGATGTGATGGTGGTGTGTTAGTGTGTGTTCAGCTAGTATGAGTGGATTAGACACACCACTGTGTCCACTGACTGTTCACTCTACTGGACACAATGTTGCTGGCCTACCTTGTAAATGTGGCAATAGCTCATCTGCTGGTCATCCTCTAGCCATATATTACTGGTAACAGGATGCTGCCCAAGGGATGCTGTTGCATGGATATGTTTTATTGGTGGACTAATCCTAGTCCAGCAGTGAGACAGAGGTGTTAAAAACTGCTCAGTAAGTTTACACAATATCTAAAACGTACCACAAACACAATTTCAATAATTTTAACAAAATGTGCTTTGAAGATTTGATTCTGAAAACAAGACTACAGGTAATCTCAGGACTAGAGCCCTCAGGGGTACCCCATCTGTTCTGAGGTGTATGTAACTATTAGCCTGCTAGCTAAACTTGCAATAGCATCATAGTCAGCTTCACTATGCTGTCTAGACACTGTTTAACAATTACTATTGCTTGACTGATCGTTTAATATTTATTGAGTGATGAATTAAAGATAGCATTCATTAATTGTTTGCTTGATAATGTACATAAAAAAACCACATTTGTTACATACTGAACATAAACTTGATACAGTCAAAATTTTTAAATCTACTCATAATAAAGGTCAGTTCTAATTCTCACACATTACAAGACGTTCGATTATAGTTAACCCGTCTAGCCCTAAAAATACACTCATCATTAAATGAATAGTTGCCCCCAGAAGGAAGTGTTGGAATGCAATGCTATTCGGAAGGAAGAGTCACAGAAACAGAATAAATTATGATAAATTTAGACTCATATGGGCAGTATATATTGAGCAACAGATACAGGAGTAGTGTCTCAGCATTGCTCCCAGCTACCATGTTTGCTGACACGACATGCAGACGTCTCGGCATAGAGGTGTAGAGGTTCCAAATGGTGTCCTGTGATAATGCATCCCGTGTAGCTTGAATATTCCCCCACAATTCCTGCAGACTGTGTGGTAGAGGGGGAGTGACACCAGGCTTTTGGACTTGTGATGCGTGAAAGCATAGGTTCATTTTGGTGCTGACCACGGTGCCTCCACAAATGCATTCGTTGGTTGTCACCAGCAAAACAAAAGGGAACTCATCACTGAAAATTTCCTGCTGGCATTCAGAGTCGGTCCATGGCGGTCTGGCACAATACCATTGTAGTCTTTGGTGACGCTGACGTGGTGCTACAGACAGTCATTGGTCTGTGTGCATACAGTCCTACGACATGCAGCTATCTGCCAATGGTGCTGTTACTAAAAGGATGATTCATGAAGGGCATCACAGCTCGCTGAATGTCCCGATTGCACCTGTTGGGTCAGTCAGGTACAGTATCAAGAGCCGTCTTTGCTTATGTCATATGCACAGCCAAGCGTGACACCTACATCATTTGCATGTCTTGCAATGTCAAACCTAGCCACCAAGTTTCATTCCTGTGGGTTGATTCCTTCTGGGTACAACAAACTGTGCAACTATTTTTTGATAATGAGCGTACATTAACCTTTATTTACCCACTCTTTGGTTTAATTTCTTTATTCTTTTAATCAAATACAAACACATTTGTCTCTTAAAATGCATGCTGATTAAGGTTGCTGGGTCAATAGCTAGAGCATTGCCTTCAGGTACATCAAGTTAATGACAAAGTTAAACGCTATTAAGGATTGCAGTCTTAAGTATCTGTAGTCAGTGTGTGTAAACGAGAGAAAGTAAGAAAGTGAGTGTGCCTGTGTGCGTACTGTTTGAGAAATACACAGGGTCAACTCCCCTCCGCCTCTGCTCTGTCCTGCTCTTATGAAAATGAGTTTTTAAACACACGCCTCTGCAGGGAGTGATGAATGAGGAGGCTGGGGGCAGAGAACGGCATCTTCATCCATCAGGACAACCCCTCCACCTCTGCTTTCCACCAGCCAGCCCACCCCACTCTGCATCTTCTGCACCCAAACCATTAGCTAAAGCACTGCTGCACCATGGTGTATGCAGGAATCAGGAAATCAGTCTATCGACAGGCACCACACCCTGCTGGAATTCCAATCAGGCTGTGCAGGATCTCTCTGTTTGCCTAATGGCCATTTAAATGTAAGAGGAAGTGGTGCCTTAATCTGAATGGTCATGGTCGGCCAGATCAGAGCAGGAGCAGTCCAGCCTCAGTGCTTCCTGCTCACATCTAAATAACACAGGGGAGCTGGGAAAATATGCGTAATTTGGGACATGGCAGAAGGAGGAAAGGCCTTTTTGTAAATCAGCTTTTCAAAAGTTAATTTCAAGCGAGCTTTCTATGTCAGATATTAAGATGAACAAGGTATGCCAATAACAATGGAAAATGTGCTTGTCGTCAAGTCCAGTGATGCTCCAGAGTCATAATCGTAGATATCATGACTGCAGGAGATTCAAATACCACACTGTGTCATGTAGACTGTAGAAAGTATGAAAAATGTCCAACATTAACGACGTATGTATCTAAATGTTTGTAGACACCTGATTATCTAACCTTTATTATGAAATGTCCCCCTCCCTTTCCTGCAGTAACAGCCTCTACTCTATAGGGAATGTTTTACACTAGGATCTTGGAATACTGCTGCAAGGATTTGATGAATTCATCATTAGTGAAGTCCGGTCCTGGTGTACGATGATTAGTTCTGGATCACAGTTAACACTTCAAGTCATTCTGAAGTACCAATAGTGCTCCATTACTCAAGAAGACCCAGCACACTAATGAACTCAACAAAGTGCACGCTTGGGTCTTCTGCTCACTAACGATGAACCAGAAATAGTTTCTCTAAATAACACTCATCAATAAAGCATTAATGTTTTTAATCATTTTTCGAGAGCATGACTGGATCACACATTACAGAAGTTTCCAAATGAAAAAGCCTAGCTGACACGGTGAGTGACAGTGAGCAAGAGCATAAGGGAAATAAAGAGGAGGAAAGAAAGAAAGAAAAGAAAGACGTAGGTGCTGCTGGACTCCAGAGAGTCGGTGGCCTGTGGTGATGGAGCAGGGGGACGGAGAACAGGATTTGTGTGAAATGAAGGATATAAATAGCAGGCCGTTGAGAGAGAAAGAGACAGAGAGACAGACAGACAGACAGACAGACAGACAGAGAGACAGACAGAGAGAGAGAGAGACAGACAGACAGAGAAAAACACTCCTCTTTGTGAGCGGAACTCCTGTCAGAAATGTAATTACTGCTGTCCACTGACTGGCTGATAGAATTATTGGCTGGCTATTAAGCAGCTTTACAGCTGCTGGTCCATGGAGAACTACCACTCTGGCTAGGCTTCAGGGATGTACCATGTATGTGTCTGAAGGTGCTCAAAATAATTATGATGATAAATTGCATCACGATAGACATAGCATGATGGGTACTTTCTGTACACTGTCATAAGCTATACAGTAACTGCTGGGGGTGTTCAAATCACTATGCAAAATGTGGAAACTTACACAGTGGAAAATGAACATTCTACTATTCATATCATTTAATGTAACTAGTATTATATTTTCACTTTTTAACATGCAGTATATACACCACTGGCCACTGTATTAGGCCTTCTTACACCTATACTCATCTTCTATTTTATCAGCTCTGCATACCACATAGATGGACTTCATCATTCTTACAGTCTCAGCCTACAGACTATAGTTTATCTGGCTCTCTGCACACTTTGTTACCCTGTTCTTTGTAACACTGTTCAATGGTGAGGCATTATTTGGATGGTGGATCATTCCCAGAATTACAGTGATACTGGCATGGTGATGGTGTGCAAGTGTGTGTGCTATGCTGGTGTGGAATAGATACAAGGAGATGTACCTAATGAAGTGGCCGGTCTGTGTATGTAGTGTTTTGTGAAAATGTGTCTTCAGTATAATATTAAATTTCTCACCCTTATAAGTCAAACTGCAGGTGAACTTAGGAGGAAACAGAGCATCAAACACGCAGCAGCGTGAGCTTATCTCCTGCAGCATGTGTTAATGTGGTACAATGCTGTCAAAATGTAAAGACCGTGAGGTAAAACAGCCAGCGGGAATTTTTAGCATGTGTGAGAAAAAGGTCTGCCTGTTGAACGTGTCAGGATGCGCGAGTGTGGTGTGTATCACTGGGGTGGTCAAAGTGATGAACGTCACCTCAGGCACATTACCTGCGCTACCACCTTGTGTGTTTAAAGTAGCTCTGTTAAGAATGAGGCAAGCATATGACACCTGCTGGAGCAGGACCTACCAGCTACATCACTGTGCTTACAGTAGTCAAGATATGAGAGAGAAAGAGAGAAAGAAAGAAAGAGAGGGGTGGTGAATGAGAAAGAAAATAGGATTTTAAAGGTCGGCTGTCACTGTGATGCTTCTGTTCCGCTCTTGCTGTCACCCTTCTGCCTCCGTTTGTCTGCCTTCGTCTGGCTTGGGAGAGAACGCTCTACGCCCAGAACAACTTAAGGGATCCACCCCTGCCCATCAAACGCAGCAGAGAGTTTTACTGGAACAGAGCCACACGCACTGAGAGTAGCGAGAGGTGCTGAGCTTCAGCCTCCAGTGGTGCTTCAGACAGGACGCTCCATCACCCTTAATGTCCCGCATCCAGGCAGCCGTCAGCGCGGCCCCCGCACCTACTGCCTTGAGGATCTATCACGGGGACGAGCGAGGAGTAAAAAGTTCTCTCTCTCTTCCCAGCCTGTGTTATGATATTTAGGCCAGAGGAGATGTATGGATCTGATAATTCTCAGCGACAGACTTTTAAACAGGCATCTCATAATTGCACTTCACCTTTATTGGGTTAGTGGGCGAGCGGAAGGCTTGAGGGGGTCGCTGAGAAACAGAGAGACACTCTGTCATTGTAAAAACAGGGTGATAGATGACTACTTGTGGTTACCAGCACACTAGCACAACCTATTAAATTCCAGCTCCCATGACAGAGTTAACTAAATACTGAAGCGTACAGGAGTGGGTGACCTTCTCCCGCACGGTCACTGCACTGCAGGAGATTTTTTTTTTTTTGGACCAGTTCTTACATTTGTCATGTAGTGAACTGTCTGTGCAATGTCAGCGAATCTGAAATCCACAGACGCTATACATGTACAGACTATACACAACTGTAAATTAACAGTCTTGGTTTTGTCTTGGTCCTGTCATTATTTTGACTCAGCCTTGCCTCAGCGCGGGGTGAGGTGGACTTTGAAATTTGTTTCCTGACTCAAAATTCACTTTGGTGGACTTGACTACAACACTGTAGCATATTAACACTTTAAGGCGGCAGTTCTCAACCTGTTTGAATAGCAAGTCTCAAGCACCCTTTACAACCACCTTGTGGATTCTGTTAGCTTTCTCTGTACTTGCTGGCCTGCACATATAAGAGTCATGTTGAATATCTTTTTAAACAGGTGAAGGATGGCAGTGAACTGACTGGCATGTTTCTATTGTTATCTACCAAATTCAAGTTTTTTGAACCAACAAAATAAAGCTTTTTAAGTAACCCACTAACTGGCAGTCGGTTTAAGAACAGCTGCAATCACTGATTAAGGGACAAGAGTCTACGCATAGCTGTGTCAGTAAAGATCACGGCTGCTAGTGCCTACTACACATGAAAACATGTAAACTACAGTAGGTTGATTTTATATGCCAATGTTGACTTTTGTTGTAAATACTTCAGTGCCAGTGGCAATACCACCAATGTTGCATTCACTACAAGCAGGCGTAGGCCAGATGGAAATCCAATGTTTAAAGTGGAAAAGAAATAGACCAGAAATAGATACGCATGTCTTTCTGAGTGGAGACAAGCTGAGCGAGTTAGGATGTATGAGAGCAAGACAAAGCTAGAGAGAATGTAATTTAATGAAATGAGAAAGAAAGAGCTTGAGAGATAGTGAGCGAGAGAGACTGGATGAGGTAGACAGACAAAACATCTGTGGTGACAAATCTGTGGTGACATCATCAAAGGTTGAATGGTATACTGTGTTCAACCAGACACACCTGCAAAAGCAACACACCCACACACACAGACACCAAAACACACACACACACAGACACCAAAACACACACACACACACACACACACACACACACACACACACACACACACACCATGAACACAAACACAGATGGTTTTCTGCAGGACAAATTAATCCATCAATCCCAATCATCCAAACGTGGCGGCCTTCAACTTGCATCAACAACAAACTCCTTCTCCATTGTGAACGGAGGGGGCGGGGCATATTATAAAGAAAAGTACAGAGAGAAGGAGAGTGACAGGGTGACACAAAGAGAAAGGGACACTGAGAAAATGGAAGTAGCAGAATGACAACAGCACCGTCGGTAGGCCAGCACTTGGCAGCATGCTGTTTGTTTTCAAAGTCAAAATTACACAAGGGAACAAATCAGGCTACGGGCACTCCTCTGCTGATTCCTAAACACAGCCCAGCTTCTCAAAGCCTTCCTCACAACTCGCACTCTGAGCTGATTCACTTCCTCACTTTCTCCACACACGCTCTCACTAACCGCAGTGGAAGACAGGACAGCAGCCAAGCCCAACGATCACAGATCACAAAGACACAGATGAGGAGGGGGGAAGAAAGAAAAGAGAAAAAACAGTCACATAGAGGAAAGAAAAAACAGCAAAATAGATCAAGTGAATATACTCAGTAAAAAAAAGAGGGACATCTATAAGTGTAATACTTCAAGAGAGAAAAAATAGAAAAAATAAATAAAGAAAAAAAGAAAAAGAAAGAAAGAAAAAGATTGTTTGTCTTTCAATCAGCACAGTGATGAAGTGCTGACTCAGGGGAAAGCTAATCTGAGGGAACTGAAGGATACAGACAGAGTAAGCAATGACTCTGAGACTTGATCAGCACAACTGTCATAAACACAATCAATATCTCTCTCTCACAAAATTGGACACTTACCAGCCAGCACATTCTCTGTATAACACACGCACGCATGCGATGCAAAGATGACTGAACGCAGTCAGACGTAAACAATGCATATGTGAATCTCACTTTATCAGACTTATGTTCACATACAGCCCATATTATACGAATGCTCGTTAAAACATGCTTATAAATGTTTATCTTTCGATCATCACGCATACACACCCTCTCTCTCATCTTTGACACCGGTGGTTTCATGTTTCATAGCGACGGGCTTTCATGCTGCTTATTTATTTCCACAGAAATTCCTGGATTGGATCCGCAAAGAGTTCTTGGCACTGCGTGTAAAACCTCAGACGGATCTCTAGCACTTTCCCTCTGTCTGGATCTGAGCAGAAAAACAAAGCGAAGAAACACATCTGCAGGCTCGCTTTTCACCACTCGTCAGCGCTTTCTCCTCCTTGCCCTTGCCCAGACCGATTTCATAAAACAAGGCCTTTAAAGCTTAATGATTCTGAGCAAAGCTCCCTAACAAGGCTAGCAGCAGCTGGCACAGTGGACAGATGAGGGATAAATAAAGTGACCCTGGCTCCACTGCCCAAGCAAAGTGGACATTCAGAGGCTTTGGTCAGTCAGAACTTTGATCATCAAAAAAAAAAAAAAAAAGACAGGGGAACTATGCAGATAAAATGTTTCAGCTTGTACAGGCGCCAGAATATCACTGATGTACCATTTACAGTACAACAGACTTTTCACAAAACAAGCCAGCACATATGGAGCTCCCACATATGTAACAAGATCCTGGACGTTTCTGATTTAAAGTAGCTAGTTTGCTAATAAGCACATTACACTCCAGTTTCTTAAACTTTGGACAACATCAAGCAGCTTCACTCAGCAATTCACACTGAAGAGACTGAGAGAGGAGCAGTTCCACCTTTATTAGCATCACAACCTCAACAGCAACGAGAAAAAAGCAGCCATGCTGTGTGATTTTACCCAATCATACGGTGTAAATGGGCCTGTAAATCCGCATCTGGACATTTTTTCCCTGTCTCAACCAAAGTCACACTGTTTCTATGTAGATGTCAGAGAATAATTTGAAAGGCTGAATTAAATACATTCTATGGCACCTTTACATTACTAGTGGAGCCTCAGTACTTCATGGATATCTCTGTTAAATAGCAAGAGATCACGTCATGTGTTAAGGTTAGCATTACTGAGGACTTGGGCACTCTAAAATACAGAATCTCTCTCCTAGTTTATATACTGTGTTTGCATAACTGTCATACACTATGAAAAATGCAAACTAACAACATTGTTCGTTCAAAGCCCTTTTTTGGGTTTAAAAAAATCTAATTTATTTGTTGGTAACAAATTAGAGATTTTTTTTTAGGTTAAACAAACGAAACACTTTTCACAGTGTCCTACATGACTGAACTAAGTTTAGCTCACAGTCAAAGGCCCCGACATTCTGCTAATATAACTTCTTTATAGAACTGATCATAGAAGTCATCCATCTTCTGAAGCAGCAACACAGACCCACATCCTTACAGTTTCAGCACCATGATTGCTTTTGTACAGGAGAGTTTGTTTTAATAATTAAATAATTATTATAATAATAATTTCTGCAGTACTCTCTGTAAAAAGTGGAGGTTCATAAACCTCCTAGAGGTTCATAAACCTTTGTTTTATTGATCTAGCGTGTTCAATCAATTTAATCCACAAAGATAAGGCGATGTAAAAGGGTATGTGCTTAGTTCCCTTAACAAGAATGTATCGGAAAGGAGGCATCTATTCAGAATTCCAAAACATTCTAAAGGTTTTGCCTACGGGAGTAATTCCTCTGGGCACAGACAGTTTACACTTCTGTGGTTGCTTATCTGTTCTTTCACCCAGTCTAACAGCACAGGCTGTGCTGTGGTTGTGTCTGTTATTTGAGCAGGATGGGGATCGTCCAACGTTCTGGTGGAGAGAAGGCACCTTCAGTAAACAATACATAGGTCACATTACACTCTGAAATGCAGAGTCTGCTCCTTTCATGTCTGGTTCTCATTGCAGCCGGCTGCTCGCCAAACCTGAAGTGTCCTTGGTGTGAATAAGTGCTTGACATTCTTTGTATCTCAAGACTAGACCAATATAGTCACTCACAAATTAGCAATGCATAAAAGGGCCTTTCCTGCAGAGGAGGAGGAGAATGGCCTACAGTTCAGACAGTCACTAAAACAGCTCTGTCTTGCCTCTGAATTACAATTGGTATACATTTTAACAGTAGCTAAACACAATAAATGAGCATGTGAAGCCTTCCAATAAGCTACTAAGCCTAGATTTGAGTTTACAGAGGCATGGAGCTTGTTTGAGTGGGTCAACTACAAGCTTCAGAGAATAAGCCTTGCAGACAGGCACATCCCATCTAGCTCTCCCTTATCCACAGAGGGAGCGGATAATACTTCAAATTCCTCCGCTGTCACAAATACGCCTTGTTTCAGGGCTCTGTCTTGCTCTGAAAAGAGAATTTACCCCTTCTCTCATCTACCGCTCACAGAGCCCCCAGCCAGGGTGTCAAATCTATTTTTTAAAGGAAGCCGATATCTCCTCTTTTCTTAAGCCATGCGAAAATGAAAGGGTGTGTGGTGTTCAAAAGGGAGGAGCTGAATGCTTTATAGCAGACCCAAATCTGAGCCGAAGACTCCTATTGATTTTACAAGGCTTTACGTTTATTTCATTTTGCATGAAAACGGCTTCCATGATTTAAAGCAGAAATATTCCTGTTCTGTTTCTGCAGCTCAGATTTCTTGCTGGTTCGGTGGCCTGCAAGCGTTTCGGCCGTTCCACACCATAATGTGCGAAAAACACCACCCCGTGGCTTCATTCGTCTGCCGCATTAGAAAAATAAAAGAGGGAATATATCAGCAGCTCATTTTTTCCGTCAGCAGCGTTCCCGGACTGGCGAGCTCGGGGTTTTCCGTGATTTGAGAGAGGAAAGGTCGATGTGTTTGCTCTGGAACTAGAGTGCTGTGGTCTCGGGGTGCAGAGGGACGTGTGGTCAGAACACAGCAATGAGAACACACTCGGCTTTCCCAGGGTGCTTTGCTCTAATGCCACACTCTGCACTGCTGGCAGGAGGCTCACACTCTTATTTTTTCATTACACATACTAACAGACGCAGGAGGTCTGGGGAGAGCAAGGAGAGAAAGGCGGTCTGGACCCGAGTTTTTAAGGAGAAAACAGAAATCTCAACACTCCTCCCTCCTTTCCTTCATCTGCTGCAAACCACAATTAAGAGAGGGAGAGTGAAAGAGAACATGACAGAGGTAAAGAGAATGAGAGAAGGAGCAAGAGAGACAGAAGGAGAGAGACATGCGAGTAAATGGAGTAAACTTGAGAGAGAGATAGAAAGACTGAAAAATTCAAACTGTGAGAGCACAAAGAAAGATTACAGAAATGAAGAGAGAGAAAAAAGAGCAACCAAGAGAGTTCAGTGGCCAGAAAGGGAAAAAGTGAGACACAGAGACTGACTAAAAACTGTCATACACAAGAACATGTACACATGTGCATTCACACACACATTAGCATGCACACACACACAAGCGCACACACACACACAAACACACACACACACAAGCGCACACACATACACACACACAAGCGCATACACACACACACACGCGCGCACACACACAAAAACACGCACACACACACACACACACACACACACACACAAGCGCACACACACACATACACACACACAAGCGCACACACATACATACACACACACACACACACACACACACACACACACACACACACACACACACACACACACATACAAACACACACAAACACGCACGCACGCACACACACACACACACACACATTAGAATGCACACATACACACAAGCGCACACACACACACTCGCACAGCAGTAACATGAGAAAAGACAGCATGGCAATCTGTCTACTAATCCCCTCTGCCTCTGTTTACTGTATTAAACAAACAAATGCCAAACACAGCATCAACAACAGGTCTGGGTCAGCCATATTCTGTTACACCGAGCAGGACACACTGGACGAAGGAACATTACCCATGAGATGAAAACGTTACATTAGAAACGTCTATATAGGCAGCAGCTTTATCGTATACCTGCTAAAAACTGAGTTTCTTTGCGGTAGACTCCGGCGTGACGGCTCTCGGCTGTGTGGCCAGAAAGAGTTATTACAGAGCTCAGTGAGAGGAAGGTGTAACACAATTTTGATGGGAATTGGATTTTGAAGCTAGAAATCAAATGATGCGTGGGCCAGAATGTGGGGGAGGAGAAAGAGAGAGAGCATGAGAGAGAGACAGAGAGAGAGAGAAAGGAAGAGAGGGAGCGCACCACAGCACTGGGGAGGTTTTAGGTAGATTAAAAGCACGCAGCCAGGGCTCTTAAGACCATCCTGCTAATTAAATATGTCAAAGCTCATGAAGAGGCATTTGGGGCCTTTCTATGCGCCAGGCCCCACCAAACCCACCTAGTCAGCAAAGGCTTCGGCGGCCTGTCAATAAACATTAGCTCGAGCATCAGTAAAAACTGCAGCAGAATGGATTGTTTTATTAAACGTATTACCGGCCCTCTTTTTACTGCAAGCATGGAGAAAAATCACACATGCCAAATGCAAAACGCAAGCCATTAGTCAAAGGCCAGTTCTGGACGCTGTGCTTGTCAGAGGGAGACAGCAAAGACGCATAGAGATGTCTCACACCAGAAAATGAATATAATTCCTTAAAAACAAGCAAGCTTTCAGGAGGAAGAAGCTACGGCATCTCAAGTCTTACAAATTCGGTCCCCTTCACAGTTTATTCACAGTTCGTTTAGTCTGTCCAGTTGAAACATGAATTGGTCGATGTGACGTGTCCACATTTTAAGTTCTGAAGCTTTGAAAAACAGGAAGGTCAATACTTTGCCAGAGTTACTCAGCGACTGAGTAACTGATCTATCCATGCACCAGCCTTAATGTTCTTAGATTAAAAAAAGGTCCTGTCCTTAACACATTAATGTTTCATTTCAAGTCCACAGATTTTTTAAAACATCTGTATAACAGGGCTGCAACAAACTACTATTTAGATTAATTAAATCAGTAATTATTTACTTATTATTGATATTAATATTTGATTATTCGGATTGGGAACTCTTATGTAGCCATCAGCTTTTAAATTGAGCTTGATAAAGACAAAGAAGCCTCATTCAAAAAAAACAACCCCTGACTGCATTTAATGCATGTTAAAACACTGATGCAATGCTAAAAAGGGTAAACGTTAATTAGAAGGTTCATCAGGAATATCAGTTATTTGTCATTAGTCATTTAAGGCAACTTGCATTTCGCAGGAGAGAATGTTACAGGTCAAAAAAAGAAACAGGGCGGCTTTTAACATTAACATTAGCCAGCTAGCACAGCTTTGCTGAGATTGATCTTCTTCATTCGGTGAGCAGATGTGTTTCCTCCTCACATGCTCCGACATGGAAGATGTGGTTGGCTTTAAAGTTGACTTTACAAATAATAAAACTGACAAGCTTTTTCTGGGAGCTAAGCACGAAACGCTCTCACGCGTTTTGCTCATACACTAATTCTTGAGGTTGCCATTGTGCTTTTGTCAACTCTCCAGTAAGTGGTGACATCAAAACATTCCTTGTTAGCTAGGAATGGTGACATCAAGTAATCGACAATTAAATTAGCTGCCAACTGACTGGAGTTAGTTTTAGTTGACAAAGCAGATTATTCTTGGCACCCCTACTGTATCATTTAATGGTTGAGATATAAACAAATTCATCCATCCTAGTTTAATGTGAAACGGTTCACATGCAGAGAACACTTCTTTAGAGCATGGTCTTATGGGGAGGTTTTGTGGGTGAAGTCTACGATGGTCTATGATCTATTTTCTCACATGTATCAAAGCCACCATCCACAAGGTGCTGTCTGGAAGCAAGGAGAGAAGTATTTGAGGGGAAAACCCTTAGGCCTTTTTTTCTTCCTGTCTTTAATCTGCACCATCATCTACCTCGTTTAAGTGTAATAGCAGCTGACCCCGAGCTGAGGTCCAGACTGCAGAGGAAGAGAAGGAGGAACAGAGAGAGGGACCGAGGGAAAGAGAGAAATGAAGGGATGAGGACAGACAAGCAAGCATCTGGTAAAAACATGTTCCGTCAGTTCAAGGGCCACACATGCATGGTGAGTGAAGCGTGGCGCCAGAAAACATGGATATCGGACCCTCCAGGAATTAGTGACTGTAAGAATTCACACTAATTCAACCAGTCATCGCAGTATTTGGCAGAGATCCCAATTTCCCCACTAAGCACACAAATGAAGCATGCATTCTTTGCTACACGCTGCGAAGTCAGTCTTTATTCTAATAAATTTCACCTGATTTGCTCAATATTAACAGGTTTATTTAGAGGACATTTCATTTGGCAGTGTTTACTGTGGATGACCTATTGGTACTTAGTTGTGGGCAGTCAGCATTTATTACATCATTACTCTATATGTAATTGCAACATCACAACATGTCTAAAAGGGCAGCAATACTGTATCATGATTTAAGTATCACCATAGTATCATGTCATTTGCCTTCTAGTGATTCCCACCCCTACTGAGCACAGGTCCACACTTCAACTCCTCACTCAGAGCTATGTTTTGTAAGCTAATGATCAAAATTACTTAGAAATTACAGAAGTTCTACAGTAGTTAGTGAACGATTCATACTAGCCAATAAAAGCATCCTCAGGCAGTGTATATACATATACACGGTGTGTAAAAACATCAACAGTAGATGTTCACCAGAGCAATACCACTACCATGTCAGTGTTACTCTTGTGCTGAGAATGGGCTATAATACCTGGTCAATGGTGGGCCCTTTACATTGATGGATGGGTAAGAGGGGGACCAATAAACTGTACAGGCTACAGTCAGTGATTGTATCTACCAAAAGCACCTACAAGGTAGATGTATCTTAAGGAGCAAGCGGCTTAGTGTACAGATGGACAAACCATGTGGTTAGGAGGACCTGTATGGGAGTCAGTATCTCCTCTCTGATCTCCAGCCATGCTGGGTCTGCACACTCAATCTGTACAGCTTCAGGCCTCCATCCATCAGTATCAGGCCCAACGGAAGCCCTCCATCAACAGGCCACTGTGTTGCTGCCTAAACCCAGCTGTCTGGGTGTGTGTGTGTGTGTCTCTGCATTCCTTACCTGACTTTTGCCCCGCCAGGGCGGCCACTTTGCTTTCATCTGCAACTTGAAAAGGACAGGAGAGAGAAGAAGTGAGAGTGATATGGAGGGAGAGAGGGAGAGAGAAAGAGAGAGAGAGAGAGAGAAGATATTAGGGCAGGGGGAAAAGTATGCCCACTCAGGTTACCTTTTAATGACCGCTAATCACATACACATGGCCAGCTGTGAGCTTTCTGATCAATACACATCTACTGCTGAGGCTTCTCCGCCCAGTTCAAGATGGACAGTTTAGCTTCAGGGGTGAGAGAACATGTGGACATATGGGCACCTTGAGAGACCAGTGCTGTCAAACATTAAGTTTGGCTTTGCAGGCTAGTTTACAAGTCTGAGACAGGGTGATTCTTTCAGACAGAATTTTAACCACTACCACCATTTAGACAAGAAAAAAGGCAGCTCCACAGATCATACAGGCTTCTACTTGATGCGATAGGCTAACAACTGTATCTGACAGTCCAGCCAAAGCTTGCGCTCTTTGTCAATTTTCCAGCAGCAAAAAACCTCTGTTCTCCTGCAGTGAGCGCTGAGCCTGTTTAAAGCTGGAGAACATGGTGCTCCTGTGTGTGCAGAAGCAGGACTTGTGTTTCATTAGGAGGCTGTGAGCTGGAGCAGCTGTGCCCCTGCGTGTAACTACACATGTCTGTGGCCAGCCCGCTAGCGCTTAGCCTCATGCTCGCCGCATCTCAGCTGTGCCATGAAATGGAAAATAAATCAGTAACCAGCCGCTGACAATGAATGGAACGTCTACTGGGTAAAAATCTCAGGCAATAATGCAGCCAGCTCACTTTATAAAAAAAAAAAAAAAAAAAGATAGTTTGAATGGGAATGCTCTTATGGTTTTCATTAGCTCACCCCCATTCCCCTGCTGGTACCTGAGAAGCGTGTCACTTCAGGGATAAAAACGCAGGGGCTGGAATCTGGCCGAGATCTGGTATAATTACTATGTGGTAGCGCAGATACCAGCGGCAGGCCATAGGCATCTGGGCCCTCTGACAAACATATAGTGTTAAATCTGGTCAAACGGCAGAGGCAGTCGCTAGTCTAATCCACAGGATTTAAAGAGAGCAGCAGCTGCCAGCGAGCTCGCAGCAGCGAGGGACAGCGGCAATAATAGGTTTTCATTACACTGCAATCGCTTTTAAATAATCCTTTTCATTTTTCATGAGGTCAATTTTTCCCAGCAGAGGAGTGAAACAGACTAAGCGCCAGGCTCTCTGGGGCGCTCGGCTCATGTGACCATGTGCATTATAAAAAGCTCTAAAAAGCTCTACAAAAAAAAAAATAGTGGACATATAAACAGAAACAGACCAACGATGTGGTGCACTGGGTTATAAAGCATCACATTCAGCCATGAAGGTTAAACACGGCAGCTTTAGAATGAAACGAGTCAACAAACTATCCCTGAATCATGCTAATATCATGACGGAACATGCACAGCAATCACGCAACCCTTCGTTACATCATCTTGTCTGACTTTGGCAGAACATCATGTGCATAAACCCATCAGGGTTGAGTTTACAGCAGACTTGGGGATGTTGCAGTGCAGCTGTTAATTGCTAGCACACACGCTGCACATATCCCAGCTTTATAAAAGATGCTGGGTTTGAAACAATGTGCCATTTAATTCCTGTAGCATTGTCCTCCTGCAACACCATGTATCGAGCTCAGGCCAAACAATCTACAGGAAGGTCCTTCACTGGATGCACAACTGGAAGTGTCATGACTTAAACATTCCAAAAATGTTTCTCAACACAAATGAGCAGCAACGAAATAGAAAATCATGTTGCATTTTCACATACTTAAACATTTCAGCATGACCTTCAGATGCAGGTCAGCAAATGTTTGAATCTTGGTACCAACATCAACAAACAAATAATACATACTTAGATTAGATTAGATTAAAACTACTCAATCTCACAACAACAGCAGGAGCAAATTATGCTGAGATCATTGTTTAGGCAGGCTAATCATGATGATCACAGGCTGTAAAGCAAATCCCCTGTGTCCTTAACCACTTGATGTTATTTCAGTAGAGTGGATATGAACATAAAGTCATTTCCAAAAACAGTTCATTTACTCCAGTGAATTTATTTATCAATATTGTAATCACCTGAACTATTAGTACAGCAGCAGCATAGTACACCTAGTATTAAGAGGTAAACTCGCAGCTCTTCAATAAGTGTCCTCTACGGACAGTGCTTCCTGTTATTCCATTTGGACACAGGCTTTTCCTTAAACAGAAACCGGGTAATGGCGTTTGCAGCGTTACTAAATCTAATTCTACACATTCCACTGAGAGAAGTGAAAACAATACAAAAATAGGTCAATGAATAATGTAGGCATTAACTTCCCGGTAACGGCACACTCTCATCGACCGTCTGTGCTTCTCTGCTGGTGAGAAAAAAAGCTCAGGAGAATAACTTTGGCCTTGGATTCCCACACTTACAGGCTACCGTTTAGGACAGATTTTGATCAAAAGAACTCAAGAAAAGAGGACAACACACACCGTTCTGACTATTCACATGGATGACTGAAGTGTGCTCACACAAAAGACCATACAGCAGAATTAAAAGTAGGAGGCGAGTAGGAACACATTTATCAAACAGATCACTGCTTTAAATGTGGGTAATTAATGACTACATAACAGGCATTACGTGTTACACAAATATCTACCCCAGTAATTACTATTGCCTACTTTATTATTTTTTAATCTCATTACATAGTAATAAGGAAAACACCCAATGCATAACATGTGTGGTGTTCTGAAAGTTTTTATTTACCAGCAATAATAAATAGTAATCCATCTCTCTCTCTCTCTCTCTCTCTCTCTCTCTCTCTCTCTAGCTAGCATGCAAGTAAGCAAGGCTAGCAGTCTTTATCATAAGCTGTGAAAGTGCTGAGAACAATAATGCACTTAAAGCTGCAAAAACATCAAAAAAGCATGTGACCGCTGTAGTGGAACCCTCTACAGTGCTCTTTAGGAACACTGATTTTTTGAGTAACATCATGATCTCTTAAAGGACCATTTGAATGCTTGAACGTTTTTTGCATGATGAAATGGACTCAGGCTTTTAAGACGAAGACTCTTGTGGTGCTATATAGAACTGTTTTTAAAAAGCCATGTACAACACATACTCAATCAATCACCATGTTTCAAATTTCACCATGCAAAGGACCATATATGCATGCAAAGGGTTATTTTAAGTGTTCATGGTTCTATACAGAAATACTGTCTTAAAAGAAAGGAAAAAAGGAAACTTTTGGTAAAACTGCACCTAGTCAAATAAACAATACAGCCACAGTATTTCAATGTGTCTGTGATAATACTGTGCTGAATATTACAGTATACCTTATTGAATATTAGCACATGTCTAAATCTCTGTGTAACAAATACGAACATATGAAATGTATTACACTGCAAAAATGAACGGTTCTAGCCAGTAAGCGCTAAAACCGACTGCTGTAACTCCAGGTGAGAGTTAAGATGAGCAAAGTAGCTATGTGTATATGTCTTGAGTATTAAGGGGGAAAGAAAGTGAGCAACAAAGAGAAAGAGAATGTGAGCAATGAAACCCAATCAGTTGTGTGTAGCTGTGCTCCTACTGGAACATCGCATTGCAGGAACCAAATGTGGAAAAACTAATGAAGTGTAATTGAAATTCTGCTGCATCCAGTGTTTTAGCAGAGTGAAATATTCCTCACTCTGAGCGAAATGGAAAAAAGGGAGAGCTAATAGGGTCATCCTTAGCTAATATCTGAAAATGTGCTGCAGTGTTCAATTTTCATGGTGTGCATTCAATTTTTAGAGCCATCTCACCCATCAAATCCTTACAGAAATGACTCACAGGAGGCGACATTTCATTTCTGTTTCACTCTGCTTTTCCTCCCTCAGAGGCAATGGCCCAGTGGGTTCTCTCTTCCCTTCTCCTTCGTTCTCTCTCTCCTCTCCGCATCTCTCTCATCTCATCTGCACCTAGAGCACCTCTCTAATCTCGTCCCTTGCTCCCATTACTCTGTCCTTCCCTCGCGCCGTCCAGAGGGAGGCAGGGTGGCACCAGGCTGTCACGGATATCCTCTCTAAGGCTCTGGAAATGCCCTCAAAAAGGCATCACCAAGCCTGAAGGTCTACCATACAGCCTCCTCAATGTCTTAGCTTCCTGCTAATCAACAGCCTACCAGGTCCTTACAACCATGCTCCACAGTTCGGCAGCCAAGGGTAGAGAAGGAGTAGACCTTAGGTGAGATTATGATTTGGGCGAGCTTATTAGCAAATTATGCACCAATCCAAATGCACCAATCCATTACATTTAACCATAATTCAATTTAACTAGAAAATAAAAATACATGAAGCAGTCAGGGCTTAACCTGTGCCATTTTCACCATAGCCTGTATAAGTGCGCTCCTTGTTTCTGTTCATTACAACTGTGTTTTTTCCCCCTGCCATTGTTAAGGCTTAGCTCAGCTCAGTCTCGCACCCCTTTAAGCTAGTGGGTCGGAATAGGTTTCACAAACTTCATCTCTCTTGGGTGCCAACACTGATGCAATGGCAAGGGTGTTTAGAGATGCAGACGCATTGCTGGAAATCCCCCCTGATAGGGAACCCCTTTTTAGGAAAGCTTTACATTCCATTAATAAAGAACCACAATGTAGACAGTAAGGAACAGTAACTCACAAAACGGCTAACGTTACTGAAAGAAAAAAAAAAAAAAACATACGTATGAGAGGGTCTGTGAAGCTCTTGGAGAGAACACCAGCTTCAAGAGAGGCTCTTTCGTAGCAGTTAAACAGAGTGGTGGACAACACTGTAAAATGGGAGACTTGCTTCCATGTCTTGCTCCTACCAGTATGAAATTACATTAGTTTAATCTACCTGCATGTGTAAATGAGACTACAACAATGTACCTCTGAAACATGACTAGATCATCCCTCTGTTTAAGCACATGCTGTATCTTACAAATGGCATTCAATGCCATTCATTTTTCCCCCTATTAGGCCATGCCAGGTAAATATCTGAGTACTCACTTCTGTGTACTCACCAAAAGGGTCATTAATTCCAAAATCGATATAGTCAAATCTCCAGGTCAACATATCACAATACAATTTTCACTCCTTAAACCTTTTTTACTCTATAACACAGTGGTTTTAAGTCTGTACACCCTGGTGCCATATCAGGTGCTCAGTCCACCAAGCCTTATAGAGCTTTATCCGTTGTGCAACTTCTGGATAAAATAAACAATGAATGGGAGGTCCTGTGGATCATTACACCTGTTTACATCTCACAGAGTCATTAAATATGTGGAATAAACAAGTCGCATTACTCTCAGAATAAAGGTCACTGCAAGATGTTAAAATAAGTATCAGTTGGAACACTTGTGCAGTTAAACACTACCATGCTTTTAGAGACGCAGGACAAGGCATACTTGGCACTCTTTGTTCCAAAGCTTTACTGCACACATCTGCAAAAAGGCTTCCAAAGCACAAACAATACCACACGCAGTAAAGAGAACAAAGCCATTAGCTGGGCAGTAAACCTAAATCTCCTCTACAGGTTTACACCCACTGTAATATATGCACGCCTGCAGGAAACCTGCCCCAGAGAGAAGGCCTGGGGCACAGCTCACCCAGCTCTTTTTAAAGCACCCATGCCAAAATGAATATGAGTATGCGGCCAAAAAATTCAATTAAAACACAATTTAAACATTCTATTATTCATGAACTATGGGAGCTTTTTTTCCTCTTTACTGGTTATGTATTATTAATATCATAGCGCTCATATCGAACACATCCAATTTCATACCCGCGCACTGAATCAAATTACATTTGGTTTTTACGCAGCACGAAATTGGAATGCGAGACCGATCCTGCTGGGCATTGTGTCGCCCTCCGTAGCGACGGTCATTGCGGCCACCAGAGAGCCGCCCCATCGGTCCTCTATTAAATAAAGGGGCCCTAATACATTCGCAAGTGTTTGTTAAAAAGCCATCATGTGACACAGATTTGGTTTGCGTTCGCATGCGATGCATCTAGGAAAGAGGGACTGTTATTAGATTTTTGAGGCGAGATTTGAACGTGGAACACAGATTAATTGCATTACGGAGAGGATGAGCATTGATCTATTTCCTAACATGCACTTAGTCCAGTCAGTTGCCATTTCATATCAAAAAGAGATTACTGGGGCAGCCTGAGTGCTTCTGCATTCTGCATTCCTATTCCCTCTGGGGACTCCAAAAAAGGAGGGCTCCAGCAAGTGAGGTGCATGTGTAATACATTGCATCCACATATGTATGTACGCATACTTGTATGTGTACACACACACACACACACACACACACACACACACACACACACACAAAAGATACTTATAGTAGAGATTCATTTGTGCAGTTATCAGTTTGATATTTATACCATAAGTATTTTTAATAGGAAGTTTATTATATAAGGGGAACATTTGCTAAAACCTACTCTATATGTTCCACAGTACCCAGCTTGTATAACTTCCTTAGAAAATCATTGTTAAAAGAATGGAAAGTACTGAAGCAGCTGTACATGAGCCTAAGGAAATCACGCCCAAGGAATAAAGAATACAAAGCTCCCCAACATTGGGATTCAGAGATGAGGAACTGTATTCCTCAGAATGATAAGGCATCAGCCAATTACTTAGGGATGAAAGCCTTGACTTGGATGAAGACTTTTGGATGAGGGCCTTCAGAATGCCTTGATTGGCTGAATCAGATGCATTAGAGTTAGCGAAAGGGAAGCAGCATGTTAGATGCAGATTAAAACTAGTCAGCATGAAAATAGATCTTGAGGTGAAGTGCTGGTGACCTTGGCTAAGGCTGAAAAAGAGGGGACAGACTCTATAATGAAACCTTTGACTACAAAAGAAATACAGGATGAGCAGGTGTCTGCAGACTTCTGGACATATAGCATAAAAGCTAATTACTAGCTTGTATAGCAAATGCTAAACACTGCATTTCTGTGTGTGCATACTACTAGCTATGTGACTCACTAGTACAAATGCAGTTTGGGTTCACTGGTTCAGGCGTCTTACCTAGATCCATGCTCTTGGAAGATTTTACATGATGATGTTCATTCAAAACCTGAGGAGCTCCAGCAGTGAAAGAGCTCTCAGCAGAGCGAGGGCCCGATTCCCACTCCAAACTGACTCATGTGAACACACAGAAATATACCTTGTTATACTTAAAAGCTAAGGAATCCAAATACAGCCTTGCATATGACCCTAAAACAAGAAAGCAGTTTATTCAAAAATTATAAACTGATGCTGGAGTCTGTTAGCGGATTAACTAATGAGGGGAAAAGCAACACAACAGTTTGAGTAAAGGATTCATATTTATATGTAACACAAAGTGTCTTTTCCTGTGCTGTATATGATGGCAAACTGTATATTTAAATGTACTGAGGTGACGTCGCCATTCAATTATAGGTCAATGCACAGTCCATTCTAAAATCACTAATACCTCTTAGTAATTAACATGTTTATTTATAAGCTTTTCATTTATTCAAGACATAAAATATAAATATTCCAGGCATTTTGCATAGAGAGACATATCTAAAAGGCCCTGCCCCTGCCCCCACCCAGCACCTGCAAAAAAAAAAAAAGAACAAATAAATAAACAAATTAATATCCAACCAACCTCTGGTGGGGGTCATGGTTCAAGACTCCGTTCAATCCTCCTTCCGTCCTGCTGTAAGGACTCAAAGCTTCATCTTCCCCATAACCACCATTTGAAACTGTTAAAAAACAGGCAAAGGAGGAGAGGGAGAAAGGCCATCATTAGAGGCGTTTGGTGAGCTGTGTGAGGAACATTATGCAGCCTAATTTAAGCGAGGGCTGCTGGGGTCAGAGAAAGAGTACAGCCAAAGGTGACAGTCTGGTCGCTGACCAGAAAGAAACGGACACAGAGACAGAGCCTATTATCAGCTCTGCTATCTCCATTCACGTTTTAATGATCATTCGCTGTTAAGATAATGGGACCAATGGTGAGGAAGACTTGGGTTCTATGCGCTTTAAGCTTAGGTTAGAGAGTAAAAATGTGTTCGTGTGTGTAGCACAAAAGAGACAATGTGTACAACGTGGGGTACCAGGCAAAGACAGCTATGGGAGAAAATTAAAGGGAGCCTATGATTCTCTTTTTTTTAGTTTTCATAATTTTAGTTTTGGGGTCCACTAGAACAGATTTACATGTTTCAATTTTCCACAAACACTGGAATATGTATATGTATATACATATATATATGTGCGTGTATATCTTGCTTGAATTGCAAGTTTGCGTCAAAATCAGGTTTGGGATATACATACCTACAAGTTTACAAAGAAGCAAACTTCTTATACAAACATGTTTCGACTGATTGACTGCATACAGGATAATGGGAAACTTTGTAAATTTGGCTTTTTGCTTAATAATAGCTTTAACAGTGGGTGAAATGACAGAGTAAAGCAGCTAGGAGAATGATACAAAGACTGTGTGCTCAGCTTGAGTCACATTTGCCTAAACTGATTATCACCAACTGCTACATTCTACCCGGCACCAGCAGGCCATACAACCTCCTGGCCCTGCTCATCCTTGTCTCTATCACACTAAACAAAGACACACCAGTGCACAAAATCTGTTTACTGTGTGCGTGTGTGCGCGCGCATGTGTGACTGCCTGTGTTTGCATCTCTTTTTCACTCATGATCACAGCATGATCTGCGAGAGAGTGAAAATCATATTTGAAGTCGTGCACAGTGTTAACTAGAAGTGACAAAAGGTGATTAATGTTCATAAAAATGAACAAGGCTGAGCTCAACCCTATGCAGGGGGTCTTTGTATAGAGTTCAACATCCTAAACAGAGCCTTAAAACATAAAATTCTCAGACGCTTCGCAAACTGATGAGAAAGTCATTTTCAGTGGTCATGAATGATCAGTGCTACTGCCCATGTTCCTGATTTCTGATCTCAGCACATTTGTAAGATGTGTGTGAGAGCTGTAGGTGGTATATGTGCATTTAGAGGTGGGGGAGTTTTAGTTTATTTTTCTTTTTTTAAACTTTATTTGAAATTGCCTGTTGGGCCTTACATTTTATGCAATTGTTATGATGAATGGACCAACAGCATGCTATGGTACTATCTGCTACAAGACTACTATGCAACCCATCTCAAACTCTTCCAATGCTGAAATTGCTTTCGAATTCTTCTCTGAGGCATACTTCACTCGCAAAACATGCTACCAACACAGCAGCACACGCAACAGGACAACATTACGTAGAGCGTCAGGTACAGTCAAGGCCTGTGCACATGTTACATGTGCAGCTATTTTTTTAATGATGTGTGTGTGGGTGTGTGCAAACAAACACACATTAATATGTCTATCTGAAAACATATAGGATACAGTCAATAAATGCTGAAGAAAACACCTGAAAAACAAGAACATAAAATATAAATAAAGCATAAAACAAGACTGCACAGAAGCCAATTAGAACAAAAACTAAAATATCAATACTAGCACGAAGCACAGAACACAATAAATATCAAACAGTGTTTTTGATGTATCATGTAACTGAGTATCATGTATCATGTATCCTCTACAGCGTCACAGTGATCAGCAAACGAATAGTTTTCAGAGATTTTACAGATACTGGAATAATCACTTGTATTCCCAAAACATGCCAAGAAACATCAATATGAATGCTTACACCTCATAATTTCGAGTTATTGCTGGCTGCCTCTTTCAATCTTTCTAGGATTAAAGAGTGCAGGAAGTTTTTGAAGTAAAAGTGGCACAGTGTGTTGTGTTCAGATGTGTTGCGGGGAGTGTGTGGCACGGAATGTGGCGCTCTCTCCATCTGCATGATGGAGAGGCTGTTTTGGCACAGTGGGGCTGGAAACCATGCCTGACAAACGAATAGATCAGCAGGCTCCGCATAAGCTAACCAGTCATCATTACTCATGATCCTGCACAGCGATGACTGTTTATTAGTATTAGTACATATCTCATCTGTTTGTGTGGCAGAGGGTGAGGGTGATTCATCATCTACACACAAACACACTAACGCGCAGGCACCCTAAACTTCCGCTAAAGATGAACCGATGTTAAAGTGAGTGAAACAAAGTGGCTCTTCAACTACTGTGTATTCCAAACACATGCAACCACACACACAGAGTTATTTATCAGCCAAAGTGTGGAATAGCAGGGGCAAAATAAGACGTTTCCTCTGAAGATGATGGATCAATGGCTCTCTGAGCTGAAGCAGGGTTATTAATCCTAAACCACTGCCACCAAACCTTTACCAAGCCACAGCACAGTTAGGGAGCTCCTTATCGGCAACATTCTGCAACAAAAAACTGTCTTTCTTCTCGAGATGAGGGTGTAATTCTACTGCGGTGGAGGCCAAGCAGGTCAGGACCATCTATATAGCTGTGTTGGGTTCAGCTAATAACCATGTGCGAGTATTACTTTGGGTACCACACATCATCTTTAAACTTCATTTAAACTATATATAACCCAGTCTGCAGACCCTGGTGCGGTTCATATGAAGAATGATGTCTACAGGGACTAAAGACAGGGTAAATATCTCTCTGCAGAACTTAGCTGTAGAGCTTTTGAAGCTGTAATGACAAGCGCACTTGGTTTTTCATATTCATAATCTCTGTATCAGCAAATATAGAATTATTAGAGGGGCTTAGACTTGGAGTTACATGATCAGGCCTGGATTATTAAGATATAGGTCCTTGTGCATAAATGTTTAAAGAGCCCCCACCTGGCTATCTTTCAAGGTATCTATCTGGTCAAGGTGGTTTATTATCACAGCAGGTTACATGCGATGGCAGCAGCCTAACTGTGGTGCTGTGCATACCACCCTTACTATTTTTATTTTTTGAGGAGCAGGTTTGAATGTTCCAACTTACCTGCACAGTCTGGAGCTTCAGGGCTATGTAAATGGTTAAAGAACAAGCTGCCTGAATTACACATTTGTATGAGGTATGTTAGGTATGTCATTTTATTTGTTATTGTTTAGAAGGAAGGTTACAGAGCTGATCTGTGCTGGGTGCAAAGACAATAGCATGTTAAAAGCAATCAAGCTGTGTTCAGTTACAGTATAAGCTGAGGTCTATTCCTGACAGCATTATAGCCATCATCTTACACACACAGTATTCTGTGCTATTTTGCTTTGAAAAACAATATTACTTCTACTGGTGGAGTAATGGACAATGTAGAGCACTGCTTATTTTGTCAGATTCACACATCATGCAGAGTATTCCAATTTCTAGTGCAGCAGTTAGACGCCAGTGCCGATACAGGCATCTGAATGTGGCTGCTATATCATCTAAAGTGGAATAGAGAATAAGAAGCTAACTTCACCTACATCGGTTTTCCATCCACTGTATGGAACTCAGTTACAATGAGCAAACTTGTGTTGTAGCCCTCAAACCTACCAAAGAGATATAGCTGGATGTAACACTGATGACTTGTCTGAGGATTCCTTGCATTAGTTTAAACATTCCCTCACAGTAGCCAGTCCAAAGTGCTACCAGCCCACTGAGAAATCTCTGTATTACCAATACCAGCATAGGATAGCTTCGATTTAAAGTGAGGCTTCTGGCACATCTGAAGTCACAATTAAACAGTCATTATACATATCTGCCTGCATACATAAATGAATGTATTAAGCGGCCAAGGTGTTTCTCTTTGGTAAGAGCAAAAAGCCACCCGAAGCTGTGTGTATCAGGGATTTCACCTGGCTTTGCACTGTGGGAAACCACAGTAATGCACCTAATTTCATGGCTTATCCCTCAAATGTCACAAGACAGATTATTTAAGACAAAAAATAAAACCTACACGGTCAAACAGAACAGACAGCAGGTTGGTGGATGATACCACAAGTTACTTTACATCAAAAAAAACTTAATAATTAAAACATGTACAGGGGTTGGACAATGAAACTGAAACACCGGTCATTTTAGTGTGGGAGGTCTCATGGCTAAATTGGACCAGCCTGGTGGCCAATCTTCATTAATTGCACATTGCACCAGTAAGAGCAGAGTGTGAAGGTTCAGTTAGCAGGTAAGAGCACAGTTCTGCTCAAAATACTGCAATGCACACACCATTATGGGAGACATACCAGAGTTCAAAAGAGGACAGATTGTTGGTGCACATCTTGCTGGCGCATCTGTGACCAAGACAGCAAGTCTTTGTGATGTATCAAGAGCCACGGTATCCAGGGCAATGTCAGCATACCACCATAAAGGACGAACCTCCACCAGCATCACGTAGCGACCTGACCACTATCCTGCAAGAAGAATGGCTTAAACTCCCTCTGACCACTGTGCAGGACTTGTATATGTCATTCCCAAGACCAACTGACGCTGTATTGGCCGCAAAAGGAGGCCCTACACCATACTAATAAATGACTGTGGTCTAAAACCAGGTGTTTCAGTTTCATTGTCCAAGCCCTGTACTTCCCTTGGTTTTGGACCAGATCAAGGGAACCAATCTACAAGTATAAAAGCACCATTTTTGTTTGGGGGTTTATTCATATGCTCAGTATGTGTCTCCCAGTGGATGCTACAAAACAAATATTTCAAATTGTAGATGAAAAACTGACATGAAACTGACTTTCAGTTTGCAAAATGCGTCAGATATCTTGAACTACAACTCCATTTCTCCATTTGCTCAGTAAAGGTCAAAAATTCACAAGGCCTTGCTCAGATGAGAGGCTTAAAACAGACTCTTTCAGAAATAGACATATTCATGCATCCACATCTACCCACTGCTTAGAGCCCACCACAGTTTCCGGACCACTGATGTATTGGCTTGTAATTACACACAGCTCTCCTGAGGAAAGCTACTTGAAATGAGAGCACATCATGCATAAATATATAAGCAGTCATTAGCTCTCTTTTACAGCTCAACCAGCTAACTGTAAATGCCCTTGCTCAGAGTTTATTAGCCCAAATAGCTTAAACATGAAGCAAAAACACAAGCCTTGCCATTCTCCTGAAGAGAACATTATGCAGTTCAAACAGTTTGTTATTCTACATGCTAAATAGCCCACATTATTGCTGCGTATGTGCAAACATGGCCTAGATAAAATTCATAAGATTACCATAATGATCTCAAGGTCAGTAGCGAGAGAAAATAAGAGGAAGTGCATACAGTAAACACAGCACAGCTTTTATTTTTGCTTTCCTCATGAGGAGCCATACCTTGAATCATTCCCAACTGGCTTGTAAGCAGAAAGGAAGAGGAAGAGAGAGAGGATATTAGGAAAAGCATAAATGTATGAAACATCAAATAAGCAGCAATAAATAAGGAAAATAAAGCAACATTTGTGGCGAGAGTGATTTGGTGAAACTGCGCTGCCGTAATGTTACTCGTTACGGTGTCACAGACCTAAATGAGATACGATATGAGGTAAAGTGTGTGGTGAGAGTGAACACCTCAGGAAATGCAGCAGCACGGAGCTGTTTCTGAACCTCTTTTTCAGGGCTGCTAAATCCTAGTGGAGAAGCGCTCCTCTTTCATGTTCAACTGAAGGGATGGTCCACATGACAGGCTACACACACAGATGTTTTACATGAAAAGAATCGCAAATGCGCCCTAATTCTCCGGCGGGTTGAACATGCGGCTAGAGACATGGTGGCGGAAAGGGAGTTCTTTCGAGGTACGAGTGAGACAGAAAGTGCTAACTAGCTTGTATGACACACTCACCGTATTCGCCTAGACATACTAATGCATTCCCAATACCAGACGGCTACAGAAACGCACATTAGGATCTGGCAGAAGCACCAGATCAAGGGGACCCTAAATGGATTGTAGGATAATGCGTGTAGGGCAAAAAGCTTTGTGATGAATGGCGAAAAAATCACAATGACATACTGCATAGGACTTTATCTGTTTTACTGGATGTTTTTGCTGAGGCAAATATCACATAAAAGCCTTGGCTGGACTTATTCCTTGAGAGATCTAAAGCACAAACAAAAGACACTTAAAATATTTGGAATGTGAAATTTCAACCTCAAAATCTGATCTGGAATGTGCCTGAAGTCTCTGCATTGTGCTGTGCTTGGTAGATAAAACAGGATCCATCACTCACCCATGGATCGCTCATAGATGCTGTTCATCACCATGGTGGATTGCAGCGGGCTGTCTGGTTGGCTGAGCAGTCCGGTTTGCCCCACACAGCTGTCGAAGGATCGATTGAGGATTTTTCGTGTTTCAGGGTACTCCTAGAAAGAAGTGCAACAAAAGCACCAGTCACTCATCTGATCACGTGAATTATAGACACAGAAGCGAGAAACCTGAGACTCGGGAGAACTACGCTTCTCAAAGTGGAAAAGGGTGTGATGCATCCTGGAGATTTTCTTGGAGATTCACACTACATTTTGGGACTGCTGTTTTACTGTCTTACTGTTAATAAGCAGCAGAAGTGTCAATTAGCAGTGCCAACTGTTGTTTTGACATGCATAGGCTGACCGCTCTTGCTCTTTCAGAAAATCATCTACCGTCATCTACCGAGTGCAGTACAGCTAGGTCAAAACAGACACACAAACACAAAGTTTGAGAGCACAGCTTATATTGCATGCTACTTGACCACTTCCAGTTAAACTGTTTTCTTTGTTTTTTTAAAACTCAGGGTCCCAAAATACCACAACGCAGGACACGTAAAACACGATGAGCTCAGCGTGCAGTGCAAAAACAGCAAGCAAAACTGGTACCTCAGGTATAAAACATAAAAAAAAAAAAAAGAACTGTCCATAAAAAGCTGTACAGTGTGAGCACCCTCCAATCGGTAAGCAGCATAAAAGCTGCATTAGCATTCACAAAGCACAAAGACAGCAAACACAAGCCAGCTGCATGCTGCTGCTAAGGATGAGGATGTTTACTCTAACACCTAGAACAACAAGCAGTGAGGAAAGTTTTCAGGATCAAATCATGAGAAAGCACTTAATTCCTCTGATTAGTGCAGCCGTCAGCAGCAGAAGCAACTGGACAGATTTTACTGATTTCCCGGCTCTGTCTCGAGGGGAGGGAGGAGGAGAGACAAAGAGGCATTTCATTATCTTGCCCCGAGGTCTGGGCACATGCTGAAATATGTTAATACGATTGGCAGATTTTTTTTTGAACAGACAGCGCACAAGCTGCCTGCGATTGGTTAATTGCAGACCATTAAGAAAGCAAACTGAGGGCATATATATTTAAATAAGGGAGTCATTAATAAGTGTCTGGCACTGGCACGGAAGGTTGGTCTTCTCTTTTCAGTGGTGTGCATGATTGCGTTTGTCTGTGTGTGTGACAGTTTCTGGGCAACACAAAAGAAGGCTGATCGCCAAGCCTCTGAGGCTGAGTAGACACTTCATTCTCTGAAAAGGAAGAAGACGCCGCAATGATTCTTTTATTTGCCATTTAAGAGCATCCTGTTTTCTGATTGGCAGGTAAGAGGGATTTGAGCCTTTAGAGGAAAATATGACTTGAGTCAAAGGACTTGGATGAAGATCAGATTTAGAAACTACAAGAAATCCCCACACATACCCTCGTATTAAACAGACATGAAAACTCATGTGATGGATTATGCGATACGGCCCCACTGTACATGTTGAACCTGATTGGATTCCGACATCATTTCTCAGTAATCTGTCAGGAAGCATCATTCGTCATGCTTTGTTTGACAAGAGTGATGACAAGAGTGATGAGAAGGCAAGACTGATGACCACCGGTATAGAACCTGGCCAGCAATATGCAATGTAAGTTATATAAAAGTTAGGGCCAGATTGTAGAGCATGATCTGGGAGGATTAGGCCACTGATGGTGGGTCTGGAAAGACTGGCTAGTGCTAACTATATATATTGAAGGTTCACGGGGAAGCACAGCTGGGGTTGGGGGGAGGAGTGGTTGGAGGAAAGAAGAGATAGCGCTGGCTCCAAAATGAGATTACAGCAGGGGGATCAATGAGGAATCCTGAGCCAACTTTGCCATTTGCCTTTTTTTATTCTTCCGAGAAAAAAAAAAAAAGACACAGGAGCACAGAGCTTGCAATTTCACAAAGAGGATGTGAGTCAGGAAATGCAGGGGCATCAATGAAAATGAACAGGGAAATGGAGCAAGGGGTTCACAGGAGGGAGGGGGATGTTAAAGGAGTGTACATCAAATCAGGTCAGAACATGGAGGGGGGAAAAAGGTATGAAGAGATGGGAAGGAGAAAAGAAAAATGTGCTGGTGCAGCAGCGTGGCAAGATCCAAAGATCATAAAAGATCAGAGAAGCTTAAGATTTCTAGAGCCTGACGCGGCACAGGAATGACTAAGACAGTGTCTCCTCCTGCACTGGCTGAGGCTGCAGGAAGAAAAGCACCAGGCTCAGGGATCGGTGTGAGGAATTAGAACGCTCTTCAAACTGGTGTTAAGCTGCACAGAGAGGTACACTCAGATTGAATTAGGCTGGATGGGATTAATTTCCCTGTATCTTTCTAATTAGAACCTTAGTGAGGAAAAACCAAGATCAGATTATCATCATCAAGAACAAGACAACTGCTCATCCACCACGAGTATGTGGGATCGTTGTGAGCATTTCGTACAGGCTAAATACACCATTACGACACCTGCTCATGAAACCTTTCCTCTGAAATCAAGATGGCAATTGGGATTTGTACCCCTTTTGTCTGCTGTAACAGCCTCTCCTCTTCTGGTAACGTATTGGATTGCTCCTTTGCTCTAGAGAACACAGTTTTGCTGCTCCATAATCCAGTGCTGGGGTGGTGGGGCTCTATACAGCTGTAGCCATCACTTGGCACTAGTTGTGGTGACCTTAGTCTCCTGTGGTTGCTCCAGAACAACCCATTGAAATGACAATGTTCTTCTTTGAATGTAACTATTTATCTATTATACCAGCTCTATGGATAACTGATCACCTGCATCAGCAACAGTCCTCTGAAGTCACACATCATTCTATAGACAGCATCTCACAATTATTAGGAACTCCTTGTCTAAGTGGTTTTTCTCCAAGTGCGTGTTTACCCTCTGGGATAAACAACAACGTTCCGAGCCTGATACGTTTTGTCCTGTGTATATTTCTCCCCCAAAGTGACACCGGATCCTTTGAGGTCATTTAGCTGTCAAAATACAAGTAATGCTAAATCCATGCTAAAGGCAAACAGTCTTATGCGCTACTGTCATGCATCAATTCTGTTATATGCCAACATCAGCTATTCAAACTGCAGCCTGAAACTGTCAAATCAACTTAACTACTACACTTGACAATGCCTACAGGCTTGCATGGGAATTTTGGTGAGGTTCCCAACGAGGTGCAGCAACGTCAGCTTGGCCATACACTACCAGTCAAAAGTTTAGACACGGTTACACATAGAAGGCTTAATGCTTTGCTTTGGAATAAAAGTGAAGACATCAAACTACACAACACCAAACATGGAATTACACAGTCACCTTTATAGGCAGCTCTACAGGAGGATGAAACAACTTTCCGAACTTGCATCGGTGGTTGATATAACAAGATTTTCCATTGATCGGTCCATGATGACCAATAATAAAACTGAAAGTGTTTAAACTGTGTGCGTTTTTTTTTTTTTTCTTTAATATATATTAGGGTTGGGAAATACAGAAAAAAATATAACATTGTAATACACCAACAGTATGAGTGTATATCACAATATTCATTTTTACAAACATTAATCCAACATCAATTTCAATTAGTCTAAACTTTTGACTGGCTGTGTGGTAATATTATATTAATATATAGTAATACTTCGGGTCCTTAACAACCTCATCATTTAGAGGACACTGTAACACTACAGAAAAATGTTCCAATGGAAAAATGCATCAGCTGTGCAATATTTTAGTTTCCCAAAGGGCATCATACTAATAATTTTAGAAATTAATCAGTCCACTACAGAATGCAAGGTCTATAAGCACACCTTCATAATGATAGAAAAACATGAAATGTTTTGCAGAAGTGAAGAAATTTTACTGACCCTCAAAAAGAAAGCAGACCGTGTTCATAAACAACGCAGCCTGGTTTTAAAAACTGGAAGCAAAAGCCCTTTGGTTACTAAGGTTAGCGTTAGGTTTACCTACAGCACCACATAATACAAAGAAAGCACTCACTAATGTAGCAAAACCATGTGAGCATGTGACTGACTGTGCAGGCACAGACACAGAGTGGAACAAGCGGACAGCGCTTCACTTCCTTTACTGAGAGACAAGCAAGAAAACAGGATGAGCAGCATTAACAAAAACGAGAGCGAATGAAAGATATTTGAGCGAGAAGAGGAGTGGAAAAAAGACGAGCACTGAATGAAAAGTATTGTGGTCAGGTTCCCACGGCCCGCGTCTATTCCAACCCTGCACACTGTCTTCTACCAGAGCCGACTCCGCACATACACATGCATGGCTCCAGAACTCGCCAGCACAGCCTCACAACCAATCTCCACTTCTGTCTTAATCAGCACAACAAAGAACTCACTTGAACCTGCTGCGTAAAACAAAAGCAGCCTGGCAGGTTCCGCAGACCCCCCAGGCTCTGAGACAGTGCAGGTCATGGCGTCCTGTGGGCAGGAGGAAAGAAAAAGGTCTCTGAGCCACAGTTGCTCCAGCCTCCCCCCAACAGGGGGCTGCTTCTCATTATCAGTGTCTACACTGTAACAAGATTATCACACAGCTCTTTAGACGGCTGCTTGAGAGAGCTGCTGAAAAGGATGTGATTAGATCTGGCTGCTGCATAATGGCATTTACACTCAAGAACTTTTGCACTGAGCAATTTGCATTCACTTACGTGTTTTTATTTGACCCTTCCTTCCCTTTGACCACTTTCCCTTCCTTCTCAGCAGCTTGCTTCATTGTTTCTCGTCTCTCCTTTATAAGGAAGGGTAGGGTGAGGGGGTATATTTAAAACTGAGCAGAGAGAGTTGCTCTTTGATGTCTCTGGGAGGACTCATAATTAGTGAAGTGTGAAGTTAGGTCAGGGGAAGTGGACACAAAGCGGTTTTAGGCACAGTAACTCGGAGGATTACATTTCCCTCAAAGCAAAGCAGCACTCTGGAGAATGTAAAAAGAACGTAAAGATGCATTTTAATTATAGCTCCAAGACAGGAGTTAACTTTTGTACTTTCTTTGTACTTTTATAATATGTTGATTCTGGATTCAAATTAATTAAAAAGACCCTAAAAACAAAAAAGGCAAGTAATATACGACGAGACTTTCCCAGCAGGAGGTTTACAGTTTTGGTCATGTGTTATTTACTAATGTATGATCACATTTCTCAGACTCATCTGTCTGCCTCGGATGATGTAACACTGTAACAATCAGGGATCCACAACGAACATTACATGGGTCTATCGGTGAACATGCTGCAAATACAACATCTTAAACAGATCAAAAAAATCCGGTGAGTGTAGAAAATAAGCAAAATGAACAGAAATCAGCAAAACTGCTAATGCAAAAGCAGGTCTCATTAATGAAGATGACATGTTGCCATTGTGAGTCACTCCATGACAGTTTGACAACACCATTGCAGTCCTGGCGACTTTGAAGTGGTGTTGAGGACAGTCGTCGTAACGGTCTGCATGCAGGTAATCCTGTGTTATGCAACCATCTGCCAGTAGTGCTAGCAGTACCAGGACAACTATGCTTATGTGACATGAGCAGCTGAGTGTGAAACTTAAATCAATCACATGTCTCAATGTCAAACCTACCCACCAAGTTCCTAATGGGTGCAACTATTTGTGCCACAAAAAAAAAACCCCAAAAAAAACCAAACAGCTCCCACAGTTTCCTTGTCCACCATCTAGACTCAGGTGGCACCTTCACTGCACACTCCAGTCTTTGCTCATGCCATTTCCAGGCGCTTAGCAAAAACAAATTGGCATTACAGCACCCATTATGTTTCCCTGCTATTGACAGCCAGCCACTGTTGTCGGTTTTGCAGTGGTCTCAAGAACAAGAAACCTGGACTGCTATGGACTGGAACCGTATCTAGGTTCTTTAGGATCCAACGATGGTCAGGATAGAGCAGGGAGGCCTCGTAGTGAGCGCTTCAATCCTGCCTTTGCTGTGGACCAAGCCCAGCTTAGTAATATGTGCAGGATAAAAAACATGAAACAACCAAAAAATCACAATCATATTTACACAAAAATCTAAAAATCTCCACTGGTGACAATTTTCTTATTGGTCAGTTCCTAGTTCCTAACAACTGTGTGCACCACACTCACTTTAAACCATATGATTATGTTTGCTGTCGTGTCCAATCCATCCACTCTTTCATCCATTCAGCCCTGTACCCATGCATCCATCTTCCACCCATACCCAGCAGTTCACACAGCCGTTCCCTGTGCAGGGGATCAATCGTGTCCCATCAGCTACTGTGCCCCTCTCCCCTGTTACGCCCCATTGATGGGGCCTTCCACAGACCATAAAACATAATGAACATGAATCTTTATTTCAGGAGAACAATCTCACCACTGCACAGCCATGTCCATCGCTCTCAGCCTGCCACCCCCTATGGTGGGCCCCTAGTAACCATCAATCCGGCGGCCACAGGGGCCGCTCCATTGTCCAGCCTAATTACACGCCATTTTGGAGCAGTTGGAGGCCTTGGGGACAGAGTGTGTGATGAGGCTAGAGACAGAGTGCGAGTGTTTAGGGGCGGGGTCCTGGGGCGAGCATATGGATGCTCTGTAAGCCAGATGCAGGGGAGGAGAGCAGACCCTAGCGCTCTGCTGGAGGTAAATTCCACCAGCTCAGGAGAGGATGGGGTAAAAGTGGATAGGCTTCTGGCCAAAACCCTCCTTTCAGTGCCTTACAGAATTACAGAATAATCTATTGCAAATATACAGAGAACCAGAATATATATATTTCCACCAAAATGCTTCTAGAGCACATATTCCCATTTGCCCCTCACAGCTATGATAATGGAAAATTATAATAAAACAATATACAGTATAATAAAGCAATAATTAAAACTTCTTTCGTCATCTTGATACTGGGAGCCATCATTGCACCATTGCATTCTACAAATTTCATTATACAAATTTCAACTAAGGCATGTCAAACTGTCTATAAAGCAGGCCACCCCATCACTTTTACAGTGCCCAAAACAGCTGGACATCCCACTGTTCTAAATCAGAATGCACAGCTAAACTAAACTGTTCTCATGAACTGAAAATGAACTAACATTGTTTCCTTTTAAAAAACTGCTTCAATAAATCCACTAAATGCACTTATTAACAAAGTGCCAGTCCTGACAGCACTGAAGTGATACTTTCATTGGAATGTATATGTGTAAGTGTCCCTGAGTGGCAGATAACTGCATACTGTAGCACCACCAGAGTGAAGAATTGTTAAACGGTGGGTCTAATGGATCAACCATCCTGGCTGGTTAGTATTCATGTGTGGGTGAAACAGTACTATAACACAGATCAGCCCCTAGTTTCAATCCAAAGAAACAAAAAAAAAAGAGAGAGTACTGTGAGAGAGATAGGGTAAGAGAGGTTAAGAACGTGTGACAAAGGGAGTACAGAGAAGACAGAACAAGGTGGGGGGACTTCACACTCCACTGTATTCATTCCTCATTTCTAATTCCATGGACACACACCTTTAATGCTCCACAGTTCGCCCTCATTTTCAATTCAACATTTCCACAGTCTGAGTGTGTGGTTCGGCAGAGAAGTGGCACACAATGAAGACTGAAAGCACACAGAAATGCCATTGTGGTGCTGTGCAGTGATATCACTTTTCCTGGAGGCGTAGCGTTGACCTCGGTCAAAGAGAATCTCTGTGCATGAAGAAAAAAGGCACTTCAAGCTATGAATATGCTCAACACCTGTGACTAAACTGCTCCTTTTAGCAGCAAGTGCTTCACAGAGGTCCATCAAAGGCAGACAAAGCAGCCGAGTAGCAAGAAGTGATAGGCTACGACACTATGCTAGCAGGGCTTCAGGGCCAGATTACTGCTTAGTTTGACCATCTGCAAAAAGCCTCTGCTCTCACATGCTGGTCTCTACACGCAGAGGACATGTACATGAACATTTTGAATAGACTCACTGTAAATAAAAATACTGATTTGCACATATTTAAATGTTTAAAAAAGAACATTAAGAAAAAAGAAAAAAGATGCAACACTTAAGGGCTTATTTAAGGGAAAGTCAGTTCTTCAGAGAAAATGTAAGGGTTTATGATGAATTTATTGTAGGAAAAAGTCATATCTGGCTAGACTAGTAAGCAAGGCTAACAGAACTAAGGATTGTGTAGCTGGGCTACGAGGCTAGGGTAATGGGACCCAGGTGCTAAGAGCCTATATGTCTATGGAAAGGCTAGGGTAACAAAGCTCCAGGGCTAAAAGGCCAACTGGTAAGTGCTTTGGGGCTAGAACTACCTGGCTTGATGGCAGCAGGCCTCGGAGCACCACAAGCTGGATCATCCCTCTCAGGTTCCCCTCCATGGACATGGACCTGCGCAAGGTCTCCATGGCCTCGTGGTTGGACTTCCCCAGGAGCGGTTCTCCGTTTACTGCAATCAGCTGGTCATTCACTCGCAAGCGGCCATCCTGTGAACACAACAGCATCAATGACATGGAGATCAAGCGTGAACAAAGACACATCTCATGAGTTTCCCATGATTCCAAGGATCATTTCCATCACAACATCTAAGCTGTGACATACTTTCAAAGGACTAAAACCATGATTTTCCACCACCTTGTCCGAAAGAACTTCTAAAGCGTTTCCTCAGCCTAGAGCTGTCTGTATTCAGCACTAAGCTGGGCCCATGGAGGCCTGCTGTCGAGGAGTAACGGCTCCCCATGCCGAGCAGCTTTGTCTCTATGGCACTGTATAAGCACATTATAGGACATGCATATTACATGCAGAGTAAAAAGCCCTAAAGTTCATTATGATTAATATTAATTAGTTTTCACACCAGAGCCCTCTGATCTCGCTGCCTTATCTGCAGGCGAGAGGGAAAGAGAGAGAGAAAGAGAGAGTGAGAGAGAGCAAGAGAGTGAGAGAGAATATGACTGAGGGTTAAACCAGAAAAGTGGGTTAAGTGGAGCAACAGTTGGTCAAATGTAAGCCGGACAAATGCTAATTACTAATGACTGATAACAGTCTGTTACATTCACACTCAAAGGATTTACCTCTGTTACTGAACTACACAGACAGCATGTCCATTTATATATGTAAAATGAAACCACAACAGTCTTTAGCTCTTGCACCTCTTACTGTACAAATATTGATGCCAACAGACAGGAATTTCATAAACAGAGTGTTCTTATCAACAGCCATTTCTCATCAGCAGCCATTCACGGTCAAACAGTCAGTTTATTAGGCTGGGAATGAGGTCATCTGCTTCCCAATGTCCAAAAGCATTCACACAAACATTCTATTTAGGGAATTCGTTTAGTTCAGGGTGCTGCTATTTCTGACACAGGTTTTCACACACACAAGCCTGAAGTCATCATGTCCAAAGTGTTGGCTATAGGTTACAAAGCTGCTCAGCACTGGGCTGTGGAGCTGTGGAACTGTCGTCTTTGGAGTGATGAAGCACTTTCTGTGCCATTTCTGATCAGGAACTAATCATCTAACATCAGTGATCTGATCTCACTAATGCTGTTGTGGCTAACCACAATCAAATTCTCAGCACAAAACTGTTCTAATATCCAGGTTAAGGCCTTCCCAGAGGAGAAGAGGCTGTTACTGCAGCAAATGGGGGGACAAAACCCTTCAGAAGAATTATTAGTTGAGCAGATGTCTACAAAAGACAGTGCAGGCTGATGTGTGAATGAATGAAGTTCTGTGGGACAGATTTAAGTGCCTGTGCCAGTGTCTGTCAGCAGCGACACCACAACAGATTAGGGATGACAAATGTGTACACTTAAAAACGCAGACACACACAGACACATATCACCATGCTCTCTGAACCATGACCCTGGTCTTTAACTGGGTGTCCTAATGGACACAACGATGCTGAAAGAGGCCATGAGGACTATCTGGCTGAAGATGATGGTGATGGGTGGTCATTATGATGGTCTCTGCCTGAGCAGACATCATGAGGCTGAGTGAAAGGTCCAGGCTCTAACAGTTTAAAACCCAGACAGTAAACATGTACCATTCTACATCTCCCTGCAAACATTGTCAGCTCATAATCTTGTGGTCTCCACTTCTTCTCTTCTAAGCAGTTTTCAATATGAAATTGATGTTCACAGTCAATAATATTAATACTGTTTCTTGTACAGACAACATACAGTGCTAAAAGACACTTTTAACAGGTAATTTAAGTGTTTTAGGTCAAAAAAATATGCTACACGACTGCTGATTTGAAGTTCCTTTAAAATATAGCAAGGCTGTACTTGACCGTGCCAGCGTAACACATGTTTGTGCTGGTCCAGTGATGGACCCAACGTAAAAAAAACAATAGATGAAGATAACATAGCACCTTGCTGTGTCCCGGCAAAGCTACAGGATCCACTCACAAGCTGCTATCCCGGCACTCACACCCCGATTCAGTATTCTTCATGATTGTAAAGTGTGAAATATTGAACACTGACACTGTATGTGAATTTAACACAACACTGGTTTAAGAGAGGGCATACACTGGCATCACTTTCCCTGGAGAAATATATACCCTTGGTATTGGACTGATGCTTGGTCATACTTTAAGGTGGGGTTTGCTGGATAAATTAAAGTGATGAGGACACCTATGGATATTCTGGTTGTATTTGAACAGGTCTGTACAAATATGTGTATTTTATTAAAACCATCAATTCACTTCTCGTGTCTTTTGATTCCTAAAAGAAAACACTGAATTTTTACTGAATATGTTTATGTAATCAATCGCTTGACCGCCATTCCACTTGTCAAAATTTTCTTGTGTTTTCATGGCATTCATACACAACGCTCACACACGGAGCTCCGTAACTCTTTCTGCTTCTTGGTGGGTGTAACCTTAGAAACTGCAAACATAGAATTCTGAGATTGGTAATTATCTATCATTTGCTTAGTTAACTATTAATAGTAAACTATTTAGTAGCTTTTGTTGGTATAAACAGTCATTTAGCCGCTACTGCTGCTCGTCAGGCGCACACACACATACACACACCTAGACAACTGTCTAGCACATGTTAGAATATGTGTGGGTGATTTTTACCAGTGAAGCGACTACAGACGTTCAAACAAAGTGATTCATGAAATCCCAAAGCTTAATTTAGTAACCAAACAAACAATAATTAGTTTGTGTATTCTCAACTAAAGTCACTCCACTAAAGGCACACATTGTAATTCCATATAAAGCCTCAACACACCTTAGCCAGACGATCAAAGAAGGTAGAAAGCTCTTAAATGAGAACCTTATGGTCAGCATCAGGGTATCTACCCTTTACACTGATTATAACTGATGACACAAGCAGTAACATAAAAACAATCAAGAACCAGAACAGTTTAGCCTGCATCCAAGCTGCTCATAAGAGAGGGATTACACACGCTTCTCCATATTGAATGCATCTAGTAAAACGACGAGAAGAATGCACTCTGACCATGCTATGCGCTGACACAGGCCAAGCATTCTTCTCCAGTCTCATGAATTCATGGGAGCTGTCTCTTTCCAAGTTACAGCTGCCTCTCACCCCCTCACTTCCTCTCTCGCTCACTTACTCTCCCTCTACGCGTCTAGGGAGAAGACACATCCCACCCACAGACTCGGGACACTTCCAGCTAATTAGCATGGGCACAGAGAGTTTTTAATTAGCGTTAATGCGCTAGAGCTAGCACTAGCTCTGCTCTGTAATTACCGCATGGTGTCATCAGGGGCTACATGAAGAACAACAGGCCTTTTAGCCCACAGAGCTGTGCTACACTAGGACATGTGGGTCCCGTCACATACACATACTCTTGGAGAGTACCCCTGTGCTTCACCTTGCTAATGTAGTCTCTCCTGCACAAGCTGCTCCGGAATCTCTTTCACTGCTCCGAAAGAAATCCCCTCAGTCTGTGTCCTGATGATCTAAGTAAGACGTTGGGGCAAAATCTACCACTTGTGTTCACCTGTGATGGGATTAAGTGATGACAAAGCTATAGAAAGTGATTTACAACATTTATACACTCATCAAACCATCCAGTGACCCCTTTACAGCCTGTGGATGGGGGCACCGTTCTGCTTGAGGAGGCCATTCCCATTAGAATAGAAATGTTTCATCATAGGTGATCAGTCACAATAACTTTGCATCGATCTGCGATCACTGTTCCTTAGGGTACTTTATGTACTGCAATAATGCTTAAGCATCAGAGGCAATTAATGTGCAGTTCTGATCACAATTCTTAACTCTATAAAAAGTGATGGCTTTATCATAGATCTAAACGCAGATGTCACTTAGTCATTGTTTTTATTGAAACATTACCCAGTTTAGAAGTCTGTGTGACGGCAGCTTTAGCCCCATTAATGAACCCTTACACTTATCCTCCAGCCATCTTGATCCAAAATCTGGGTCATCTGGGCCTGTTAAACATCTTTTACATGTCACTGAGCATGATACGATGTTAAGTGCCTAACTCTACCATGCAGCTGTCTGGACGTTCTTCGATCACAGTTTCTTGACTTGTCTATTCAGGGCTTTCCTTTATATAGTCACGTGTAAGTCTGTATGTAAATAAACAAATAACTGGCTTGGAAATAAATGCATACATCTACATCAACTTCACTAACTGTATATGTATATGTTCAGCACACCTCACCAAAACCATCTAAACGATGATCTCCATGGACAGTCATCACTCTGCACTTTACATTAGCATATTTACACTTGCACATATAGACTGACCTACTGTTATCTTCCATCCACACTGTATATCTGTAGTGTATGTATATACATATATAATATTCTATGCCCTGTATATACCCTGCATCTCTCATCTACCTCAGCCTTACCATAGTGCTATATGGTAATGTGTACATCAGCATATATCATAGTTTTTATTCATAACTTTTATTCATAACTGTAAATTAGTGTAACAGAGATTTTGTGTTTAGTATTGTATATATTTATTGTGTATTTATATGTTTGTATTTAAGTACTGTAAGGGACTACGCACCTAAGTTTTTCACTCACCTTCACACCTGTGAAAATGTGATGTGACAATAAAGTGATTTGATTTGATTTGTCTTAGAAAGCCTTCAAGATAAAATATATCTTATTATAACATTGTTTCTATTTGTCCAGTCCAAACAATAAATTGCTACAGTATGTTCTTAGTTGCACTTGTGCACTCTGATAAAATTAACACCAGGATACACAAATCCATACAGAAGCATGCACAGACCTGTTCAGCCACACATGCCTTGATAACCAGGGATATTTTAAAACCCTCTCATCACCTAGAACCGTAAGTGGGAGAGTGATGAAAGACAAGCTACCACATTTCCTCCTCACTGACTGCACATATGGTGAAACAGGGTGATTCAAACCCTCATGGGTCTTTTTATTTAGCAAGCATCAGTAGTATTACTGATCTAGGATTGGTTTTGCATAAAAATCAACACAATTATGTGTAAAACTATGCAAATATGTAAGTAAATATGCCCAAGAACTGTACATTCTAAAGATGACTGACAAAAATTCACGATACACCCACTAGCCAATTAAGTACACCTTGTATCTACACTCATAGCTTGACTTACTACATAGAAGCACTTTGTAGTTTTACAATTACAGACTGTAGTATATCTGATTCCCTTTCAGTCTGCTCTTCAATGGTCAGGACCCCTCTTAGGACCCCCACAGAGCAAGTATTATATGGATGATGGATTATTGTCAGGACTGCAGTGACACTGATGTGGTGGCGGTGTGTTAGTGTGTCTTGTGCTGGTATGAGTTGATCAGACACAGCCATGCTGCTAGACACCTCAGTATCACAGCTGGACTGAGAACAGTTCACCAACCCAAGGTACCCAGCCAGCAGCATCCCATGACCACTGATGTAGAGCTGAAAGATGACCAACATGAACTGTGCAGCAGTGAATGCGCCATCGTCTCTAATTGTACATCTACAAGGTGGACCAGCAAGATAGGAGTGTGTAACAGCGTGGATAGCGAGTGGATCCAGCAGCACTGCCAACACTAACATAACACTAACATAACATAACATAACTTCAGTATCACTGAAGCTCTGAGGATGAATATAATACCTGCTCTGTAGTGGTCCTGTGGGGGTCCCAACCTCTAAAGAACAAGGTGAAAGAGGCTAACAAGGGATGCAGCAAATCAGATGGACCACAGTCTGTGATTGTAGAATTACTAGGTAAGTGGATAATGTGGACAGTGAAGATACAAGGAGCTGTACATATTAAACTAGTGGGTGGATGTAAGTTAGAAATGTATTGCACATGTTTCTCTTATTTTAGATTTCCCCTCAAGTATACTTTTGTAGTGTTATGTATTAATAACAGTCATTATGGCCAACTTCTTTTTACCCATTTAGATAGAAACATGATGTTTTTGGTATGATGCCTTTGAGACTACTGTCCATTACGGTTCAATCAAAAGCAGTGCAGGCTGGAACACTCCTTATACACTTCACCATGAAGTGGCAGGGCTGAAGTGCTGATATATGAACATGTGGCTTTACATACTTATATTGGTTTTTGAGATATCCCAAGAACAGTAAAATCAACACAGGCTGTTCCGAAAGTGTAGATTTTGCATGTGGGCTGTATGGAGTGGGCAGCGAACAGCACATTTTGAAACTTTAACCAAACTACATCAACCTTTCTTTAAAAAAAGCAAAGGAAAAGGCACAACACGTCCATTTACCAAAACTATGACTGGTTAACATCCAAACTGAAGTTCAGCCTGATGCAGTCAAACACATATCATAATCCTGGGTCAATAAAAAAACTCTGGGTTGTCTGTGGGACAATGAACAGAATTAGTAAAAGATAGACAGCGAGAAATAAAGGTGTGTAGGAGACAGCTGGAGGTCACAGGACCTAAAGCCTGAGGCCTATGTATTTGCAGTCTGCCCTCTAGCATTAGAAGAGCCCAGGGTCCACTCAGCCCCCTGCTGCCAGGTCCTTTTTGCCTAACAAGGTCAAATTCAAGGGTCGTCAGGGGGAAGGAGGACAAGGGAACTCGACAGCTGCGTCTGATAAGGGTCAACAGGCTATTTACAGCGTTCCCCCAAAACCCTGGAGTCATGTTTAACCTGAGGCCTCAGGCTTGTATCTTTTTATTAATATGGCTGATGTGTAGCTCTGATATTTCAGTGCACGGCCTTCATCTCCTCCTCATTAGAACTATAAACCTTTAGCCACGCTTCAAGCTGTAGTGAATGTAGTCAGGGTGTTACAGTGATGGCTTAAGCATAAATAAATGTACACACCTTGCTGCTCAAATGTAGTCAACTAACTAGGTCACTGATGATTGATGTTTGGATATAACTCGGCTCATGTAGCTAATATGCCTTGGAAGCTTGTAGCTACCAGATCAGAATCAAGCAAATACATCAGAATTACCTCATTTCTTTCAAACAACGTAGCTACGATGCAAATGCATAATGTATTTTGAAGAATGCTAATCTGGTGGCTATAGCATTCCATAACTTGTTAGTTTCATTAGCTCCAATGGAAAAGTAAAAACACCAAGCATGCTTTGGCTGATTAACTACACTGGGTTAGTTCGGCCAAATTTAGAAAGGTCATTTTTGGTTACTGCTTTAAAAGAAGCCTATATTACACTTTATACAGTACCTTATAGGCAGCTCCTCCATGGATGATGGACTTAATGAAGATGCCCAAGTCTTCTCCCGTCTCGCGAGATTTGTTGCCTTTAAGGCTAACTCCGAGCCCAGCTGAGCCAGAGTCGTTCAGAGGCACCTCGAACATCAGCTGCTCCTTCCCCTCTTCAGAAAGAACAGTCCGTGCCACTTCCTCCTTCTAAGGAACAAAAAGAGAGAGAGGGAGACAGAGAAAGAAAAAGAAAGAATGGAGGAAATAAAGAAAGAGAAAGAAAGAAAGAAAGAGGAGAGGTCATTCCATTTGAACATAAAAGTGTAGTATTTTACCAGAGAATAGCACAACCTTTTCATGTTCCCTTTCTGAAAGCCGGCAAATTCAGAGAGCACTGGGGTCATTTAGAGCCATAATCCATTCTCCATTATAGAGGCCCCATGCCCACTGAGCCCTGCTGGATTTCCTCCCCCCATTTCTCTTTCTCCCTCTCGCCCTCTCTCTCCCTCTGTCTTTTTTCCATTTTCTCTCCATAATGTTCCTAAAATGACCTGTACATCTTTTTAGAGAAATTTTCTTTTAAAATGAGAGGGGAAAATGGGCAAGAGGGGGATAGAGAGAGAGAAAGAGAGAGAGAGAGAGAGAGAGAGAGAGAGAGAGAGGGAGAGAGAAAAGAAATGTCCATTATTCTACGTGTGCGGTGAAAACACAATCTTTTGTCGCTAGGGAAACGGGCCAGTAATGAGTGAGTGTGAAACTGCACTGCTCTCCGACTTATTTTCCAGGAAGGGTAGTAAAAAAGGCAGAAGGGGAGGAGGGAGAGAAAATGGCCATAAAACATGAAAAACGCATGAAAGTCTGTATTTGATCTATATAATAGTACGGGGAAAAGAGGTAACTCGCGTGAGGTGGATAGAAAGATAATGAAGCCAGTGCAGGCGGAGCTACCTTCCCATTTAAACCTGTCGCATGTCTCTGGTCATTAGGCACAGAGTGTCTGAACGTCCTGCTGACAGGTCCACTCCAGGAGGATAAGACGCATATATATCCAAATAAGAGGCTGCCTTTAAGTAGGCTGAAGCCTTGACGGCAGTAAATATTGGGAGAGGGATAGAGGGATGAGCTGGGCGGTGAAGAAGGGCTAAGACGATGTGTGTGTGGGTCAGCAAGGCCTGGTTTATCACTGTTTACTGTAGGATTGAGGGTTTAGAATGCATTAGCTGCTGCCCATCTCTCTCTCTCTCTCTCTCTCTCTCTCTCTCTCTCTCTCTCTCTCTCTCTCTCTCTCTCTCTCTCTCTCTCTCTCTCTCTCAGCACAAACACATGCTAAGCAGAAACTCTCTGTGAAAGAAGGAAAAAGGGCAGAGATATTTTTATCAAGGCAGGGGTGAGAATGACAGAAAAAGGGAGAGAGAGTGCGAGAGGCAGAGAGAGAGAAAGTGTGTTTGTGTGTCTGTGTGTGAGGTATCTGCGAGTGAGTCTAAAATGTAGTAACAAAATGTCATCGTATGTCCAAAAGCCATTTAAACACAATTAAATGTCATACTTTGTTTCTACCACCAGACACATTTCATAAAAACAGGTGGTCCTAGGCATGCACACAGTGCCCTGACCCTTATAGGGGGCACCAACACTAGCGGCTCCAATATTTCACAGCCAAGCCCTCAGCCAGGACCTGACACTGGTGCAAAATGCCACACTACACAACCCTATTTTCCGCTGTTACCGTGGGTTTATCAGCCTGAATGAGCTCTGCCGTGTTTATGCAGCAGACATATGTCAGCAGAGCAGGAGGTCGAAAAATATGTTAGTATCTTTCCGGCACTCCAGCACCAAAGATGGAGGACAAGGGAGCATTACAGACCTGATGTTTCAAAGAGAACTCCATTATGGACTCAAAACACCCGAGAAAACTCCATTTGCCATGAAATATAGAGAGCCCAGCTCTCCTGTGAGCTTTGCAGATATGCTCATAATAATAAGAAGAGTCATTCGAACAGTCATTCTGACTAAAGGCATTACTAGTACGAAGCGGTAACTGATGGATATGTCAAACACAGCCAGTGTCTAATCTGCATAGCCAGCATCTGCTCATGTAGTGAGGAAAGCGCCTTAATGATGAAGAAGACACATGGAGTCATCAGCAGGAGCAGATGGATGAGCATATCTATAGGTACAAGAACAAATGACATTCTGAAGGTTTAGTGATGAGCACATACACAGCTGCTCTGACAGGAAATCTGCTTCTCTTCCTTCTCTCGTTCCTTCCCCTCCCTTTTACCCCTCCCTCTCTCTCTCTTTCTACAAGTTCTGCCTGAGTGAACAGAAGGTCCATCACTAATATGTTGCTCTGGGGACACTAAGGGACCCCCTCCTGTAGACTCCGAGAGGACAGTAAGGGAAAACGAGAAGGGTCTCACGGGGCTGCTTTGCCACTGCTCCTCTACGGCCTTCATGACTGAGTGGCCTACAATGACAAGAGCAAACAAAGCCTTTCAAAGGCTTCCTCCTGAGCCACACTCTCACACTCACACACAAGCAGTGGGCTTGGGGCAACATGCCAATTATTAGTGATGTATAATGTATCTAAATAGGGAGCTGGAACGCTAACCAGTTTAAACCAAAAGAAGTTTGCTGCTGAAAGCACAATGGACCACAATTCAGGACAGATGCTCAGCAACTAGCACACATTTCAGCTCAAATTCAAGCCAAGGCAGCCTGTGGTATGGCACAGAGTTCTGCTCCTACCGGAATTCACCAATCAAGAGCCAAGAAATCTGTTGTGCGCGACCACAACAGCTCTGCACCAAGAAATACAGGTTAAAATGCTCCCAAACCAAATGTTCAAAACTTACCCCATCACAGTCACCAAGGGTCTGTCTCGTGTTACATACCCTGACCAAACGAAAAGCAAAAGCCTGGATTCTTTCAAGAAGCATTTTGCTCCACTGCATGGGTTTCTGTGGTCTTAGCCCTGTAGCACTGATCCAAGCTTTTCTGCTCTTTTCCCTTTAGATTTATGGGATTCACTGGCATGCCTGGCTAACAGGCACATCTGAGCACCTGCATGTATCCTTCCAAGGGTGATCATAGTGGTTATGTCGGCATGATAGGAAAGAATGCCCCTTTAGACATTTTGAATCTTGAAACTAAGCTCAAACACACTGTAAGAGGTATTAATTAGTTGAGAAATTAATTAGATAGCTTGTAATTGCTAATGCCTCCTTGTACCCACTTAGGTTTCATACTGTACTGTTCCTTTTTTTTTTTGTTTTACTGTGCTGTATTGTGAAACTGCTACATTTCCTTCGGGATCAATAACATATCTATCTATCTATCTATCTATCTATCTATCTTTCTTTCTTTCTTTCTTTCTTTCGGGGGAAAAAAAATCAATCAATCTGTCTTATTCATGCTTTTACACAAGCACAGACTAACATTTACCACATTTAGCAGATGCCCCCATCAAGACTGAATTACAAAAGTGCTCAGTTGTGGAAGAGTGTCCTTAACTCAGTAAAAAGACATGCCTGAAAGAGGACTCACAGGTAAAAATCTAGGTACAAAGAGAAACAATACACAGAGGTAATCTGGCTGCCAGAAAAAAGAAGAGACTTGAGGCCTGTCTCCTACTTATTATGAGGGATGGCAGGTTACGCTGAGCTTTAATTGAGGTTCAAAGGGACTGAGCTATGGTTCCAGTTTTTATAATTGCCATTAGGTATATGGAGAGGCAAGCTGATGTTTGGTTCTGTACGCAATCATAAAGCTTTAAATCTAAGTATGATGTCCCTGTCTCTTAGGACTTCACCTGTAACGAGAAAACATGGTAACCATTCTGACTGAGGCTGTGTCCTCTCTAAAACCTGCTCCAAATGCCTCTAGTCTGATCTCCAGAGTATAACTCATAACACAGGACAAAGAAGCCAGCTAGTAAATCACTACAGTCAGCTCACGTCCATTCGTTAAAGGCAATGTTTTAGAAACACCCTTTTATTGAGACTTTAATTCAGTTTTTGTTGTTTTTATTCAGTTTTGTTCAGGTGTGCTCGATATGCATAAAGGATTCAGTAAAAACACTTCAAGCACATTATTTCAAGACATTAACTGGTGGGGAAAAGAGATGTCTTGGATTGTTTGCTAACGGGATATGGTAAAGGTTCATTTAAGACAGCCTGGCCAGCTGTTTACAACTTGCTTAAAACAGAAAAATCAATGGTCTTCATCATATGGCCATTACTGTCTACAATCGAGGAGCTCATTTTGTTTTTAATGCAAAAGAGCTTCTAGCTGCATACCCAGGTCACAGCAGAAAAATGGATGAGAAAATAACTTTAGATGATTTCACCCCTGTTTTTGCAACACCAGAAACAATTATCAGCAATGGCAGATGGCTACCCATACTCAGACAGACATATTCCATCAAAGGTTTGTTGGAATTAGCATAAAGTATTGTATAAACACAAAGTATTTATGTTAATGTATTTTTAAAGTTATTGTTGTTTGCTGGGGATAATACGTGTTCTTTTTGGGTTTTTTTTTTTTTCCAGTTTGTGAGGGTACAATAAACTTATATACCACAGATCTTGTGTTTTATCAACCGTAGCTGACAATTCTATCTACATTACTTACACTCAACTCTGAACAATGCAGTCCACATAACCTCACAGTTTGTCCATTATTAACGTTTATTAGCCCAAAGATTCAAGATTCCTTTTATTGTCATTGCATGGGGTATAAATTGTATAGCAATCCTTACAGTGCATGTTCAGGACATTTAGGTAATTTAAAAAAAAGCAATAATAATTACAAATTAATAAAACAAGTTACTATGACAACAGTACTTAAAAAAATACAATAGTACAATAGTAACTTAAAAAATAAAAAGTAATATATAATTAAATAAATAAATCTATAACTGTAGGTTTTACACTTCTCAGAAAGAGATCACATCTGCTGCTGCCGGACTAAAGATCCCCCTTTAATCAAGAATAACTGCCACCAGTGGACAGTGGACGCTGCTAAAAAGGTCTGGCATGTATTTCTAAATATTCTTTATCATTTCCTTCTCTTGTGCTGATCAGGTCTCTGTATTGTTAAGAAACATGCCACATGACTGCACTGCACATTTAAGGCAATCGACAAGTTCTCCTTTCATGCAACACTTTTCGAATGCCTAGATAAGCAAATTCCAGAGCAATAATTCAGACATTTACACACACAGTTCATGTTGCTGTTGACGCCGGTTGCATTTCAAAGCACTAGATTAAAAGCAAACGTGACATTTAATTAAGCTGAGGCGTGCAGCAGGGAAAACTCGGCCAGCCCAATCACACCCTGCAGAGATACTGCACCTATTAACGCTGCTAATGGGCTCCAGCACTCATCATCATACACCTCCTGAGCACACAGACACACATCAACACAGACCGTCAAGCAGGGAAAAAGCCAACATACACTGGCTGCTAAATGGTCATATCTCAAAGAGAACAGGCTGCGACTGAGCATTTTCAGTCTGGACAAGGGTCCAAAGGTAGTCAGTGCTGACCAGAAGAACGCAAAGATCTAGATTATTCAGCCATGCCAGAAAACATACTTGAAATACATACAGCACTGAGATATACAGTTTGAGGAAAATTTGTCTTTGTCTTTTGTCTTTAATAATATTCTGGGCATAATCTACAACTTGATGTTTGTTAAATGTTCACGAAGTGCAGATTTTATCCCCCGGTTTAAAAAAGGATTCCCCAAAAAAGCTCATTCCTGCTTCAAATGCGTTTTAAACCTGTGGTAGTTTGGGAGTGCTGACTAAGGCTGATCCCATAACAAGGGGGGAAAAACTGTATAGTACGGCAAGGCTGCCCAAATAGCAATGGCAAAATAAATGTTATTAAAGTAAGGGGACAAAAAAGGTTGGTGTCTGGTTTTTGCACCATTATGCACCCAGAACACAGAAAACTCCAGTATACAAGCAAATCCACAAGGAGAGCTTCAACATGCACCCAAAACTGAATCACAGAGCCCATCTATTCTTTGAAGTTTGCTCATTACACTGTCATATCAGAACATTAAAACCACCTCCCTGTAACTACACTGAGTGTTTATCAGCTCCACTAACTGTATAGAAGCACTTCGTTATTCTACAATTACAGACTGTAGTCCATCTGTTTCTCTGCATACTTCCCTACCCTGTTCTTCAATGGTCAGCACCCCCACAGAGCAGGTATTATGTGGGTGGTGGATCATTCTCACCACAGAAGTGACAGTGACATGGTGGTGTGTTAATGTGTGTTGTGCTGATGTGAGTAGATCAGACACAGCAGTGCTGAGAACATTCCACCAACCAAAAACATCCTGCTAACATCCTGCTAACATCCTGTTGGCAGCCTCAATTGAAGAATTAGAGGACGACCAACACAAACTCTGCAGCAGCAGATGGGCTATCATCTCTGATTTTACATCTGCAGGTGGACCAGCAAAGTAGGAGTGTATAGTAGAGAGGATAGTGCTACCCACTATCCTCTCTACTATACACTCCTGCTTTGCAGGGTTTTAAAATACCAGCACCACTGCTGTGTCTGGTTCAGATGTAGTCAAAATTAACAGACCTCACTGAAGGACTACTACAACACAAGCACAAGACAGAGTTGACAGAGAGTAGTACACATTAGCTCTCAAATCAAATATTAAGCCAGCATATAGAACATTTCCCCCTATTAAAACCCATGCATTACTACAGCAATTCCATACAGGCCACGGGCATAGAATGTGCCGTATATCGTCAAAAGTATCCAAATCTTTGAATTCAGGTGTTCCAATCACAAGAACCGAGTCATGCAGACTGCCTCTGCAGACATTAGTGGAAGAATGGGTTGCTCTTAGGAGCTCTGTTAATTCCAGCATGGTACAGTGATAGGATATCACCTGCTCAACAAGTCTAGTCGTAAAATACCCTCACTACTGAATATTCCAATGATTTGAGCAGAAGGGTTAACTGACAATATATTAAACCCTATAGAATTAGAAAGGAGTGTCACTTCATATGCGTGTGAGGCCAGGTGAGCAAATACTTTTGGCAATATAGTGTATACTAAAATGGGAAGAAACACGAGGACATGGGATGTCAGGGTCAGCGTGCCATTCATTTCCTCTCTGTAACTCAGTGTAGAATTGAACTGTCTCAGCAGACGGGGGAAGAGGAGGAAGAGGAAGCAGGACCATAGTGGAACTGTCCTTCACTGACCGCCTGTCATGGATCTGTCTGCAGTTGACTGGCTCTTCCGATAGAAAGCCGCAGGATGTTAGGAGTGACGGTGCAGCAGACACAAGGCCAGAGCATATGGAGTGAGACAGGAGGAGGATATTACAGGTGGGGCATCACACAGAACCCACACACAGCATCATCAGACACTCTATAGCTCTCTTCCTGAGATGAACAAAAACACAGAGTAAGAGAGGAAAAGAGGAAAAACAGGCAGAGAAAATATACAGAAACAAAGAGATGCATCAAAAGAGAGGGAGAGGGAGAGGGAGAGAGAGAGAGAGAGAGAGAGAGAGAGAGAGAGAGAGAGAGAGAGAGAGAGAGGCACAATCAATGCAGAGATGTTAAACAGGCAAGTGAAGGAAGTCTGAAATTGATTCCTTTAATGCGCTTCCTGTGTAATAAAGGAGAAACGAACGACACTGGCCCTTGTTGGGTGCCTAACTGACCATAAGGTCTTCGGGGAGTCTCCAGCCACAGTAACATAGCTACACAACACAGCATGGGTCACTGTGTGTGTCTAACCACTCAGACCTACACATGCCTCTTTATAGGAGATCCATCCCAAAGCCAAACAAGTCCCAGACTGATCATACCACACACACATACGTCCTACTGTGCCAAGTCAACAAGAGGGACAACAGGGACAAACAGAAGCACCATGGGTCAGAGGCTTTTATCACCCTGGTCTTCCATCCTTCAATATCATTCATACTGTGAGTGCATTTACGAGAGGAATCTGGGAAATTAAACAATTAATGGCTCAATAGTAATATATAAATCAGCTGTGTTCAGCATCATCTTTAATGTTTCTCTGTTTTAAAATCTACAAGGTTGTCTGTCTAAACTTGCTTTGTGGAGCTTGTGGAGCTACTTATGAGGAAAGCTGGGTTTGTTTTGACTAGCTAACCAGCCTACCTCTGATTGTAGAACACTCACTGTGGATTTTTAACAAATGCTGACAAAACACAAAGTTATAAATAATATGAATGGAAAACTAACTATGCAAAATATTTAACCGACGAGTAGTACGAGTAGTCATACAGTATACAGCTTAAGATGTGATTTAATCCTAAAATCCTTCACACTGGCCCAAAAAAATAACATTCATTTCTGTTTCTGTTTTTGGATTCCAGTTGTTTCCGCAAATTACAGGAACCCATATAAAGCTTGAGTCAGGTTTCCAGTGCTACCTTAAATAGAGCAGCAGTTACAAGCTGACCTGAGGTCCCAGAACGTAACCATTGGATCCGGAAAGTTGGACCAAAAAGCCGGCAAACAAACAACTGACTTCAGCCTTTCTCCATCCATCTGCTTTTCTTTAGCTTTCAACAGTCTGTAAAACAGAGCTCTAAATTTCTGCTGAGTCAATCGCACAACCAGTTTTAGATATTTACGTTTTGACAGCATCCACAAGAAGCCACTAAGAATGCTACTCAGTCTTACCTGCCTCTTAAGGGGGTATAACCACAGTGACATCACGTCTATTTTACTGTACAGAAGCTATATTCAAATGAAACTATGTTCAAAATGTTTATTTAACAAGGCAGTGCACATGATACTACAACATTAGGTAGTGGCTGCATGTATGGCAACAGGTGCATTTAACCCTATCCAAAGCTCTCCCAATAGCAAACCTGCATTATTCATGGTTATCAGACGTGCAATACTTAATGTTTTCTAATCAGTCTTTCACTAAATGGGGTGTGCTATTGGTGGATTGAAATAAGTGTGCTGGCTGGACATGACACGGTTAAAAAATCTGAAACCAAATATTTTGTTCTTCTAAAAAATATTTTATTTTACTCTTCTATAACTTAAGAACTCTGTCAGTTTGTGTTGTAGTGCACGTAGTTACTGAATAATGAGTCTCACGATGTGCAGTGCGGCATGCGACAGAGTTTAGGGGTTAGTATACAATAAAGGGACATCCGACATTTTTACGAAGATTTTTTTTTTCCTTAATAAAGAAAATCTCAAACAGAACTCTGAATTCTGTGTCCACCAAACAAAGATGCCATCGGCTAGGTAAACACATGTGATACCCCCAGACTTTTAATACAGGAGAACCACAAGGTTGTGTGCTCCCACCCCTTTTTTCAGCCTCTACACTAATGACTGTGACTCTGATAAAGCAGCTGTGAAACTCCTGAACTTTGGAGATGACAGCACTCCGGTGGGCCTCATGGCCAATGGTGAGACTACAAAACTGCTCAACTCCCAAACATCCTTCAACATCAACAGCCCTGCGGTTTCCACTGTGGAGTCATTCAAGTTCCTGGGCACCACCATATCCAGAGATCTGAACTGGGAGAAGAACACAACCATGGAAGCACAGCAAGGAAAGCTGAAGAAACGCAACCTGCTGCAACCCTGATAATTCAGCTCTACACAGTGATCACTGTGTCCATCCACACATCATTCCTAACCGTATGGGCTGGTTCCTGCACCTCATAAGCACTCCACCCTATAATGAGGACGGCAACGCAAATCACTGCATGTAATCTGCCAACGCTTCAGGTCATCTACAAGAGTAGGGTGATGAAGCGTGACGGCAAAATTAAAGCTGACCCCTCTAATCCTGGACATTACCTCTTCCAGAAAATTCTCTCTGGTAGAAGATCCAGAACAATCAAAACCAGCACAACAAGACAAACTAACAGCGGTCTGCCCCAGGGCTGTAGCTCTCTCGGACCACAGCATATATTTCTCATTTTAAACCTAAAACTTTAAACCTGAACTGAATCTTACTGTATTACAGGGACTCCTCTGTAGCAAAACATTTAGCTGCCAAGCAGTTTTCTGATTCATAAATGCCCATATAATTCTGGAAAAATATTTAAAAAGTAAATAAAAATAAAAAATAATATTTGTATAGTATTTGTCTATTTAGAATTGCACATGCATCAAATATCCATACACAAGTGCATATACCGCTTTAGCTCATATATCCCTATATTGTATTATTATTTTTATTCTTTATTCTATTTGTTGTAATATATTACATTTTTCTTGTAGGTAAATACTAGTCTGTGGTTGTCTGCTCTGTTTAGTCTGTGACATTCCTTACATGTATGCTCATACCAAGGCAAAATTCATTGTTTGGTTAATTTGGTGAAATAAAGAGATTACAATTCTGATCTGGTCATTGTCTATTCTGTCTTGCTTTGTGAAAAGACATCAGTTAGTGTTTTTTTGTTTTGTGCTTTTGACGTTGTTTGGTATCAAAATAAAACTAATAATTTTAAAAAGACTCAAACATCTTGGTACAGAATATAAATCTGTATATTTTATTGTAATTTACTAAATAATAATTTTAAAATAGTACTGCACAATGACAATCAAATAGTTCCCAACTTCTACCACGGGACGAGGACCGGACAGGGCAGGATAAGCTTGCGCAGCCGGCCTGCTATTCACTCCAGCAGGTCCATAAGCACCGTTAAAGCCTGACTCAAGCCTGACTCAAGCCACTGGGGAAGCTGATCCGGGCCACAAAACGGACAGAGCTGGAGAGCCAGTAAGCTCAGATGCACACAGATGGGAGAAGCTCAGCGTGGATGTGTGAGGTCATAGGGATGAGGTCATAGGCATGAAACTAGGCCAGAGAAAAGGAGGGGACTGCTTCCATCTTAACTCCTGCTTGCTGCCCATTTTGCTGTTTGAGTTTAGCAGGATTTCCAGAATGCTAACTGGCCAAAACTAGCCATCAAATCCTATAATAACGCACAGCAGACACAAGAGAGGACACAAGCTGCTGACTGTTTTCACTGGACCCAAAGCGAAGGTCTGGATGGCATAAACAACATGAAGCGATAGCGGGAGTGCATTAGTGAAAGAGTTTATTCCAGACTTTTTGTGTGAGGATTGGCTGCATATCATCTACTTCTCTCCAAAACCCTTTATTTGGGAGGCGTTCTACTTCCTGTCAGCAGAAAGCAGGTGATGGCTTGCAAAGATAGGTGTGTGAGTACGAAGGCGGTGAGACGGCTCTTTGTTATACTCAACAAATGAATTAACACAGACCAGCAGATGGTAGAAGACTGGAGGAGGGCGTTTGACAGCACACCCACGTCTTCTCATCTTTTGCTCTCTCTCTCTTCATCTCTATGTCTTTGCTCTCATTCTCTTCCCACATCTCCTACCTCTTCTCTCACTCTCGGCCTCTCTCCACCTCCCCTGCTCTCCCTCGCTCCCTCTAAGCTGGTGATATTTGTAGTAGATTTATGCCATCTGCATGGCTTTTTCCTGGCATCTCCATGATAAAGTCATCAGCATGGCCTGCGTTTCATGAAACGAGCTGAGTGCCCCCTGTTCATAATTATTCTGGAGCATAAAATAAACACGCAGTGCCTGTCATTACGCATGATTGCGTTCTTTGTTAAATCGGGCTTGCTTTATTACCGTGTCTCTAACTGCTTTTGCATGTGTTTGCGAGTGACTCATGAAAGAACGGCTCTAGCTTTGACTCTAGCAGAGAGCATAGAGTGCACTTTTCAACCCACATGCATGTTCAGCCCATGCAGAAGTGCTCGGCATGGAGCGCCATTACGGCTCAGATAGGAACAATGGCGAATGAGATGGACATCAGTGCCCCTTTTTAAATAAAAGGCCTTCTCCATAGCCCATTCGGCAGAGGCCAATGAGAGGCTAAAGGCAGCAGTGGGCTGAGGGGAAAAAGGAAGAGAGGGTCGTACAGGACTAAATGGATTCTGTTTAAGTGCAGATGAAAGGGCTACATGGAGAGGGGTGGAAGCAGTAAAAGAAATGGGGTCGGGTGCATGGATGGAGGTCCATAACTTCGTCCTCTTGCGCTCAGGGAAGCAGCTTTATTGACTCTCTTCTGGAGTCCGGTGCTGGTCCACCATCGGGGACGGAAATGGAACCAGCATAAGAGCCCTGGCCTCTTCAGGGACATCAGAGACGCACTTCAAAGCTTTATTGAGGAAGCAATGCAGGTATCTGCTAAGGTCTGGAGAAGAGATTAAGCTGCAACCAGCCAGGATCCCAGCCTGGAATCAGTCGCTTCCTTATTCTCTTTTAGAAGTGTACGTGAGTCACCTCTACAGGAGTATCATACTCTTAAACCTTTCGTCTTCACAGGAGGGCTAGTCCAAGATGGTAGAGCCAAAATCTAAGCCTCACCAACACCGCAGTGCCAGTGTAAAGCAGCGGATCTGAAGGTGTACCAGTGGTTCCAGTTATACCATGCTCCATATTTAATCTGGCTCATTCACAGAGACACCACAAACAGAAGATGAAATGAACCCTCGCTCGCTCTCCATTGTTCAGGGAGTCATATTTAATATCACCATTACTATTTCATCCTTCAGCGAGCTGGTGGAGGTAGAATCGTCAGTCCTCGCCCCCAGCGGGCCACTCTTCAATTGGAAATTAGGAGCAGTGTGGGGTCCGTGTATGGCTTCAGAGTGAAGCGACTGAAGAGGGAGAGAGAGCAGGGGTTTAAGGCTTTGCAGCAGCAACTCGTCTGGCAGGCAGGAACGCCAGGAGTGCTTTGTTCAGTAGACAGATGTGAGGCATCAAACACACCTGTCAGTACCCACCCCCCCATCACGCTGTCCCTTCTCTGCTGTTTAAGCCCCAAGGGACACCGTGGAGTGCACCACTCTTTCAGCCTCCGTCTGACTACCTCAATCATTCTTTCCGTCCCTCCATTACTCACCCTCGAGCTGGTCTCTAAATCTGTTTTTACTGACTGTATCCCTTTTTTGCACACAATATAATGCATCACTGTGTTTGCAGTGCTCAAATCAGACAGCAGTCATTCACAGCCATCGTTAATACATTGATCTGCATTGTTTTTTGAATTTTGAAAGGAAAAAAAAAACATAATAAAAAAAAACTGTGAACTCATTGTCAAAGAATCCAGAGTTTAATCTCAAGCGATGCCACAGCCATCCATGCCAAGAGTCTATGTGAGCATGACTGGCGGCCCCATTCCCATCACCATGCATTATGCTGATCTATGCAGTCATCTAAGTAAAAACATTTATTAACAAAAAATAAAAATTGCAAAGATCAACTGGAAAGACACAAGCAGGATTGTTTTTGTTGTCTCTATGTAGTAAACATTTGAATATATGTTGAATATTTCAAATAAATATTACAAATAATTCTGAATCATAAACGTTATTCAGGTTATTCAGAACCCACAGGTCGGAAATGTATACCCGCAGTCAGATTTCAGCATCTTATGTCATTATTGTTTATTTAAGTCTTGTTGTTGCACTTGTACCAGTCATGCACTCAGCAGTATTTACCCCATTACCACAAACCCTGCCAATATTGCTTTTTGGCAATAAAGAGCCTCCTTTACATCTCTACCTTGTGCACCACTCCCTGCATTCTCCCTCCTCTCCTGCATCTTATGTCTCTGTCCTCGACTGCCCCCATTATGCTTGCTTTCTCTCCGGTTTCCACCTTGCAGTCTTGATTTGGTTTTCTACTCCGCCTCTTTAAATATCGGGCCACCATCTTGCCATCTTTCTCTTTTATTCAGTTATTCATTACCACTCTATCAACCTCTATCTCTCCTTCACCCTTCCCCTACATCAGTCACCCGCCTTCCTTCAGCTTTAGTGCTTAAAATGTATCTCTGCCCCTCGCCACCATTCAGCCCTGCTGCCATTCTACTTATACATTAATCTCCCCTGCCTCGATATCTCCGTCCACAAAGGCACAGTCACACCAACACACACAGACACACACACACTGCCACCAGTCAATCCATCAATCATCCAGCTTTCCATGTAAAACAGTAGTAACAGAGGGTGTATGCTTTACAGAACTCTGGATACCCTAAAAAAGTCCCACCCCCGAAAAACTACAAACACTCAAATCGCTGTACTTACCTGATACCTGTTAATGTCACCACACCAGCAAATGAGTCATTTTCTGCACTGTGTGTTGGCATGGTAAACTGCGGGTGCAGTCCTGGGGGGCTAAAGCAGCTGTTTGTCAGCTGCAACGAGCTTTCTTCATGCTTCAGAATACCGCATACTAACCAGTCTCTCCCACAATCAAAGAGCCGTTGTGTGTGACGTGCAGCAAGGCAATCAAGAGAGCAGTAATTGAACAGTGCCACACAAAACTCACCAGAGAGTCTGCTAGAACAGCAAGTGTGAATGGGCTTTAATATGGTGAAAATGGGTTTGTATCCTTCATCACGTGCCATAATTGACACAACGTGTGTATCTGTGTTGAGGATGGAGCCAGGAAATAATGCTAGACAAAATACATACTTAAAGATGTCAAGCGGTTTGAACTGTTCCTTTATTTCATTTCCCCCTCATATTAGTTTATGTTCAAAGAGGTCATAACACGGGCAGGCCTATGGAGAATGTTATCAAATACAAAAAAAAAAAAACAGTGGATGAATTCTCCACACGCTGGCCTACTTAGCAGTGCAACAATATTTACTGGCTTCATCAGAGACTTCTGGCTTGTTTCATTTCTCTGGTGACTTCAATAGAAGACTGAGTCTCCCTCATCAGACAGATAAAAGCTTAATTCCTGAAATGGTGCTTTGAATATATCCAAATAAACACACACAATGGGAAAACAATAAAGGTCAGAGCACACTTCCTAATGGGAATATTTTGAAAGGGATCTCTATGGTGACTGGGAAGGTGCCAATGGTTCTCATGAGTGGGCTATTTCAAGAAAGCCCTGAAATGGGCAAAAATGGGCCAACGGGAGAGCGATGGACACTATGGTGAGGGAGACAAAGGAAACGGCTGACACACAGCTGCGCGGCTGTGGCCTCTAACTTCACACAGACCTGCATGCTCCAGCACTTCCTGTAGGAGTGGCTCGACCTCCCGCCTCACTTCCTGCCCACCGCTAAATCAACACAGACAGGGATAAGAGCAGGAAGCCAGGCGGAGAGGTGGCCAGCTTGGCATGTGTGGTGCTTGCTTGCTGGGTGTATGGGTCAAAAGGCTCATCAGAGAAGATTCAGACAGCAGGAGAGATGATAACAGCCGGAGAAAGTCAGAAGGGAGAGAGAATGTGAGAGAGAGAGTGACAGGTGGAGGAGGCAGAACTTCCTCACATACAAGCTAGTGTTAATCCTTACCATCGGGCCTCCAGGACAAAAGCAGGAAACAGAAACACAGGACTTCCTCTCCTCAAGGCTGGCTCGAGGAACAGAGCAAGAATGACTGTGACCTTCTCCAGCCAAGATCGCACAGAGATACAAATGGAAATGGAGACATGCCAAAACCACATGCAATCATTCACCTGTTCTTCATATTGCACTCACTGCTAAGCAATACCAAAAGCTAAGCAGGGGGATGCTGTGGCAACCAGTGTGGCTAAACACGGTTTGCTCTTTGTATGGAACCTTCATTACAAAAAGTGCATTGACCGACTACCTACATTATCTGATATATCCGTTATGCTATCTAGTTTTAACTGTTATTAGCACAGAACAAGTAAAACCAACCAACCGACCAACCAACCAACCAAACACACGGGAAACAGCCATCCAGTAGAAATCTAGTCACCCAAGAGTGCTACCAAGAGTGATACCATATTACAGGTAATCATGGCTATGTGTTGAAAACAGGCATACTTGCAAGCTACAGTGCAGTAGGAACACTAGGAAAACCCCCTTCCATTGGCATATTTTAAAGGTGGGAGGAGCTCTGGTGGTTCTCTGACCTGCATTTTATGTTTGTAGTGTCAGAAGCACTGTTTTGTTTTTAGTTTGCCTTGCTGTGTAGCAGCCCACCAAACCAAAATCGCCCACCAAAAATTCAAAAATAAGTGAAAAATTAAAGATCAATTCGATCAAATGCCATCAATTTATACAGGTCCTTCCCCAATACAGATGACACGGCTTCAAGCACACAGCAAACTAACTCTAATATACTCTACTAGTTATAAGAAAAGGTTGTATTTGAAGGAAAGTGCTTTGAAAGCTGCACATTTACAAGTAAAGTTAATATAGTTGATTGCTGCATGTGTGAATAAGTGAGTATCCTGTACTAACCGTCATTAGGGCCTGTATGGTGCTTGTTACTCATGTATTCGAGTCAGTTTTATTTTCAGTAAAGCAGTTTAGCTTGCAGTCTTTTCAGCTTGTGTTCATTTTACTGCTACAGACTAACTTGCTCTCTCCCTCTGCCACGCATACACACACGCATCCTCAAATTGATGAAGCAGCTTTTATTACAAATAAAACATTTATAGTCATCTGCCTTTCTGTTCTCCCTGCAGTGTGACTCAACTACAATACAGAAGCATAAACGTATGTTATTTGTTTCCACTACCCACTCTTCTGCCTCTCTTTCCATCTTTAAAGATCAGTTAAAAACTTATTTTTTTCAGAAAAAAGCAGAAATCTGCATTCTTCATGATTTTCTTTCTTTTTTTTTTTTTTTATTGCAAAGCATCCGTGGGTACATTAAGGCAATTATTATTGTTATACAAGTATGTAAATATACGCTGCAACTGCCTTAAGGCTTATGTACCTAACAGGAGTTTTAAATGTACACTTCATTTACTTATCCAGGGCATTGGGACATACCAGCACCTGCTAATAAATGAATGTTTTAAAATAAGTACAATTTTCAGTAAATGCTTTCAATTAAAACAGAGAATATGGAATATACATACAAATATGTTTACTTGCAAGCATGTTTGTATAAAGAGCAAGAGGGTGTACTGGCTTCATTTCTAATGTCTGAAGGTGTACGAGCCTTGGCAACTAACCCAGGAAGGCCAACTCCTGCTCCTACACCCACACATCCATTATGGTGTTCAGTTGGTACAGAGCTAACAGACGGTGTTACATTGTGATTTAGCAGAGGCTCTTATAAAGCTGTAAGATTAGCCCCTTAAAAATCCACAGTTGGCATCAATCATTTTTCAATGTTTAGCATCTTTTACATCTGGGAAACCGGTAGATAACAACCACCAGCTTTGAACATTTAGCAAGGTGAAAACAGGGGTTACTTTGAGAAAAGATACAGTCTCTGCTCTGGGTAAACAGTCACTAGACCTGATCTGGCCTCAGCATTAGCTTCTTCATACTCTCCAGATCCAGGTATATTGCACTGGCTAGGCATTATTCAAACAAATAGCTTTGCTATCTGATCAATGACAGAAGTGTTTAATGTATGTTGGTTTGGTTGTTACTAGTCTAAAGACTTGGCTAGGATTAAGGATTAGCTGTGTCTATCAAAGGCTGCATATCGTTGCTGTCCGAAGAAAAAAAAAATGTATCCCCATTTTTATACATCATTCATGAGATTTGCATGATGAACAAAAATGATCCAAAAGTGTTTGGAAAGATGTCTGGTTCCATTGACTTACATTAAAACTAAATGAGGTTTTTGGCCTCTCCTGTAAAGTTGCCATTTTGGAGACACTTGTTTTTGTGCTTTACTACACAATACACGCATTGTGATTTAGAAACGAAACCAGGAACCTGCCAGCCTTTCAAGAGTTCTTTAAGTACATGGTTAGAAAACATATCAGTGTCTTTCACCTGCACTTACTTTGAGGAGAAAAGCAGGAAGTCTGAATGTGAAAGTGTTGAGACAAGGGCATGTACAGTGAACTGTAGCGTCCTGTACACTGCTGGCACTGGGCCAACAGCAGGACCTTTTGTGTGACTGGTGCAGAGCCGTATGTCAGTCTTGGCCTTTCTAAATGGTCTATAAACAACCAGACAAGCAGCTGCACAGATTGTGATGTGTGTCTGTGAGTGTGTTTTGCCAAGGAAGAAAAGACCAGGGAGATAGCAGGGTTTAAAGGAAGTGATTTATTAGTAGTGGAAAGTGGAGACATGGAAAAGAGGGTGGAGGGGGTGGTAGGGTGTGATACAGTATCGATGGACTGGAGTAAGACGTTAGACAGAGAAGTCTCTTACCAGCTCTCGCGGCAGGAACACCTCCTCCTGCCTGGCTACCACCAGACACACGCTGTCTCCCTGCTTAGTGCTACGCAGCATGGCCACCAGCTCCTCCTGTGTCCGGCCCATGATGTCCACTCCGTTCACCTGACATAGGCACACAGAACATGTTCATGTGCACCCACACACACACACATGCAGACAAATGAAGGGCTTTTCCCCTCAGGATAATGAATGATGAATATCCATTAAGGGATACTTGCACAGTGCTTTCCACCTCATTCTCTCTTTTATTAACAATCATTAAAATATTGTGTTCATCGCACCATAAAGGGTCTTAATGGTACGTATTATGTATGCTGCAGTACCCACAGAAATAAAAAGCCGTTGGCTACACATAATAACATAATTAATTTACCTGACAAATACATACACTCCGCACTCACTTTATTAGGAACTCCTAACCTTGTATTTCCACTCATTGGCCACATTATGAGATCTACTATATACAGAATCGAAGACTGTAACTCATCTATGGTCATGCACAGTCCATCATTCAGATTCTACCCCATTAATTATTGGTCAGTTGTGCCTACATAACTACACATGCAGTTTAATGTAAACTGCACACAAAAGTGTTTGAGTGTCTCACAGCAAAAGTAAACTGGCTCTAGCTATAAGTGCTTCTGCACACTGGTTTTATCAGCCTGATGGTATACAATGTTAAAACCTCACAAATAATTGATATATGGGCCTGTTTTAAGTTATTCCTGAATTTTATTTTAGACGTAGGTAGCAAGTAAACAAGACATGCTTGTGAGCCTGCTCGCTGGTAATATTGCATGTTTTGATTATTTTGTAAAGAAGTTAACACAATCTCTGCGTGGAACAAACTGTGATTTGACATTACTGCACATATTTCAGTGCAAATGTATATGGCAAGTTTTCCATACTAAACAAGCTAAAACCAGCAAATGAATAGAAGTGTGTTATCATCACTAAGCACTTTATTTAATGCTACATAAGCCAATTCTACATAAGCAGGGACATTCAAATATTCTTACACATGTATGTAACATGGTCCTTACTAATGAACATTCTTGATGAATCCTTCAGTAAATAAATTTCATTAAAACTTGCTCTAAATATTATTGAGGGAGCCGAACAGGGTGTTTAACATGATAGTCTTTTAAAAGTCATTTAACTAGATGTTCAACAATACTTTAGAGAAACGCAACCCTGGTCAGTCAAGGGCCAGTTAAGCATAACCTTACACAAGGCTTGTTTGGTAAGGTTTCTGCCATTTTACTTCATATACATGCTTGCTTGTAACTGCAAGCTTTATATGCATGCATTTTCTGCAGTTCTAGATTGCAAAACTAAACTAAGCTAAGCAGTACAAAAACCCAAATTAACAGTTTGAAAAGCCATATCTTTCCCAGCCATGTAAATGACTCTAATAACCCAGACTATATTACATCGGTCATAAAAAAACTCTTAGAAGAATCCGGACCACTGTATGGTTGCAGGGAAATAAACTGCACATGACAGTAGCCAGGTCTTTAATGCTTTACCAGCAATGTGGACCTACAAAGTATGTTTCTAATAAAGTGATCAGCCAGCTTGTGTATTATTTATAATCTCCTCACCTCTAAGATCCTGTCACCAGACTGCAGGCGGCCATCTTTGACAGCAGCCCCTCTAGGGAGGATGTTTTTGACAAGGATGGGGCCGGGTCCATGCACCGAAGAGTCTCTGGTTACCACAGTGAAACCCAGGCCTTCTGGACCTGTCCACACACAGACAGAGAACAGCAGAGAGTAAAAATGAAACTCAACAGAAGCACTTCTTTTTGATTTTTGTTACTTTAACAACAATATCAAACTCGATCCAAAGCATGTCTCATATTGATTAAGACTTTGTGAGAGCAGAATTATTTTGCAAGCCCAGTAATCAATCAACCTTATCCTATATTGATCACAAACCCAAAACTGCAGACAGCAGCTGTCTGGAGCATTGTGCTGTTTAAAAAAAGCTGCAAATACATCATCCAACAGATAAAGACAGTCAGACAAGAGGGGTGCAGATGAGCTGATTGACTGTAGCTCTGCCGCTATCTGCACTCCAGCTACAGTCTTATGTTTAATACTAAATGTGTGTGGCTCCGTCACTGGCCTCTGAGAATGCAGGGCCGCCTCAGTGCAGGACGAAGATTAGAACTGCCTGACTACAGTTTAATTTCACGTTTCAATACATCTTTACATAGAGTCTCAGAGAGAGAGAGAGAGAGAGAGAGAGAGAGAGAGAGAGAGAGAGAGAGAGAGAGAGAGAGAGAGAGAGAGAGAGAGAGAGAGAGAGACAGAGAGACAGAGAGAGAGAGAGAGAGAGAGAGAGAGAGAGAGAGAGAGAGAGAGAGAGATAGGGGAATGTATGAGTTCTCTCTTGCAAATTACGATCCACGGCACACATTGAGCGGTTAAGAAATAGATTCTGAAATCTTAGCCGACATATAGAAACCAATACACCTCCAAGCAAAGCAAATCTACTGTATATAGACTAACGTCTATTCAACTACCTCAGCTTACTGTAGGAATATCAAATTAAGCTCACCGGAAAAAAAAACTATCACCATGGTTAAGGTGGTACTACCTTCAGACTTCTGCAGATTGCTTCACATAAGGATGATTGGGCTAGAAACACCTGAGGAGTGTGTGACATGCTTTATAGATTAGGGAGAGGTGGTACAGTGCCGTGAATGTCTCGTTCGATGTGTTGAAAGGGCTTTGGCATATGTTAATGATTGGCTAAAATGAGTGATTGCATTTAGGTGCACCAAAGACCACAGTGTGAAGGAAGCAGCTAAATTTGTGTATGGTGTATCAATGGTGTATGGTGTAACCAAGTGTATGGTTGTTGTGTCTAGTGTTCAGAAAAGCAATAGTGTGCATACTTGTTAAATGTTGTTTTCTTTTGGCGGACTTTCACCTTTGGTTTTGATGTGGAATTAGGGCCAAGTTGTAAGGGGTGTCAAGTATTTATCTCGCACAAAAAGCGTGAGGCCCAGCGATAGATGGATAAAATGTAAATGTTTTTTTGGTTTTTTTTTCTCCTGATGGTCAGCAAAAAACAACAGTCATTAAACTCCAACTCTGTTGTGTTGTTGAACCCGAAGGCATGACAATGGTCATACAGATCTACCAGCAGTGGAACAAATCCCAGTCTACAGGAAATTCTTCTCAGACTGTGCCAGGAAAGGCATCCACCAAATCTGACCCAACTGCATCTTTGATGCAAGAGTGGCTGAACACTGATGTCGCCTTCATCAAGAAACATGTTCAGTCCATGCCAAAATCACAGCTGGTATTCATGCTTATGGAGGTATTATACACTATTAGGCATGTTTCAGTAACAGGTGACTAACTTTTTTTAATGAATAACTACACTAGCTCCAAAATGTTCATTTTACATGACAGAGAAACCAAATCTTAACCATGAACTGAAATTGATGGAAAAGATTAAACTTTCTGGTTTGGCTTGTGTTTCTTGAGAGGGAGGGAATTATTTGAAAAAAACACCTGGCTTAACTAAAACATTACTGCTAATCAAAGAGTATTCTGCAACAGAACCGCGTTGGCTGTGCTACCTTTCTTGTCATTACAAGAACATAACAGAAAATGCTAGATTCAGATATCCCGGAACCCACATACACAATATCAACAACAGCGTTTACTTAGACACACACTGTGATGTGAGTCATCAGTTACAGAACTGAAATATTTAAAGAAAGCAGAGAATAAAGGAAGACTGATCAAACTATTCAGGTATGGCCTCTGACAAGCACAAAGTGAGTCTTACACACTACACCTAGACAATACATCTCTGCTGACTAAACGCCCAGCCCATTAGAAGAAAATTAGAGAACGTACAGAGGGTTGTCACAAGATGGAATTTATGACAACCTTTTATTAATGTGTATCATTGTTAAATGCAGTGCACTCGGAATCTTAGACAACAAACACGTTAAAGAAATGTTCTAAAATGTTTCCTTACCGAGTCAGAATGTGTTTTCGTTTGTTTAAATGAACCCATTTAGGCTTGTATTAAGGTAAATATGGTAAATAAGGATTTATGCTCATCTCGTATTCATTATCATTTTAAAAAACCAAATGTCACGAAACTTTGGATAGGCAGTGTATATATTATTATAATATCATAGTTCTAACATCAGAAATGATATGAGTAAATATGACAGAATAAGAGAAAGACTGAATGCTGGCAAAAGGGATCTATAGGTATAAGCACTCCAGCACAGCGGGTGGCGCACTAAAGCCTCGCCGCTGCCTTGACCTGGCTGTCCCGTCTCTTATCAGGGTCTTGATGCTGTCAGGATGAGTGATGGGTAGATTAGTGAACAGGCTATCTCCCGCTGAGTGACACAAGCCTTGTCTTCAGGCCGGATATATCCAGCCTGTGTCCCTGCCACGCTGAAGGAGAAAAGGAGTGATGGACGGAGCATAGGGGTGACGGAGCAAATGGGAGGCATCCGCACCAGGGGCAGCTGAAGGGGGAGCGGATGGTCTTTAACAGGTTCCTGTATCAGGCTCAAGAAGCTGGCATGAATGAAAGCGCAATGCTAGCCTACAAGCACAGCAGAGGCAGCGTTGTGCTGGTGTTTTATGTTAGTCATTTAGCACAATCCCTTTACGGTCAGCACTTTTCTGTTCTTGCAATGAATTCATATCATCAGTAATGGCTGGATCAATAAGAACTTAATAGACTTTGCGGGTTGAAATTATGGCTTCATCCATTCAGCTGCAGACTTGCAGAGACACAGACTACAAAGAAGGCAGCAGAGCAAAGGCGGGGGCAGAGGAGAAATGGGCTACTACTTTGGGCACTCACCACTGAGTATGCAAAATAGCTCCAAATGCTGACCAGAAACATTAAGAAGGCACAAGTACAGAATGCCTAATGTAAAACGCCAGTTATCCACATTGCCTCACATCCTGCTAAGATCCTCATTTTATGTGGTGAGGCCATTTTGGTGTCCACATCCAACACATGTTTATGAAGCCTGTACATTATAACACAATGAAAATGGAACTTGCCATTCTTAGACAATTGTGCCACCTTATAAATACTGGAATTTCGGAAACTTGGATTATAATTAATTCTAATATGTAAACTATGCATTTTGTAATGTAAAGTGTGCCCTGGACCCAGAATGAATGTATTTGATGAGTGTGAGTCACAGTGAGAGTAATTAAAGAGAACTTGATGAATGCCTTGATGAACGGATGTCCTCCAGGATGAATTATCCACCACTGACTCCTCTGGCTTTTTAACGACTACTTAAGGCCTTACAGAGAGACTCGCAGGAATGCATGGGCTTGATATTTTTGCATGTCTTTTTCTCCTGACTTACTTACTTCTTTCAGTTTTAACAACAAAAAATCTTATACAGTGCAGTTTTAAGACTGATGCATGTACGATCCTAACCCTTACCTTTCTTCAAGTCGATTTTGAGCCTCTTTCCACCTTTCTTGTTGGCGAAGCCAGCGAGAGGTGAGAGCATGTGGCTCTTTTTGAGGAGGGGACTGTCGTTGCTCTTGCCACGGGGCGTAGGGGAGAGGCTGAGGGGCAGAGGAGAACGACTCTCCGCACTACTGCTGCTCTCTTGAGGCTCAGCCTGCCTACCTGAGGAGGAAGCTTCCACAGGCCTCAGCATGGGCTTCACCTTCAGAGGAGGGGGCTCTTTGGCCCGGAAGGCACCTTCATGGTTCTCAGAACCGTAAAGGTGACTGATAAGACTCTTCTCATAGCGCTCTTTATTAGCGACAGGAAGAACTTCTAAACGCACAACGGGCAACCGCATAGCCTGCCGGAACACTTCCTGTGACCTGAGGGGGAAAATAAAAGAGAGATTAAACGTGTGGGAGAATGAATGAATAAAGTCAATGAAACAGACACAGAAAGATGACAGACATGACAGACAAAAATCATGATGAGACTCAACAGAGGGGTCAGTGGTTCCCATAAGGCTTTAAATATTAAATGTAGTTTGCACACAATGAAATGAATAATGATGTTGAATTTGAAAACAATTAAGAAAATGTAATATCTTTATTAATTGTAGTCTAGAGGAAGCTCATTCCAGGCACAGCATAATTGGGGTTATGACAAACGAGCTCTACCCCGTACAAATGACAAAGCAATCCTTCTTACTCCTTTGTGTTGACTAATTCAATTCCAGACTCATCCATCCGTCCTAAATCTAATAAAAATCTACTGTAACCTTCTGTATGAGGGATCTACCGCATGGCACACATATGGAATATGAAGAGTAGATAAACATAACACACATGATAAATAAAAGAGTGATGACCCTGAAGTGGCGGAGTGACATCTCAACAGGACCTTAAAGCCAGTTTTAATCAACCGTAACAGATATTTAAAAAAGAGCCTGTGAATATGAACTTGACAATCACTCTATGAAACCCAGTTTGACCAAGGTTAAGGGGTCTACGTAGGGCTTTTAAGACTGGCCAAGTCAGAATTCCTTGTTTTGAACATAAATAAATAAATAAATAATATTAAAAAAAAAAAAACATTAATAAGCACTACCAACTCAAGTCCTCCCAGTACAATCAGTGTGAAAAACAAAGCTTTTGAAGGCAGTGGGAGCAGTCAAATGTGGGCTATTGTTATAATAATGAGTGTGACGGCAGCTTCCAGTGTTGCGCTGCGTGTGTGCAAGTATATGAGGCTAGTGGGACAGCCCCTGCATGTAGCACAGAGGAGTTTTCAAGGACCAGGGCTGCTGGATGGACTCTTGCGTTTGAACAGATGTTTCTGGTCGAGCTGTATGTTTTCACCGCGTTTGAAGTTGCTCCAGTGTTGTGATAAGCATAAACCAGCTGAATCTCCACAACAATGGAATGACAGGCCACTGTGTATTTAACAGCCATGATACAGTACAGTACAGTACAGTACAGAGAGAGAGAGAGACAAAAAAAAAAGTAAGGATAGAGGAGACGGGAGACAGAAAATAAGAAAAAATGAAAAAGAAGTTAATTAAAAAAAAAAAAAAAGAAAAAAACATTTTTCACCATTTGGAATCATTAGGCAACCAGGCCCATATTAGTATTGTCAAGCTAGCCTTCGAAAACTTTACCCATTCCGACCCATTAGTTCGTTCACACTGCCAAAAGTTGGATGACTAGAGAAAGCTGGATAAGGTTTGATTGTCAACATCTCTGCCCAAAGACAGCTAAACTAACCAGTGCCACCTACGCCTGAATCCTTTTCCCTTAATATATTAAATAAATAATGATATTATTGTTGCCCACATATTTTAGTCTCCTTTATAAATAAGATTCAATCGGAGATGAAAAAAAAAAAGTTAAATCATTTAATGTTTACTGTGTCTGTGCAACCTTGTTTATTCACTGTGGCCATGGAAACAATGATGAATACACACTTTCTTCATGCAGAGAGATAACTACATCACTGCATGGTGTTCAGACAGTGAAAGCCTAATACTGCGTTGTGTGATCCATACATATATGGAATTTAAAGATATATCTGCAGTTCCTTCAAACTATTCTGGTCGTGAATCGGTACAGTTATAAGGCACTTTGGGACAGAACTGGTTTGCAGGCTGTAGCGTATAGGCATGGAGGCAGCTTGCACAACATATTTCTCTGATTGTTTTTAATGGTAACAAACTCACTCTAATCCAAGTGCTCCCACGCAGTGAGGCATCCTCCAAAAACACTCTGCTTGTACATATCGATTTATTTTTCTGAAATGTATTCATTTATTTATTTGTTTGTTTGTTTATTTATTTATTTATTTATTTTAGAAAACAGAACCGGGGCATTAGTCTGGAAACAACTGCAAATACGTTTTCATACTCTCTATCCATATTTATTCCAACCTAGAAATCCTGGAACCCGGAACTCAATATACTCAGCCAACAGCATCCTGTGACCCCTGATGAAGGATTGGAGAAAGACTAACAAAAACTGTGCAACAACAGACGAGCTGTTGCCTCTGACTACCAACGAGATGGACCAACACTTACTGTGAGAAGGTCTTGTCCATCAGCTCTGTGTCGTTGATCTTTACAATGCACTCGTCATCCTGGAAGATGCCCTCTCTTTTGGAGCGACTGTTCTCCTCCACACCCCGAATGTGCAAGCCCAATGCCCTGAGACACACACAAACACAATCACAATCACAGCAAAGGAGGAGCACAGGTCAAACTGTGACACTGTATTCTGAGCACAGGTCAACGTGCGACACTGTATTTTTAGCATAGGCCGTCCTGTGACATTGTATTCTGCCACTCTAATAGAGTGGAGCTCTACTGATCTACTGTTCTGCGTTCCAAACAGTGAATGAAAACATGATAAATTCATCTACTACATATGCAGTTAGGGCAAACAGTGTGGGACTGTGAAATAGCTGGAACTCTGTAACCTTCCTTTCCCTTTCCAACTAGGTGTCTGCGTAATCACACACAGACACTGTTTCACAACAGCAAGGTTGTGGAGTTCTGCTGAGCTGTGATAAAGCCTATCAGGCAGGAGAAATAAAAACGAAGAGAAAGCCAAGAGCAGCTGCAGCAGAGCTGGACCCAACAGACCGCCTTCGTGTTGCACAGTCTTAAGCTTGTCCTTCAGCCTCCACCCTCGGTAACAACACAAAAGCCCATTAACTCTCACTCTAAACTATCTAATACGCTATATCACTGCCCAGCACTGCCCTCAAACACAGCACGCCGGACGGAAGGAACAGAGCTCTCTATTCCAGCAGAGACAGGTGGAGAAAGAGAAACAATGACAATAGCTCATTGTGTCTGAGCTCACATGAAACTGTTTCCAACTAACACAACACGATGATGCAGCCACAGAGGTGATAACTCAGAGTGGGGGGCTAAAGAGTATGTGTGTGCTTGCTGGCGAGGAACAGAAGACGATGAGAAAGTGTAATGGAGGAAAAAAGAGAGAGGATGAAAGCGGGAATGAGAAAACATTTTCTTGACATCAACTGCTTTAAAATGGTTTTGCAGCTTAGTTTCCATACACGGACTGCATAAAGGGAGGTGTAAAGGGTGAGCTTTTACATTTTAAACATTTTAAAAAGCACAATTTAAGTATCTCTTTACATTAAGTATTGACTAGCAACATGAAGTAATACATTAACAAAGGTTAATAAAACTGTCATATGTTTACTTAACATGTAAACATGCAGTTGTTATATGTTTACTTAAGGTTTAAGTGTTGTTAATGTATTACGTCATGGTAACTAATGCTATTGTTAATGTATTACTTCAATTTACTTCGACTAATGCATTACATCATGTTAGTAAGTGAACACTTGATGTAAAGGGTTACCAAGGTCATATTTCCATAACATAAACATAAACAGCAGAAACTCACTATGCTTTATGTCTGGAAATTGCTCAAATGTTTGCAGTCTAGGCTGATTATGGTGGCTATTGAGTTGGACTGACATAAAAATGGCATGAATTCCAATCTGTCTAAACACAGCGAGTCACACTGCCACATGATGGATACGTATCGCATTTCAGTATCACATATAAAATGGTTCAATATGTTTCTTTGTCGTTCACATTGAGAACTATTTTGGAAATGTGCTTTTTGTGTGTTACATGCCATCCTCCTCAAAGTGTTAAACTAGAAGAGTTCAACAATTCTACCTTCCTTCAGAGAGTGGTACGACCATGATACCATGTCTCCCATGTTTTACTGCAAACTAGAACAGCAAAATTGACACATCCAGTGGATCCGATACTACAGCTAACATGCAGCAAAACACATAAGAACCTGGTATTGCTGTCTTAAAACAAGCTGCCTGGAGGTGCCTGGGAGCAACCAGTATAAACAGACTTTGGAGGCAACGTTATGTGCACTGGTCTGGAGTTTTGTGTCTGCAGACCTGTGTGAACATACAGCGGGAGGTTTGCTTTTAACCCCACAGCACATAGAAAAACACAATAATGGGCAACTCAAAGACCTCAGCTGCTATAAAAAGCCCTATGCCTGTGTGCACTTATTTCATACACATTTTGCAGCAATGGACAAACACACAAGACGTGCAATCACATCTCACTTACGGCAACCTAATCAATTTCCTTCTCTTCCTAGACTGAAAAACAAGATTCGCAATATTTATGCATTTCTTTTTTTTAATTAAATGCTTGCAAATTAAAATTCAGGGCAAAAAGACGAAGAATCAAAGCCAAAAGCCCTGTCTGACCTCCCTAAAATGCAAACAAAGTCCACTCCACAATCATATCATTTCCCCCCCCGTTATCACTTCTCAGCTGAACAAAACCAGTGGCCCAAATAAGAAGGAAAAACAATAGCATAGCCTTTCCAACTTCAGATCGGCACAGTGGCATTTTGTGTGCGAGCTGCATGCGGGTCTATCTGGAATATATTAGCATTGTGTTGGTGTGGAGGGTCAGCCTATGTCCTCTCAAGCAGTGTGCAGTTTTTCGACCCCCCCACCAATAGATCTGCCCACCTTTGCCCCAGACACACAGAATTAGCAAAAGGGTCTATTTACATTAGCGCTCTGCTCAATATTTGGGCATATTATTGACAGAGCTTGGGCTGGAGTGACCTTTAACCCGAGGAGAGATGGCAGTGGGCATGACTAAAGGAAACATATGGGCCCTTTGGGATGGAGCGATAGAGAGAGAGAGAGGGAAACAGAAAAAGAAAATAGAACCCTTCAGGGACAAATATGTCTTTATAAAGAGCCCTGTGCCATCTTCTTCTCCCATGTGGTTTGCTGTGATGAATCAATTTCAGTGTGTGAATCCTTTTTTGGGGGGGAGGACACACCGGCATGCTTATCAGACAACACCGCCAGTGTGTCACGCACACGTCCGGTGAATTATCAAGAGCATCAATAAACAGAGAGAGTCAAAAGTCACGAACTATCCAAACATTGGTTAGATGCTTAAGGTTCATCATTACCATTACCTACGGTTTCTCAAACCGGTCGTCACAGTCTCTAGGGGATCCACATTTTTGTTCTATCCCTATGTACTGGGGATCAAGCAATAATATGGTGCCAGGAAGCACTTATATATTAGCCCAAGTAGTCTACACAAGATCTCTGTTAAACTAAAAAAGCCATTACCTTACAATCTAACATCAAACTTCAAGACATAGGAATGGGATAGGAACTATATGTGCCCCTTCTCAAAATTCCTCTCATACCAGCAGTGTATCTAGCCCCCTTACTTAACTTCTAACCCCTCATTTCCCCCCGTCTTAATGAGTTTTTCTGACCCAGACTCACCGACCTGAACCCCTGCACTGGTAAGCATTTAAAGAGGCCTGCAGCTTTAAACAGGCCTGACCCGTAGCAGCAGCAAACTGTGAAAGTGGGGTAATCTAACCAGACCAGAGAAGCTACCCGCTCAGGTTCAATCTAAACTTCATTTACTTTACTGGACCACCCACCAGAGCAAACCACCATACACACAAGTACAGGAACTTAATCAGTAGCACTAAATACAACTGTTAAACATCAGGAGACAGAGAGGACAAAATGAATAAATATAAGGAACAGAAAGAAGGAAGGGGTGGGGGGAGGACAGAGAGAGAGAGAGAGAGAGAGAGAGAGAGAGAGAGAGAGAGAGAGAGAGAGAGAGAGAGAGAGAGAGAGAGAGAGAGAGAGAGAGAGAGAGAGAGAGAGAGGGAGAGAGGGGGGTGGGATGAGAGAGAGTGGGAGGGAGAGATGGAGAAGGAAGGAATATAAAGAGAAGGTTTATCTAGACAGAGGTGGAGACTGAGTGTGTACGTAGAGAGAAAGATAGGGAGAATGAAGAATAGAGAGATGCAGAACAGTTAGAATGTGGAAAGGAGAGAAAGAGAGAGAGTGCAACAAAGTATATGGATAAGAGAGAGAGAGAGAGGGGAGGATAATTTGTGTTAGAGAGGGAGGGAGAGGAAAGCACAAAGGAGAGAGGGGGAAGGAAGAGTACATGGAAGAGAAGGGGAGGGAGAGTATGTGGAAGACATAGAAAGACAAAGACAAAAGAAAGAGAGAGATGCGTTCTTACCTGCCACTCAGAGAGGAGCAGTAGGGTACCACGTGGATCCCGAGCGGCCCATGCTCTCCTGAAATCTCCACTGTCTTGGTCAGACTGCTACACACCCACACGTAGAGAGAGAGAGAGGGAGAGGGAGAGAGAGAGAGAGAGAGAGAGAGAGAGAGAGAGAGAGAGAGAGAGAGAGAGTGCGAGAGAGACAGAGAGAGAGAGCGAGAGCGAGAGCAAGAGCGAGAGCAAGAGCGAGAGAGAGAGAATATACATAAACGGGTTAGGCTTAAAAAATAGCAACACATAAATCAGAACCTCTTAACTCACTGTGTCTCCTGTCTGAGATTTCTGCTGCTAACATGCAGCTCAGCGCCTCTGTCCATGTGTCTGAACTCCAGCCTCTAAACTCCCTGTCCTCCCCACACCAACACTTTCCATGATCTCTACCTTTTGGCCTTGTTTTCAGTCTTTTTCCCCCCTGCCTTTCCCTGTCTCAGCGGTTAATGTTCCTGGCATGGGCAGTGATAGCCCAGCAGGAGAGGGAAAAGAAAAGGCTTGATGTAGGTAACTGTGGACAGAACAGCCTGTAGCTCTAACAGCGTTCACCTTAAAACACCCCCAGCGCTTTAAACCACCATCTCATGCATGTAAAACTGGTGAGAGAGAGAGAGAGGGAGACAGAGAGAGAGAGGGGGGATAGACAGAAAGAGAGGACAGGGAGGGAGGGAGGTAGAAAGGGAGGGATGGAGGGAGGGAGAAAGACAGGGAGGGAGGGAGCAAGGGAGGGAGAAAGAAAGGGAGGCAGCGAGGGAGGGAGAAAGAAAGGGAGGGAGGAAGGGAGGGAGAAAAAAAAGAGAGGGAGGGAGGGAGAAAAAAGGGAGGGATGGAGAAAGGGAGGGAGGGAGAAAGGGAGGGAGGGAGAAAGGGAGGAAGAAAGGGAGGGAGGGAGAAAGGGAGGGAGGGAGGGAGGGAGAGAGGGAGGGAGAAAGACAGGGAGGGAGGGAGGTAGGTAAAAAAGTGAAAGACAGAAAAGGGAAAAGAGTTAGAGATAAAGAAAGAGAGAGAAACCATGGGCATCTAATTCACCACTTTTTTAAGAAAGGGGTAAAGACTAGGACTGCCCTATAGAAGTCAACGAATCAAATCGTCAGTCGGAGACCCTTTAAGCTGACTAAGATCCTTCAGTGACTCTTTTCGTAAAACAGACAAAAGCTTACAGGATATGAAGTATGTACTACTGCTATGATTACTACACACTTACACAATACGTGTTTTTCAGTTTCTATTGTGGTAAATATAACAGAAATACTGCAAAACTACTGTGGACTTGAACTGTGTATAAAAACAGCCTGATGTTCTTGAGAGATTTTACCTAGCATAGTTTACTATCTGAAGCTGAACCAAGTGCAGATTTAAACAAACACCGACAGATTTATAGAGAATCACTATTAGCAGGATATGAAATGTAGCTTTAGTTGGTTTTTCCCACCACGTTTGGAGAAGTGCCACCAAACCCGGATATATAAAACTGTATAATTTAGAAGTAGAATTAGAATTTAGAGACATTTTGTGAATTGTGGTTCTACACAGAGGAATTTGTCTACTGCATTTAACCCTTCTGTGAAGTGAAACACCCACACACACACACACACACACACCACAAAACAAACACACTAGTGCGCAGTGAGCACAGTTGCCCAGAGTGGTGGGTAGCCCTTATCCATGGCACCTGGGGAGCAGCTGGGAGTAAGATGTTCAAAATTTTGAGGGTGTAGAAAATACCTCTTTAGATTTTTCTAAAAACCTGAAAGCGGAAAGCCTGACAGTAAAGGAAGACAGCTAATTCTGTAACGTGATATTATATTTTGCTCAGGACTCTCAGTACCATTTTGCTAAACGTGTGTTTGTTATTTTCCCCTCAGGCTGAAAGATTAATAACTTGTAATTACTGGCCACTTTGTGACAAGTGGTCCTTGATTTTCTCACAGTACTATGTGGTGTAGGCGTGTGTATCAAATATTTATACTGCCGCTTCAAACAGGGCTCAGCAAATCAAGATTTCAGAACCAAAACCCTCTCATTTTTTGACTGAGATATATACAGTATTTTATACAAATCGTTTGAAGTTCATGTTCGGTTTCACTCAGGGGTGGGGCTGCTTTTTGTGCTCATCCTTAAATCCACTAAATGGGAAAATCCATGTCATGGGACAGCATCGGTACTTTGTTAACTTCCCCAGTCAAGTTAAGGTCAGTGGACATGTTGAGCTCCTGAAGCGTGTCCTCCTCTCTCAGTGTGCCACAGTGAATCTGTGTGACTCAGAGTGATCTGTGCGTGAGTGTGTGAGGCGGGCAGGCCTGAGGGGGAATGCCGAAGCTGAGGCACAGGCCCAGGCCAGACTGGAAGAATGCTTGGATCAGCTCTCCTTTCCTCAGGCTGTTTCCTCTAACACTCTGAAACAGACGTTCAGCACAATCATTTGCCTGCTGTGTGGTGTTAATGAGTTTATCAGGCTGACCACACACATCTATGCACACACACACTCACACTCTACCTCTGAAGTCATTAATCCTGTTCTGACCTTCCTTTTCCTGTCTCTATCGTCGTTTTCCTGCTCTTTTCCATAATCAGCACAGCCCTCTAATTGTCTGAATGCTGTGTTTTGTGAGGGTGTGTGGGACAGGCTGAGCGCTGACTGCACACTACACAGAAACATCTGACAGCATTTCTTTTTCATTTAGCTTTAAGTTAAAACTATGTTCCACTCCAACTGTAATTTCTGTTCACTTCATCTGCTGTGCATTTACGTTCTAATATCTGCAGAGCATAGGACACCCTTTTACAGTAAAACACTATATGCTGTTATCTGAATGACTATTACGCAGACAAACAACAAATTACCACGCATGCTTTTAAATAGATTAATAAAGTGGTGCGTGTGAGTGAGTCCATGAGAGTAACATGGTGTCAGTCAACAAGGGATTTAATGCAAGTGTAAAGGAGTGAGAGAGTGAGAAGACATGTCTGAAAGAGTAAGCAAGTGCATCACTAAGAGTGAATAAGGGAGTAAACGTATGTGTGAAAGAATAAAGTAAATGAGAGCAAGTAACTGACAGTGAATGAGGGTGAATGCATGTTTAAAAGAGGAAGTGAGTGAACGTGTGAGTGGGAGAGTGCAATTGGATGGGAGGGCATGAATGAGTGAGAGTAAATAAGAGTGAGAATGCACATTTAAAAGAGGAAGCAAGTGAGTGAGAGTGAATTAGGGAGTGAATGCATGTTAAGAGGAAGTAAGAGAAGGAGTGAGTGAGAAAGTAAGTTTATGGAAGGAGTGAGTGAGGGAAAGGGTGAGAAAGAACAGAGAGTGGATGCAAATGTGAAAGAGGGATTAAAAAGGACAGAATGACAGAGTGTGTGAGAGACTGAGTGAGGGACTGGGTGAGGGACTGAGTGAAGGAGTGAGAGAGTGTGTGGGTGAGTGTGGGAATGAGTGTGGGAGTGAGTGAGTGAGTGTGTGTGCGCGTGTGTGTGTGAGTGAGTGAGTGAGTAAGAACTGAGAGTAGATGCAAGTGTGAAAGAGGGATTAAACAGGACAGAATGCCAAAGTGTGTGAGTGGGTGGGTGAGTGTGGGAATGAGTGTGGGACTGAGTGAGTAAGGGACTGAGTGAGTGAGGGACTGAGTGAGTGAGGGAGGGAGTGAGTGAGGGACTGAGTGAGTGAGGGACTGAGTGAGTGAGTGAGGGACTGAGTGAGTGAGTGAGGGACTGAGTGAGAGAGGGACTGAGTGAGTGAGGGACTGAGTGAGTGAGTGAGTGAGGGACTGAGTGAGTGAGTGAGTGAGGGACTGAGTGAGTGAGTGAGTGAGTGAGGGACTGAGTGAGTGAGGGACTGAGTGAGTGAGGGACTGAGTGAGTGAGGGACTGAGTGAGTGAGTGAGGGACTGAGTGAGAGAGGGACTGAGTGAGAGAGGGACTGAGACAGAGAAATTGAGTGAGTGGGTGACTAGTGAGTGATTGAGGCGATGGAAATGAGGTGAGGAAGTGAAGGGAGTGTGTGAGTGAGTTAGTGAGTGTGGAGTTGAGGGAAGATGAATGGAGTGAGGGACTGAGTGAGTGAGGGACTGAGTGAGTGAGGGACTGAGTGAGTGAGAACAGAGAGTGGATGCAAGTGTGAAAGAGGGATTAAACAGGACAAATTGACAAAGTGTGTGAGTGAGTGGGTGAGTGTGGGAATGAGTGTGGAAGTGAGTGAGTGAGGGACTGAGTGAGTGAGGGACTGAGTGAGAGAGAGACTGCAGTGCACAGGACACGAGTGAGTGTGACTGAGGAATGGATGCGTTTTTGAATGACTGATTAAACAGGACAAAATTGACAAGTGTCGTGAGTTTTGGGTGAGTGTGGGAGTGAGTGAGTGAGTGAGGGACTGAGTGAGTGAGTGAGTGAGTGAGTGAGTGAGTGAGTGAGGGAGTGAGTGAGTGAGGGAGTGAGTGAGAAAGAACAGAGAGTGGATGCAAGTGTGAAAGAGGGAATCGGACAGTGTGACAAAGTAAGTGATGATGTGAGTTAGTGAGAGACCGGATGAGAGTGAGTGAGAGAGAGAGTGAGGACGCGAGATGAGGAGAGACTTGAGAGAGGAGGAGAGCGAGAGAGTGTGAGTGAGTGAAGTGTGGACAAAGTGAGAGGTGAGTGAGTGAGTGAGTGATGTGAGTGATGGGAGTGAAGTGAGACGAGTGGTGACGTTCTGAGTGAGTGTGAGTGAGTGAGTGAGTGAGGAGAAGGAGAGTTCTGGTAAACAGAGCTCACTGAATTGCAGTTTCATCAACTTACCGAAACTTCCCATTAATCAAGGTCAGGCCAAAAACAACACATATCAAAGAGAAGAACTCCTTCAGGAGGAGCAAAACAGGCCCAGAATTAATTAGGCAGGCTTAATGAAAATCACGCATTAAAATGAGGAAGAAAATATAATAAATAACCCCCTCACACCCCCTACTGTGATCTCTCTCCCTCTCCCTGCTTTCCATCTCTCTCATCATACCCACATCTCCTAGTGCTCACACTCCAACTCCATTTCTGCTCACTCTTGTTCTCTCTCTGCTTTAGACAGCCGGCATTAATGGACAAACAAATGGGCTATGAGGAAGACCTGCCATGCTCATTTAGAAATAAAGGATGGTGAATGAAAGGATGGTGGTGTGAGAGGGAGGGAAAAACAAGAGAGAGAGAGGGGGGAAAGAAAAAAAGGGAGCACAGGCACAGGTGTCCTCTTTATTTACCTGCTCCATCCTTCACAAAACCCGTGAAAAAAAAAACAGAAATGAAAGACAGGCTGCAATGAAAGAGAGCACATTACACTCACTACATCTCTCCAGCTCAAACCAATGCCTTCAAAGTGCTGAGCTCTCTCAGATTTCCTCAAGAGAAACAAAATAAAGACAACAAAGCATGGTGGCTCAGATGAAGATGTGTTCTTTCTGAGCGGGAGCAGTTTGAATACAGAGCTTCTTGAGAAGAGATGGAGCAGAATTAGCTGCCACTTCTGCTCTGAATAGAGAGCTATTTGAATACAGTTGCTGGTTCTTTATGCGGCTGCTATTACGCGTGTGGATTCTGCTCGGTATTATGAGGAACGGACTACAGTGAGTAATGGAGGAGGCCTGTGGAGAGTGGTACTGCCTGCGTGTGTGCATGTGTAAGTAAGCCTGCCTGAGTAATTCTGTCTGCACTCCCCCAGAGAGCTCAAATTATCGTCTTATTCACTAAGGCAACCTTTCATTCAGTCAGTCGTGAGGCACCCAGCCACAAGCCATGCAGATAAATCCAAGTCAACACACGTGCATATCACGCTAGACGCTTGTGTACATACACTACGTCCACAAGTATCCAGACACTGCAAACACAGGCATACAACTGCACACACAAAGCTTGTATGACCTCCGTAGAAACGCACTGCCAACAGAACAGGAAGCTTCCTAGCATTAACAGATGAGCCTCCGGTCCCCCAGTGCAAAGACCAGTGCATCACTGTCCTTGATTTCAAAAGAAAGTTGGATGAGGTGTCTACATACCTTTGGACATGTACTGGGTGTGCTAAAGATTTCTATACCTCATTACAGTGTCACAACACTAGAAACAAAAAGCAACTGTTACTTGATTACCAGGAAGATTATTTTAATTACAATTTGGTCTTAAAATCACACTGACTGACAAACGAATCCTATTACAATTCCAAACCAGGATAGAAACATTCTGTGGATAGGAAAAAAAACAGTAGTTCTTTAAAACAACCTAATGAGAGGGAAATTACATTGATATTAAATTAAAACTAGGTATGCTAATATTTCAAAATTATATTGGAAATAAAAATAAATAATAATGACACCAGATCTATGCATTTTCTTAAAACAAGCTAGTGAATAACGTAATTTCAGCACATACAACGGCTTAATAATCAATCAATAAACTCATCACCAAAACACAAATAGTCGCACTCAGAAGGAATCAACCAACAGAAAGGAAACGTGGTGGGAAGGTTTGACTTTGTGAGACATGCAAATGATTGAAGTTTCACGCTTGGCTGTCCATGTGACGCAAGCAAGGACGGGCCTCATAGCTGCATGTGACTGACACAACAGCCACAATTCAGTAAGAAAGCAATCCCTTCCATGAATCATCCCGTTAGTGGCAGCACCATTGACAAACGGCTGCATGACGCAGGATCACATGCACTCACTCAGACTGTTACAGCCACTGCCCTTAAAACCACGCCAACAAAACCAACCACGCCAAAGACTGCAGTGGTGTGGTGCCAGACTATCATGGCATGAGATTGGCAGCAGGTCACCTTCAGTGACAAGCCCCACTTTTGTTTTGATGAAGATGACCAATGAATCCATGTTCAGCATCGAAACGAATGAATGAATGGTCATGTCTCACGTGTCCAGAAGGCCTAGTGTCACTCCACCTTCACCCCTACCAGAAAATCTGCAGGAAATATGGGGGAATATTCAAGCTACATGGGATGGATCATCACAGGATACCATTAGGAACCTCTACAACTCCATGCCGACACGTCTGGCAGGTTGCATTAGCAAATATGGTGGCCTAACACCATACTGAGAGACACTACTCCTGTATGTGTAGCTCAATAAATATTGCCCATATCAGTCTGAATTTATTATCGTTTATTGTTTCTGGTAACCTTTATCTTCCATCCCAACAGTATTTCTTCTGACACCTCCTTCCGGGTGCAACTGTTCTTTTTTCTTTTGACGATGAATTTACATATATCCACGCCCAGAAATGGGCAAAGCTACAAACAGCAGCTGACCGTTATTATAACACTCTGGAAAGGAAGGTCAACAGCAATCTTTAACACTTCTCTCACAGAAGAACAAATTGAGTTGACAGATACAAGAATAAGTGCAGTTGATTCATTTCCTTATACAGGGGTAATTAGGCCCAAGCCTGGCATCTCCGCCCTCCTGATTGACTTTGATCCTGTAAGAGGGCATAAGCTTCTCTTTGCTGTGTGCGCTGCTGTCACTCATAGTGTCGCGCTCGAAATGGGGAGTTACACACAAAAACACACTCTGCCCATCACCACACAGCAGTATTGATCCGGCTCCACGCTCATGTTGCCACAATACAGCTTTAATCCACTCTAATACGGGCCCAGATTACCAGAGCCACGTATTTTCTTCGCTTCTATTACTTTTCACTCTAGAACAGGCTGGGATTAATTGATTTGGAGAAAGCTTCTCCTACTTCTATTACAAAGTCTTATGCATCTGAGGTTTATCTAAGAAGAGTAAAGAAAAAAGGCAAATCTTTCGTATCAGTGCTAATCTAAAGCAAAATTAAAGCAGCAGGTCTGAAACATATCCCTCAGATTCAATCAAAGTCATCTGAGCAAACTAACGGAGCTTTAGGCACCGGTGGGGGGCTAGAAGCAAGTGGAGGTTAGGGCTTAACGTTCTCTCCCTCTCTGATAAAGAGGATGTTTATCAGTGTGTGTGTGATTGGCAGAGAGGGTGATGAGAGGAGGATGATAAACGAGTGTCAGTGTGAAAGAGGCTTCAGGGCTTTGACAGCAGCCTGTCAGCACCACAATAGAGCAGCAGATAAGAGAGAGAAGATCCTTCAGCCCAGAGAGAGAGAAAGAGAGGGAAAGAGCGAGAGAGAGAGAGTGAGTGAGCAAGCAAGCAAAAGAGAAAGGGGGCGATAGATAGAAAGATAGAAAGATAGAAAGTACGAGCGTGAGCGCAAGAGAGTGAAAGAGAGCATAGGACAAAGAGAGAAAGAGAAAAAACAGAAAAGCATTAAGAGAAAAAGAGAGAGAGGGGACGGAGACAGAGAGAGTAAGAGTGAGAGTAATAGTAGACAGAGTAAGGGGAGAGAGGGACAGAGAGAGGCAAAAAAGAAGAAGAAGAGAAAGAGACAGAGCTGCTTTTCCAACAGAGTGTTCTAAATATGAGGACAGAAGAGAGAGCTGATCATACACAACAAACTCTTAATGATTATAAACGACTACAACGTCTCGACTCTTATTCTCTTTTCCTTATTGATAAATGTCATGCCTGTTATTCTAATTGTTACATCTATTATCTTCTATCTTATGTTTATATATTTATCTATCTTATGTATATGCATTTATTGTTAAATGATTCAGCAATACTGTATCTATCTTATTTCACTCATGTCAATAAAGCTCTGGTAAAGTGAACTTAAAAGGATAGAAAGAGAGGGAAAGAGAGAAACAGGGAGACAGACAGAAATAGAGATAGACCGCATATAGTAAGCACAGAGAGAAGAGAAAGGAGCAAGAAAGAGAAACAGAGAGGGAAAGGCTAAGAACAAAGAGAGCAGGAGAACTAGAAAGAAAGCGAGAAGTACGAATAAAATAATAATAAAATAAAAGTAGAAATAAAGAAAGAGAGACCAGCATCCTGCGGCCTGGGAATCATTTCACAACATATCAATTCAGAGGAGTTGAGCTAATCATGAAGATCACACTAAACCGCTCCTTATCCTCGACTTTAACAACAAGTCTCATCCAGCTGGGAATTCATTTAGCAACATTTCAATTCTTCCTAGTATGCCCAGTAACATCAAACGGCTCCAGCTGGCTGCAGTCGATTCCCACTAGGACCAGCTAAAGCCCATTTGGCCAGACAACTCAGCTTCAACTTTCTGTGCAGCTGCATACTCTAGCCCAAAGATATACAGACTCTCAGTTCTCACTACCAAGCCCTGTAAGAACGTCACAGCACAGTCAGCAAAGCCCGCCAGACTTATTTGAAGAATCAGCCAGGCAAAAAAAAAAGGTTTTGTAAAAAATGATCATGTAAAACTGGAAAACTGAGGGATTAAAAATTGAAAACATAAAATTGAAAATATAAAAATAAAGAAAAATGAAAAAAAAAAAAACGTGATGAAACGTGGATGGCCCAGACCCCTGTCTTACTCTATCCCCTAAACAAGACAGTACCCTGCTGATTTTGACCTTCACTGTCTTTAGCTACTTTCTGCTAACTGGTTGGCAGCTTTGCTTAACCCTCGTTAAGCCTGTCTCTCATACAGCTTTCCAGCGCTTATTGCCCAATCATCTTGAAGTGTTACTCGATAGATAAAGATGTCAGACAATGGGTGTGCAACTGATTACCTTTCAGCCACAACATGATCTCTCATGCATGTCCAGCATTACCTATTCCTTTCCTAATAAATGGTGTAGACTAGTGTAAGTTTACCCACAATTCTAAGATTGGTCAATCCTTAAAAAATCTCAGCATATCAGCAGATATATGCGCATATGGTATAAGCTAATCACAGCAAATCAATAAGGGCCTAGAACTCTGCAAAGATGCTCCGATATTTTGTACCCTCTCTACTGAGAGGAATCAATATGTGCCACATGTCGGTTAGCAGCCACGACCCCATGCATAACCCTTTAATGAAGATCTGCTGTGCATTTCTCCATGGGAGCATAATATCAATCTCCCAACCACGTCATCCACTTTGGGCTTTTAGGCCAAACAGAACATTTCTTAAAGTTTCTTTAAGGAATACAATGCTGCTCTGAGACGTCTGCTAAGTATGTTAACCGTGTAACTCACAGAGAGAAGGTCCCCCTGTTCATCTTAATGGTCCTCCTCAGTACCAGAAATTAACAGAGAAGGAAAGCTACACAGCCTTTCTGGAGCACAGAAACCTCAAAACAGGCAGGCAGCACTGAAACAACATCCGCCAAGATCGTCCATACCAGATTGTTGGACTGACCCCAGCCTCTGCAGTCAACACACTGACCATCTTTCAGCCCTCCACCGGCCCTCAATCCTCTGATCGCAGTAATCCTTACTCACTGCGGACATCGCTAAATAGTCCTAGATGACAGCACTCTGGTCTGGATCAGTGAGTTATAAAACAAAGGCTCATCTCCCACACCAGAGCACAGCTGAGTGTCAGCCTTAGTGGTAAATAACACCAAAGCCATCAGAACAGACTGATAAAACAGGCTAGTCCATGATAAGCCCATGTCCTTAAACCTAACACAAACAGGTGGTTTTCATGGCCCAAATGTACTACCCACTTCCAAGCTATGCCAGTCTTTTCCCACACAGTAGCCTTTGCGTGGCTGTAGTCGAAAGGCCTTAATAGGCCTACCTGCTTCAAGCCCTGACAGATAAAGGACAGAGGTACGAGTTCAGTGCTATGAGGTCCAGAATAAAAATACATCCCCCTGTGGACCTCTGTGACCAATACATCTGGTGGCTCCACAACTGTGAACCTATGTCACAACACCAAAGCAATCAAGTTATTGGTAACCAGTAATATCTCTTTTTAGAACAGCTGAGGCTGGATGCATGTCCATTGAGACAACCTGGCACATGTTCCCCAACACCCCTTCCAGTTTTGTTCTAATGCTGTTCCTAAAGTTGCTCCCAATTACTGTAAGCCCGCAGCCCCCAGCTCCCAACTCCCCCACAATTCTCATGGCAAAACTGGAAAGTCTCTCTCTTCAAACTGAGGGACAGAGAAAAATAAAGAATAAAATTAAATAAACAAACAAACAAACAGGGAGTGAGTGTGTAAAAGAGAAGAACAGAAATTAGAAAGACATGAAACACTAAAAAAAAAAAAAAACTTGAAAAGAGACAACTGGAATTTAAAAAACATAAGAGACCTTGTGTCCAAACCTACATGCATCAAAGGCCAGCTAAGGCCGGCTCTGTGCTGACTTTGTCCTGTTAGTCTATATGCAGTCACTATCCACTGTGCTGCCAGTGATGACGAGCACATGCAGGTCTGCGCAATGAAAACTACAAGCATACCAGTCCAACCAACACAAGCTATACCAGCTTGTTATTTTGTATATCAGTCTTTGTTTTAGCACAGACTGTAAAATACTATTACAAATCTAAAAAATATGAAGTTATTGAATATTATAAATACCACACAGCACTAACTGCAACAACACTGCAATACTGTAACAAGTGCAGGTGGGTTCCAGGCCCCTGTAGTTCAGTAGGTGGCACAAAAGTGGTGCTTATATTAGAGGGGGGTTTAAAAATGCCCAAACATGGAAACACAGTCAGACTTGCTCTTGCAGCTTCAGGCGGGAGGCACACAGCTCCAGCGAATTACTGGCTCAGCATGGCACATGCCGAATGTGGTGTTAAAAATAAATATAACAGGGAAAAAAATAGAAACATGAACTGCCCTTTCCGCTACCCCAGGTCCTTCATTTCATTTCCGTACATGCGCTCGCCTACATTACACCAAGCAGTGCACTCTGCATATGTGCACTTGATGCACACGCTCACGCTTTATGACTTTTTCCTGGTCCACATTTTTAAATGGCTGAGGAGCAGCAGACCGTTTTTACTTTACACATTCCTATACGCCTGCCATTAGCAAGCGGCAGGTCACACTTATGGCTTTCAATTTCTATATTTCAAGTAGCAGTGATAATTCATTTCTTCCTCTCAATTTCAAGGGTCGTTTGCTGGCTGTGCGAAGCATTAGACATTAGACCGGGGTGGGGAGAAGAAGCAGAACAGCAGGTTGCCATGGTGAGAGAGGTGCTGTGTGTGGCATAGAGCTGGGGTCAGTCAGCAGGGAGATGACCCTATCAGCTCTCCATAGTGGCCCTGTGGACTGCACTTAGACAGCCTCACTCTTTTTGTGTTTTTGTTTTTTGTACCTTATGAAAACCCTCTCAGGTGACTACGGGCTAAAGCACAAAATCACTTGTACAGACAGCTTTGATTACATGGCTGCAGCAAGATAATCGCATCGTCCGTCCTATAAGATCTGATTATTTCTAGTTAATAACATAGCCGTCCCATTCTTTAGGAGCAGTGCTTGTCCTGCAAGCGGTTCTCCAGGGGTCCAATATTTCCATATCTGTACTGTTGTTGCCTTCATGTGCTATTACAACCAAAGTAATTATAGTTAACCTAAACATTGGACATGGATGTGGATTTCTTTATCGTGACACGTGTTCATTAGTTTATGAAAAATCTAGTAAATCCGGGTTTTCTAGTGGCGGTACACAAACTATGATCTTGGGTTAAAGTAGAGATACCTTAGGAGTAGAGATCATTATACTTTAACTTGTGTTAATGTACAGAAAATAATGCTGGCATTATTTATTATGGCTCAAATGTTCTGTTATCATTTCTGGAATTAGACTGTTGCTTAATCAAAACAATTTAGGTGAAAAGACTCTAGTGTCACTCTCGGTCCACTAGTCTATTAACAGAAGGTCCTTAACCAGTCTGACACTGATGTCTACTGAAATGTTCATATGCACAAAACGCTGAAGGAGAACAGTTACAATTATACAGAAACAAGCTCTTTCTAATAAGCTCAAAACAAAGTGCACGCCATACCCTGATTTACAGTAATATTTTTATGCTCAGATGAGCCAAAAGAAATTACAGATTTGCTATAATGTAGTGGAAAAAGATATTATATTTTGAAATGTAGTGGAGTTCAAGTAAAAAGTCACCCAGAAAGGAAATACTCCAGTAGAGGTACGTGGAAAAAAAGGTAGAGGAACCAGTTCCATTTACGTCATCGCTATCCACCACTGGATTTTTCTTCACTTGATCTAAAGTGTAATTTACTCTTAACAGTTATCCATTAGGTTGTGGACTGTTAGTTACTGTTGCGTGCCTTATGTGCACAGTTACAATGGGGGGAAACAGCAGCCAACAAGCTAACATTAGTAGTACGTTAACAAAATAGGCTCAATTAGAAAATAGGTTTGAGTGCATTTACATTTACATTTGTACCACTTAGCAGATGCTTTTACAGTGATTTACAAACGTGCTGTATTGTCTTTTTTAAATGTACCCTTGAGCAAGTACAAGTAGGCTAGAATCCAAAAAACACACTAAGGACACTGCCAGAAAGGTACTGCCAGACACTCAGATATTACAAAAACCCATACACATGGTTTACATCCTTTTCCTTGTTCACAAAAGTAAACGTATAATCTATGTTCATTGAAATGTATTTATAGAGATGAGTCTATGAAGAATCAAGTGTGTGTTAGAAGACCGAAAGTCGCTTCACAGTTCAGACAGTAACATGGAATTTCACTGCTGTTAATTAGCTTGGCCATCACTCAAAGCTGCACACAGCAACAAGATTTTTGTTAAAAAAATAGAAAAGTAGTGTTAAGCATTGTTCACACCAAACTCGCATAAAATCTACCTGGGGAAAAAGCCATTTCACTTGAACCTGATGAACGAAGAACGTGATGGCGCAAAGAAGGAATTTCAACACTGCCTTAAGAGCAGGGTTAAAAAACAGTCCATTTGTGTCAGCTTTTTTCCCCCATTCATTACATCTACAGCATTTAGCTGACGCTCCTATCCAGAGTGACTTACAAGGTTAATCATATTACAGGTAGGCCAATGTAGTGTTAGGAGTCTTGCCCAAGGACTCTTATTGGTGTAGCACAGCATAGTCACCCAGAACGGAAATCTAACCCCAGTCTCCCACTTGGGGCGGTAGCTTCCAGGTGAGTAGTGGTGTTATCCGTTGTGCCACACCAACCTCATTATTTG
>JAMWET010007478.1:617500-682500 GCA_024036415.1 Prochilodus magdalenae | reverse complement strand
ATGGAAGTATGGATTTTTAAAACCCAGCCCTACATCTGAGGTTTAATTCCATAATCATACCTCAAAAAACAGTATGTACACCTTGATCTATTGGTGAGTGCAAAATACATTTTTCTGGTAGTGTTAGAAAACCACTATACCTAAGTTCAAGAAGGCTGCAATGCAGTGTTCTAGTATTGAGTGCATGAGGCATAATGAAGACGTTCCAGGAGCAAGCATGAACTGCAGCGTGTGTAATCAGAAGCTTCCAGGGTGAGTGGGCGATTGGTCTCACCTGTGCAGTTTCAGCAAGAGAGCCAACCGTAACTCAGCAGATTCACACATTACAGTCGATCACAGCAGCATGCAAATTGATTCTGCTTTCTACTGAATGCACTGCACCTTCAGGCTTTTCTCATAAAGGCTGGCATTTTACCTGAACGTATGAGGATTGGTCATGGGTGTCAAATAAAATTGTTCCATTTTCTTCTTTCAGCTTTACAACGACTACAATTAAATATTTCCTTGAGAAAGTCACGTCCACCAACAACGCATCATGACACCCACAGTCATAAAGAAGACAATACAAACAATTACTGACATGACATGACACCCGATGCCATGTTTCACATGAATATGAACTGAACATCACTCCCAACATCCTCATTAATGAGGCGCGAAGAAGGCCCGTCAACTATCAAAAATGCAAAAGAGACGTTTGGAAAGGCCCGCTAGCGGCAACGTACCTCAACAATGCATTTTAATTAGTATCTCCTGCCTGCAATAGATCATTCCCTCACATTTGCTAATTAGCTTAGCCTGTTTAAGCTGGGCTTTGGTGATATTACTCATTATAGCAGGGAGTGGATTAATCTAGCCAGTGGCTGATGATCTGATAGAACATATGTCTTTGGGTTTATTTGCTCTCACAGCGTAATCTCCCAGTGCTGACCCCCTTCTAATGAACGACATGTCAAGAGCGAACGAGGATCGAACAGCCGCAGAGACAGAGATAACGCCAGACACAATGCAGCCACCAAAAGAAAGGCAAACACGCTGCAGGTCTGATGTACCCATGCATGGCATATACTGTGTGTGTGTGTGTGTGTGTGTGTGTGTGTGTGTGTGTGTGTGTGTTACTTATCACACAAAAAAACGACACATGCACAAACGCTGCATGCTATCAGCTTTATGCACACAATAACAGATAGGTCTTTTCCTTCTAATTCCTAGAGCCCTTTGATGCTGATTATAGGAGAAGCAGGTTTAGAGAATGTGTTGGGAATGAATTTTAAAGCAGGATTAGATGCAAATTTGCATAAAATTTCTTATATTGTTCTCCAAGGAGTGCTGTGGACAAACAGACAAGACACCCTGAGAATTTGGATGAAATCAATAATTTCTACATTACCAGTAGCAAATTAGCAAAATGTCCAAATTAAGTTGCAATTACCCCAATGGGGATTCTTACATCCGCAAAGACTGTTTACTGTCTCTACTAATAGCTCTGCATTCGTCCTGAACCTGAACAAATCATGGTCCTGTAGTTTCCTCATACAATAACCAACTGTGCCTTCAAACATGTAGTAGTATTACAGTTGTATACATCTCACTGTAAAGCTCATTAGTAATATAGTGTAAGGTCAAATTTCAGAATGCAATTCAATTTATGCAACTTAATTAGAGATGGGTATCATTTGGATTTTATCAATAATGACAGATCCTGTATTTCATCACCAATACACATATACTCTATACTCTCAATTGATACAACAAAAACACAATGGGAAAAGCTGTAAAACGGTAAAAATTAAAATAGAAAAAATTAGTGTAAATGCTGTGATCATCCCGCTACAACTGAAAACCATAAGCAACTCTATATTAGTCACCCCTGGTTTTTAGGACAGCTCACACCAAGTTTGAACTTACCCTAGCTAGCAAATATTAAATAATAGCTTTCAAATTTAAATTCAGTACAGAATCATCTTGATATTACTCTCTTTCTCTCTTCTAGACTCCTAAAAATCCTAATAATTATTTTAAAGGGAGAAACAATTTAATAAGGCAATTTAAATGATCAAGCCAGAGTTTTATTTAGAAAACTACTTACAAATATCATCGCTGTCCAATGAAAAACACGCATCTCAATTTTTGACAGTTTTTTCTTTTATGTACCATTTGCTCACATGAGCTGCTTTTTACATTAAGCGTGAATTAAATGGACCAACAGAAATGGCCCAAAAATAGCTTGGAAAAAGTCTGGTTCCATTGACTTACATTAGATTTAAATTGGGTTTTGGTCTCTCTTGTAAAGTTGCTATTTTGGAGATTACCTGATTTTCAGTGACGATATGTTCTATGGTAGGACATTTCGACAAGATAGTACAATCCGTCACAACAACAGGAGGCCACACTGAAAACATAGGTGCAGAATCTGCTTCGCTAAGGCAAACATGCTTCACTTCCTCAGATTTATAGAGTGTAACATTTGTGAACATTTGTTTTTAATTTTTGGTGTTTTTTTTTGGTGGCATCATCATAAAATAGTAAAATAATTCCCCCCACACAAATGGTCAAGCAATACCACACACACATGCAAATGCCTTTGGCACACAAAGCAGAGCACCCTCCTGCAGACCCTGTCTAGCACCAACCATTTGAAAAAGCCTGCTATGTAGAATGAATAAGGTTACATAAATACCAACAGCAGTACATTTAGTTTTGCCATTACGGATCCATCGTTATGAGAACTTAAACAGCACTTGTACTTGCATAAGCAAAGTAAGGGCAGCCCTGGTCAAATTCCATGCTTCTATAGGAACAGTTAACACTGTCTATAGAGAGGACTGTTTGTTTTCTAAATGTTAGGAAAGGACCTAAAATGAAACATAAAACAGGGACCTAAACAAGGTCTTATGCCCTGGAATGGACTGCTGGCCTGTCCAGGATGTTTCCCGCATTCTGCCCAGCAGGCACTGGGATAGGCTCCAGCAATAGAAGTTGCTCAGAGAACTGACAAATAAATATATGGGCCCATGCAAACATTATAGCACTTTATTTTGTCTGCTTTGTTTTTTCATATTAAACAAAATAAATTTAAAAATAAACAGACTGCCATCTGGTTTTCCATTGTCCAGGTTCCCTATCAATAAAACATCATTTGCCTTGGCATATTTGAACGTTTGAATATGACCTTCCATATACCTTCCAATAGTGATAATAATGGCAATCCATAACCTTTTATAACACAAATATATTTACACTAGACCGCCCAGGGTTACCATTACAGAGAAATGCAACATGTATATACATATTTAAATGCTTACAAATGTGGTAAAAGTTCTGCTTTGAAGCATCAATCAGATCTGAACATCTGTCCCAGGATGATCACTTTTAGAGCAATGTTCTGTCCCTGCTGATACAATTCTGATAATACTGTACTGTGAATCGCTATAGTTGACAGCTGTCTGTGTTGGAAGGTTTTTAGGTTGTCTGGTTATCTGTTAAGTTAACAGTCGTGTCGTCTAATAGACCAGGTAGCACTGGCCTTGAAAGTGCAATACAAAACGTCTTCAAAAGATAAACTGAGTTCCCGAGCTGCCTTGTACTTAAATGACACTATAGCAAATAATGGGAGCCTAAGAATGCGACTCAATTGGTGAACGACAATCTCTTACTGAACAGCAGGGACGGTCAATAAAACAAAGAACCTTTAGAAAAGGTATGAAATCAAACCACTACTCATCTTCCATAGACAACCAATAACAGAAAAACACAGCTGAAGCATCTCTAACAATAGTGGGCAGAAAAGAGCAGAAATAACCACTATTAAAAGACCAGAATGGATTAGGATGTGAAAAACAGTCAGTGCTTTCCAATAAGGCAGACTTATAAAACCCTGACGAATCTCCTTTTGAAAATAGGAAACGTACAGCCGTCACAGCTGTTTTAATTGTGTTTATTTTATGAGCTTTTAGTTTTAAATAGTCGTCAACAGTCAACAATTAACCAACATACTAAAACTTTTACAGGATGAACATCCAGTGAGGCAATGAACCTAGCTCAATGCATCAAGGTATCGCTTTCCCCAATTTAATTACCACACTCTAAGTGCTTCACAGCATTTCTGCAAAGCTGAGAATGTTAAAGGGAATCATAAGACGAGCTACAGCTCATAAAACCGGGAAGTGTTTGAAGCTTATTTACTGTACACTGTAGTAATTAGATTTTGTTGACTAACTAACTAAACACGGTAATGTCATTAACTAACAACTTATAAGATGAATGCTGCAGGAAAAGTACAACATATTCTCATGCGGTTTGAAGAGCACAACTACCTTCACACCCACCACCCAAGTTGACTGACTGCCCTCCCTTGAAATATTTGTTTGTTCACTCCATAATGGATGTTTATGGCCTGGGGGTGCTTTCCACCTACTACCTGATAAATCCCGATGCATACTGTGTTGTCAGATACTATAATCACACCAGGCCTACTATTTGGAGTAGCGGTACGTAATTTATAACCAGTAATATTTCGAAAAACATCCCACAAAGCATCACTTTTAGGAACTTCTAAAACAAGATACTGTGAATAAAAAATTTGTGGGGGTTTTGAATTGTTGTCTGAACTGGACTTCTTTTTAATCTCAGGTTTCTCAATATTAAAGCTATTACTGATGCACTACTCACAGTTTTTTTACAATAGGGGAAAAACCAATACAAGAGGACTTGCATTTGTACTGCTTAAAAACAGCAACACTTTAACATGACATATGAATTGACAAAAAGAATATATGCTGATAGCTGATAATACATTTATGCTAGACAAAACATGCAAACGAACTACTGCTCTTTAAAAGTTCAGTGAAGTAACAGTAAGGGTGGACATGCTCTGTAAAAAAGAACACTTCCAAACTAGAACAAGGCTGCGCCTCCAGTAGCCTTCCCAGAAAGCAAGAACAGTTATACTAATCACTGGATTGGGTTACTGTACTTAAGGCGGAACTTCTCCTTCAGCAACTTCATTCAATTCACACTTGCAGTGTACATGCGATGCAGGGTCTATTTGATTCTTACGTTATGGTCTAATGTTACAAGTGCTGAAACACAGCCGAAAGATGTTTCAGACGTACAAATCTCTGCTATCCTAAAGTGTCAGCAGGTCTTGTATCAGGGTGGTGGTAAGTGATACATTAGTAGTTACTGTCTCTAACTATTAAACCCATGAGGTAAGAGACATGGAAAATACTCCCAGAGCAATTAGCTGTAGCAGAGATCCTCCCGAAGGATGGCTGTACTAATGACAGCAGGTGCCGCCTAGGACAGACAAATAAACTTGCATGTCCCCACAGGCCAGGGCAGGACCGGTCCTGTTGAGCAAAACCCTAAGACCCAGCCCATTTCTTTACAGACAATATGTACACAAAAACATAAAGCACTCGTTACTTTCAGAATTGCACTATAGGGAACCATAAACAGCAAGGATGATTTCTTTGGAAGTAATTCCAAGCAAAGCTCACCCTGTGTGGGCTAAAGGTACTTTCTATTAGACCAATTCTCTATTAGGCAAAAAACCCAAAACTAACCGAGTGTCTCGTAGGTGATATATTCTGAGATTTTGGCGAAGGTCCCTCATTTTAAACTACTACCAGAGGTGTTACGGCCTGTGGGTGTGCTCGGTGGCCACTGTGAAAAAGAGTGCATTACTGGGCTTTTTTTGTTTTGTATTTTCATTTCCATATAAATAAAATAATAAAATGCTTTTTAGCAAGCATGCAGGCTCCTTCAGCACACCATCTGAATCAGTAAGAACTTTAATTGGTTTGTTTAACGAGAGCAACGATATCAAGTGTGTGATGTGTGGCTTCTATTCCTATTTGAGTGTTTCTTAAACAGTAGTTTGTGATCCAAACTAAACAGGAATCTACAAAGTACGACAGTTTACATTTAAAATGAAATCAACAGCAGCAATGTGTTTAGTACCAGGAATGTTACTATAAGAGAAGAGAAGCCCTGACAGAAACACAGGCATTTCAAAAGGAAATGAAAATGTTCATCTTAAGCTCCTGCTTTTTTAGCCCCGCCCTCCCAACAAGCATGCTGTTCTGCTTGTTCAGCTCCCAAAGCAGCATCCTACTACAAGTTTCTACCACCACACTGCTGCCATATCAATTTGAGCCCATACATACTGTTGTCACTGTCATGTGTAGTTTAGACAGAAGAAAAGTTAATGTTGGATTGTCTCAGGTTTATTCATAAAAGGACTTCACATAGACAACTGTGTTTTTAGCTGAATCTAAAAATAAAGCTGTATTATGAACCATAGCTGTATTATGACCTGGAGTCATCCACGCTTCTCCCAAATGCTAACGTTAAGTTTTAGTTTAGTTAGCAACATCAGAGTTTTGGAGAGGAGTAGCTAGAGGTCTTGATCATGTAATGTTTTAGAAGCTGCAATGCTTCAGCAAACACTTAAACAAAGATTACAGAACTCCCATCTGACCATTTTACAGAAGACTAGGAGTTCTGGATCTGTTAAACTTTATATGATCCTGGCATTTCCAGATGTCATCTACACTTGTGTGGATGAAATATGAATCCTGGATCCCCCAATGAAAAACTGAGGCAGCTTTAGTTAAACCAGCAGGGCTTTAGTACATCCTTGTTCTGTCTAATACATCTAATCTCTCCTCCATTGGATTTCAACACCAATGAACTACTCTCAACACTGAGCAGGGAGCTCCAAAGAACACCGTCAGCATTCTTCATTCTCTGAGAAGGTGGTTATTACCACACAACAGAAACTAGTGTGTTCCTAATAATGCATTCAGAAGTCTGCAACAAAGGCCAGTAAGCACCTATCACAAAGGGAAACGATTTAAGTTGCAAAAGAACAAACAGAGGAGAGGAAACTACAGGCGTGACTTATATGAAACATAAAGAATAAATAAGTCAAGGTGCTTATTACAAAATGCTATGAGTTATAAATTTGAAAGCTGAATAAAGCCAGGCAGAATACACATAAAGCCATACAAACTGCAAACAATGGCCACAAAACACCTGCACAGACTGGTTCCTCTCTTCAATCAGGTGCTATTTAAAAGCTCTCTGTGGTGTGAAGAGGATTTCTCACCAAATCTTAAAAAGAAAAGGGAAAAAAAAAACTGCCGCTGTTGTTCGCAGACAGGAGAGGGCGAGCTGCAGGCCCTTTTTGCCTTTCTTTTTGCCCACTTACTTCTACTGTAAAGGCCAAGTGACAATCTGAACAATTACTCAGGCTTATTACCACAACCTGTCCCTCTTCCACTCTCTCCCTCTCTCTCTCAGTCTGCAGTGTGAGGGAGGCAGCAGCTCAGAGTGCATTAGTGAGCTGCAACCCTGTCATTTCTCAGCCACACTCACTTATTACTGACACGCTGGCGTGATGGCAGCCGGGGGGAGGTACATGGCGAGCAGACGTCTGGCTGTCAGTGGGAGAAGAGGGAGGGGAGTTGAGCGAGTGAGAGAGAGGACAAAAACGAAGACAAAAAAAAGAAAGAGGAGGGAAAAAAAAACGCAGGAAGTGTTACTTTAAGAGTAATGCATCAAAAAAGCACATGAAGCTACAGATGAACAAGGGGTCAAAGAGCAACACTGTGAAATTGCCAGTGTTACCTTCCACGAAAAGCAGCTTCTATTTCCGAATTTCCTCACGTTTTACTCAGTTTATACTTGAAAAGGTCAGAACCAAGTCCATTACTAAGTTTTTCCTTCAGACTTTCAGCACGCCAACTTCTAATGGGAGCAAACTGGGCCAAGATTTAGGCCACAGTTCGGCTTAAAACATCATCATTATAGGATCAAGCTAAAACCTACACACCGGAAAAACGCTCCCACTCTGACTATTCACACAGCAAGGACACATACAAAATATTACAGAGGAGGGGAAAAAGCTTCCACTTAATCTATGCAGGCTTGGCTCTGACACTGGTTACTTTAATGTGATAAAAATGGCACAGAAGCGTAAGAACATAAAAGAGAGAAGTGAGTCCAGACAGTGACATGTTAATGGCACTGGTGAACCATGTAATTTCCATGTCTCCATTTGTAGGCTTTACCGTGTGTATTGTCCTCTCATTGCTTGGCACTACATGTGATTCCCCTGTGTCTCTCCTAGCAAAGTGCCAAAGACCTACTCTCAGCTTGACAAGAAATAGAGCACTTCCACGAGACTCAAAGTGTCTTCTCTTTTGTGTTAAAATGAAGACCGGCAAACATGCTTTCCCCGCTGTACTTAAGGATTTGAACCCCAGTAGCTCCGTGTCTTATTGAGGTACAGTAAGGGACACAGTAGGTGACATGCATTAGCTTTAGGTGATTGAAACTTCCAAAGGAACACTTCATTTCAGATTTAGATACAGGACTCACAAACCACATCCAAGTTACTATACGATAACAGAGATTCTAAAGCACAATGATCACAGATGCGTTACAGTAACGCTATTCAGAAGGAAGATACAGGTCACCAGGGACAACAGCTCATAAAGCATGAGGACTGCAGTTTATGCGGTAGTGGTGGAGGGAGAGTGACACCAGGCCGTCTGGACATGTGACGTATGACAACAAATTATTCATCTCTGTGCTGAACACGGTGCCTCCACACACAGATTCATTGGTCGTCTCCACCAAGACAAAAGTGGGACTCATCACTAAAGATGACCCGCTGCCATTCTGTTTTACTCCATGACAGTTTGGCACAACACCATTGCAGTCTTTGTTGATGCTGACATGGTGCTAAGGGCAGTTGTCGTGACGGTTCATGTGTATGTAGTCCTGCGTCATACAGTTGTTGATAATGGTGTGGTTCCTACAGGATGATTCATGAAGGGCATTCACTACTCTGTAAACGTCCGCCATCGTGGCTGTTGATCCCTCCACACATGTTGGTGCTCTCTCTCTGTGGTTTGTGTACGTCTTCCAAATCGTTCCTGTGGCTTCTGCTGCCAAGAGTTTGCAATGGTAAAGTGTGCTTGACCAGTATGGCGCACAATAAGTTGCAAGTAGTAACACTATGATGCAACTGTTCTCAAACTCTTCCAACTTCCAACTGCTCACATTGCTTTCAAGCTCTACTCTGAGGCATACTTCGCTTGCAGAGTATGCTACCAACACAACAGCACGAGTCAGAATGTAAAGCACATGCAAAAGGATGATCTTATATACAGGGGTTGGACAATGAAACTGAAACACCTGTCATTTTAGTGTGGGAGGTCTCATGGCTAAATTGGACCAGCCTGGTGGCCAATCTTCATTAACTGCACATTGCACCAGTAAGAGTGTGAAGGTTCAGTTAGCAGGTAAGAGCACAGTTCTGCTCAAAATACTGCAATGCACACAACATTATGGGTGACATACCAGAGTTCAAAAGAGGACAAATTGTTGGTGCACGTCTTGCTGGCGCATCTGTGACCAAGACAGCAAGTCTTTGTGATGTTTCAAGAGCCACGGTATCCAGGGTAATGTCAGCATACCACCAAGAAGGACGAACCTCCACCAGCATCACGTAGTGACCTGGCCACTATCCTGCAAGAAGAATGGCTTAAAATCCCTCTGACCACTGTGCAGGACTTGTATATGTCATTCCCAAGACGAACTGACACTGTATTGGCCGCAAAAGGAGGCCCTACACCATACTAATAAATGACTGTGGTCTAAAACCAGGTGTTTCAGTTTCATTGTCCAACCCCTGTAGTCAGTCAGGCACAACAATAAGGCCCAACCACGCAAAGCCGAGCATGAAACCTCAAATCATTTGAATGTCTCATGTCCAACCTGCCCACCAAATTTCCCTTCTGTGAAATCCCTTGCAGCCACAACTATTATTTTCAAATATAAGTAATATAATTAAATAAACAAATGAACAAATGTTTTAAACAAAGGACTGGCAGGCTTCCAAGCATTTTTAGTGTTTTTTGGTAATCACTTCTCTTCACACAACAATCAAAAAATTCACTAGTCTGTGAATTGCAGGCAAATAGGAATACATGCCCATTCACAAAACATAGAAATCAGTCTTTTGGAGAAATACAGAACTTATTTCTGCTGAGTAGTAAATGGAGTAATATATATTAATGCACTTATGTGCAGCAGCCCAGCAACACCTATACATTCTGATTTTCCGAAGTACAGCAAACACTTTGTCATATATTGGTTTGAAATATGACTCTAATTTTGATAATTCTCATTTGAAGAAATTATCTGCAGATACTGACATAATTCCAGTATCATAATTCCCTCATAATAATAAAAGATCATTAAACCCTGAGGAAATTAGCCACAGGCACAGTCTATATATAAAATTAATCAAGCAAGTCCAAGACAGATTTGTGCCAATACTGACAATATGTGGAATATTAATATGGCCTATTTTATGGACCAACCGTTACATCAGTCAGACGAGACAAACTTGACAGCCACTGTTGGGAGACTTGAATGCTGAAATGAAGGATGAAAAGCAGTATCGGTGTCCCATTCATGAGTGTGTGTGTATTGCTGTAGTATTAGCTTTTAGAAAGCCCACAGATCACATGCTGAGGATCTAGTGCAGGCAAGTGCTCCATGATTCTCAAGGCCTGTAAGGATCCAGCTGAAGCCAGGCAGGGTTAAGACTAATCTACAGGCAGAGCAAACCACACACACAGGCTTATAGAGAGATACAAACTAAACGCTCAGTCTAGGAGCGAGACCTCTGCAAAATCAGTTCCTGTTTATTCAGACCCCAGGCGTGAGGCGTGAGGTAAGGAATTTACACGCAAAACAAAGCGTTACAGTGACAGCAGCGAGGCAAGCGACATGCCTCCCTTCAGCTTCTTTGACTGGCACCCCTCTGCCCCCAAATCACACACAAACACACCTACGAGTGCGCCGTCTCCCACCAACACACACTCCTCCTGTTGTGTGTGAGGCTTCATCAGTACAAAATGGCTGTTTAATTACCCCCCTGGGCTGAGAGTGAGTGAGAATGGGAGAGAGTGCACGTCAGCGACACAGACAGAGAGACAGAGTGACAGAGCGTGAGAGAGACAGAGATCGAGAGACTAAAACAGAGCGCGAGAGAGAAAGAGAGGGAGAATTAATTCATTAGAAGATTTTTTTTTTTTTTTTTAATTACTAAGTAAGGAGAAAAAAATTCAGGATTAAACACTGTGTGCATGCACTGCTGCGAGCCACCCTGGAAAGTAAACATAGAAGTCAAAGGTGCTGGCTGGGTCTGATTTCGCAGGACCTTCTTTTGACCACATCATGCATCTTTATGGAGAAGCTGCAAAAAGGTCCGACTCGTTCTTTAGGTCTTAAATGGAACATCAACACTACACTGATGAAGAAACGACAACAACTGTGGATAATTCACTTGCATCCTCAGTAGTCATGTCCTTTGACAAGTATTGATTGCTCTCCTACTGTCCAAATAAAAGAGAAAGAGAGAGAGAGAAAGAGAGAGAGAAGTTCACTAAAGACAGCACATCCTCAAGAAAATAAAATTCAACCAGTAATGTGCAACAACACAGTTTCCTTTTAACACCATCTTAGTGCACTCACAATCATCGGCTAGTAAGAGCTCTGTACTGCAGTGTATTCTAGTCAAAGCGATGACTCCAGACACCTGCTATGCAAATTTTACTAGTCACAATAACATGTATACAAATCTACAGCCATATTGTGATAACATGTTACATTTGATGTACATGGAAACTAGCCCTGTTGAAAACTGTGGTCTGGGGTTTACTTCAAGTGCAGTTAACGTTTTTGATGCTGCCATAACTTGGTCACATTACTCCCTGTTTCAAGTTGTGTATCAGCGGGAAAGTGTGGTCTGTGGAGGAGCGGTACGAGCATGTGCCCGCATTGCTGACTGCCTTGCTGAACGTTTTCTCAGATGGGAACGACTTTGTTTGCAGGTGTTCCAGCATAAGTAAATGCCACATATCCAGACGCCATTGTTTATCGCTGTTGGTGCCGAAAAACATAAAAAATAAAAAATATATAAAAAAAAAAAAAAAACTCAACCATTTGGGCCACATGTGGAAAACGGTGTTTTTAAAACTGATATTTGAGGACTTACTGATTATACCGCAAAAGAGTAAAATGTTTAGGAGACACTGGTGAGGGGTGATTCCAGCAACAACATTTAAGAAATCTGAATGTATTTGTATTAACAGATTTGTATATGAAAAACAAAGTGCTGTCCAACAAGGCCAAAATCGAGTGCTTTGAAAATTTGGCATTCGGCTTAATATGTTGCTGCTGGTTGTAGGCCTATGAAGATAGCAAGACAGAAATCTTGAATTACTCACTATTGGAACCTGACTCCTCCGGTCACTACAAAAAAAAGGTGTCATTGGTCATTATCTGAGATTCAATTTGAAAAGAACTACATTCGCTACAAGAACTATGAGTGCCCACACAGGAGGTCATTTCCCCTGGTATTATCTTTCAGACACTGCAGAACCGTGCTGCCACATTTTGCCAGCCATCACTAATATTACAGTCGTCTAAAACTAATTCATCCCCAAAAGAACTAAAGCCACAAAAACTGCACAGCGGCAAGAAAAAAAACACAATCTCTTATCCCTATGCACAACCGCACACTAACCTTGGCCCGAAAGCAGCTGAACAAATGTTTTCAATTTTTTTTTTTTTTTTTACCTGTACAGATGCCAGAAAAGACATGCCCAAACGGAGTTCTGAATCCATTATTGGACTGTTCTATTTGAAATGCCTCCAAATACCTGACAGTCTGTATAATCACATTATGACACTAACCACATAGTACAGTGCAGATGAATTGCATGAAAAATATGATGCTCGGATCGGGTCTATTTTTCAAAGGTATTTTTGAATTATTTTCTGTTTTCTTGGTAATGTGGCTGCCAGCTCTCTTACTGTCCAAAAATAGAAAGGAAAATAGATAAGCTTCGCGTCTCGATGGGACCATCAAGAAAGCACATACCCAGAAAAACAAAAACTTGCAAAGCTTACGCTTATGTAGTCTCAGCCACAGCACAGTGGGTAGCTATTGGCACTTCCAGAGAGGATCTTTTCTTGGGAAACTGTTTTTATGGCTAAATCAAATCTGTTTTAATGGCCTACAGCACTTGCCTGCTTGTCTAGGGTGCTCTTTCTCAGAAATCCCTTAGAGATGTGAGGAAACACAGGAGCTTTGTCACATTAGAAACTCAATGTGAAGTCACTCTGTGACTCTCTGACCTTGTGGTGCCAATGCAGTGACATCATTCTTCACATTACACAGGTCAGATTAAAGTGAACTCAATCCTGCTCTATTTCCCAACTGGAGATTTGAGTTCCTGGCTGTCAAAGTCTCCACATCTGGAATGGATTTCTACTCCCTATCAGCACAATTCTACAGTGACTGCTGAAACAGCTGAACTTTTACTTAAGCTCTCTATGGTCAATAATGCTGTTGAAAAAAGCAGGTGAAGTGCTTCTGAGTAATACGCTATACCCATATAAACGCTCCTTATGAACGCTGCAGAATTCTTTGCTCATTAGTTCTGCACTGTGTGCGTATTCACGTGTCAACCCCATGGGCCGATGGACCCTCAGAGATAATTTCGCCACCAAGGAAAGAGGATGACACCCCTTTCTCCATTCGCAAGAAGAGCAGAGACTGCTGACTGTGGCAGAGCCCTAGAGTGATGACCTCTGGGATTTCAGAGAGAGGACACAGCTCACACCATGGACGCTAGCACCACAACAACCGGCCATAAGGAAAACAACACTCGTCTTTAATTAGAGCTCGGGGGAAATGCAGCATCAGAAGCAACCCAAACAGAACGAGGTGCACATGCTAGTACCTTAATGCTATTCATGAGCCACAGCTCTGGAAACACTCCTAAAGCGAAAGAAAGGGACGTCCGCCAATGTTCCAAAACCAACTCCATATCTGAACGCATCTCTGAATTTAAACTGATACTAGAGATGTGATTTGAAACGATGATGACAGAAGGGAAGTGACCGCAATTGTGCAGCTCATATTGGCAGAAACTAGAAACAGCACAGCATTATCACTGAGAAGAGGGAGCTGTATTTCAAAGCTTTCCTCTCACATGGCTTTTGGTGGTTTCATTTTTGGTAGACCTAACGGAAAGTCATGGAGTTACACAGCTGTAAAAAAAAATGCACTCCAGCACTGAGGGTTTCTAGCGGAGCCTTGGCCAAGTCTCACTGAACCACATGAAAGACTTGCAGACAACAGGATGGAGTCAGAATGATTAAGAGACACCTGACCAAGCAATCATGAACTCCACGCTGCCCTCCTCCCACTTTTTCAACTCTCATTCTCTCACACCATTTCTTTCTTTCATCTCTTTTCCTTTCTCCTTATTTAGATCCTTCCAGTCACTCATGGCATCTCCTGAGTTGCCCACATCAGAGTGAGAGTAAACACGGAAAACCATACACAAATAACTCCACCACTTGGCCCAGATACCTGCTCCATATTCTACTACATAGTCCATTATGTATGTGTGTGTGGGCCTGAATCTCTGATGTGTAAAGAAAATAAAGCTTCTTAAATTCAATAAAAACACAGGAGTGAGCCAGGCTGGCTGCTCGGTAACAGACACGCACAGCAGATGAGAAGAGAGAGCAAATACGAGAGAAAGGAAGAAGGAAAAAGAAGGGAAAGCGGAAGGGAGGGATGGGCGCAGGTGTGGGGATGCCTCTGGATAATAATAACACTGCAAAACCACCATCTGCTTAATGCACATTGAATGAACCTCAAAACAACAAAAAAAAAAAAAAAAAAGGGAAAAAAAGAGGACAGTAGGACAAAAGAAAAGAAACAAAAGGTCCCTGAGACCAGACAGAAACAGAAAAAGGAGGGAGGGAGGAAGAGAAGAGGGCTGATTCAGGTTGCACTGGGAGGAAGCCCCTCTGTTTGGGAATGTTTCAGGGAGCGTTCCGGAACACTGGTGGAGGGAGCTGTGTGTGTGTGAGAACACACTCCAGCGTCAGCGTTCCGCTGTCCGCTCCCACTCCTATCACCTGGGGAGAGGGAGTTTCCCGATCTCCTCAGGGAGAGAGGGATAGGGTGGGGGGCATGTGCAGATGTGTCTCAGGACACCGTGAGATAAGGGGATAGCCGTTATCCATCTGCGGCCAGGTAAAGATTCTCACAATGGGCTGTATGAAACGTACAAAAGTGCTGGCATTGCGCTTATATCGCAAAACTAAAATCACAAATTGCAGCACAAAAAATAAAAGTATAACTAAAAACAAAAATAAAGTTTCACTTCCCTGGATGACATACCGTTCTCTGTTGTTCAGGACACCAGAGTTAGTGGAACTTTATGAAGCCTAAATACTGTGATCATCTTAGTAACTTTATTATACGCAAACTTTTTTCAGTTGCTCTTAATCACTTTCTGGCTTTTTTTAGTGGTTGAACCACTGTGTTGTTTTTCAGTGCATCTCTAGGTATTAATACTTTATCTTTTACTTACTTAAAACTGATTGGTCAAGATTCTCACAGCACATAAAAGCATTAGGGATGGTAGGAGCAGGGTTTCTTGACCTGTGAGCCTCGGTCAAACAGTGGGCCATGAAGCACCCTCTAGTGGTCTGTGGGCCTGTACTCAGGTGGAGGCAGTAGTCTGTTGTAGGCCAGTTATGTCATGTATACCAATATTAGCATACATATGTATATTAAATGTACATGTAAAAAATTAAGATTAAAAATTTATTAAACAGACTAACTTTGAGACAGCATAGTCGCTGGCTAGACACTGATAGAGGTTTCTTGGGGCACTTTCACAGCTCCCTTGTATTAATTTAAACATGCACATTTTTCTTTAAACAATATTCTTATTGAACTGCATTTAAAAAGTTGATTTTAGTTTTCTGGTAAACCACCATGCAGCCATTACGCTTTGTAGTTATTATCAGGAAAAGATTAAGAACCCCTGGGTTTAGGGGGCCTTTTTGTATTTCCCTTACAATGTGATAACAATTATCAAATATGACAATCACTTTAAATTAAAGTATCACCTTATTTCACTTGAAAACAATAGATTGCAACAGTCAATCAAAATGGTGATCACAAAACCCATGATGATTTTAAGCACTACTCATATTTAATAACTGAGCAATGACAAAATACAGCTAAAACATGTCTGAGAAACTACAGTGAAGTTCCAAAAGACTGAGATCACACAGAACATCTAGGATTATCTGTGCAAATGTAAACAAACAACAAAAAGAATCTAAATTAAAAAAACTTGAAACAAAAATAAGTCATGGCAAGGACTTTTTCTATGTCACAAAAACTGAGCATTTTTAGGCCGAGTCAGATTTTTCTTTAGTTGAAGCTTGTGTTAAGATGACTCTCAGGTAGATCTGATCCACTCATCAGAGATTAACTCGTCAGAGATTAACAACATACCAAACACTGGGAAATTCTGAACTGACATTAAAGTTACAATTTCAAAGATTCTTTTATTAAATAGATTTTTATCTTGAAAATGTGGTTGGTGTAGCTCAGCGGATAACACCGCTACCCACCAGGGAGCTGCTCCCACCATGTGGGAGACTGGGGTTCGAATACCGGTGTGGGTGACTACACTGTGCTACACCAATAAGAGTCTGTGGGCAAGACTCCTAACACCACGGTTGTAAGTCGCTCTGGATAAGAGCGTCTGCTAAATGCCTTAAATGTAAATGTAAAATAAAATTCTGCAAAATACTGCAAACCAAAGCAAAATAAAAGCACGGTCACGAGTGGTCTCAGACTTTTAGACTCCGCTGCACAGGAGGTATAAGAGAAAACAGTGTAAACTGGATTTCTGGATGAACTGTTGCTTTGATTGTGTAGACAAACTCTTGTTAAGCCATGGGTGCTGAGCATTAATTAGTCAAAACATGCTCTAGTTTTCAATCTGCCAGCTAAAAAGCCCGGTCCCAGAGGGCCAACAATGTATGATGACTTTTCTGTTCACATCTACCTATTAAATCTGGCAATTTCCTGATGAGCTGCATGAGTGTGCTCAAGCAGGAAAATAAACAAACCGTGTGGTATTCCAAACCTCCAGAGATCAACACCACAGCTCTGGAGATGTGCACTTAAAATGCTTTAAAGTGTTTAAATCGTTTATCTTAGGACAAAGACAAACGTGAAGAGTGTGCACAAAATAAACCTTGAGAGGGAGATCAGGACCCTGAAGCTGCTGTATATTACAGTGTGTAGTAGCACTGAAAAGCTGCCTTTTTACTAGTGCATGTTTTCTTGTGCAGCTTGTTGGGTGGTTTTCATAATTTAGGTGGGTTTAGAACAGTTATTTGGAAGCACAGCTTCCGGAGCACTGGGGCTTCAGTCCTGTGTGAAAAGAGTGAGACAAAGGACCACACCTCCCCTCCCTGCTGAAAGTCATAAATAACAGCAGTGCTCCACCACCGTGTCACCTGATCTGGAGGAATGCCTCGGCCCTCAGCTCGACTCTCGACAAGCGTGGAGAACCCGGTGAGGAACACAGAGCCGGGGCATAAATCACACACAAGCCCTACAGCAGCTCATACAAGTGCTAGACAACACAATGCTGATTAATTAGAAGCAGCAGGCATGGGTCAGCATCTCAGTCACGAGTTCAGGACACTATTAGGCCAGACACGGTAACACTTACATACATAGCAAATAGGCTCTGTAGAAACGAGGTCAGTACACTGACAAACATGCCAATGTCTGTCTACAAGTACAGAGGTAACAATTTCTATGTGCACAACCAGAACCAGAAGAGAGATAGAGAGTAAAAAGAGAAACACTGAGTAAGAGGCAAAAGCGGTGGGGGAAAAAGAATGAGGAAAAGAAGAGGGAGAAAGTCTAAATTTGAAAGTATGTGAGTGACGATATATATAGAGAGAATGAAAGTTAAAGAGAGAACAAGAGTTAGAGAAAGAGAGAAAGATGAAGTGTATTAATGTCATCCATGCTGCTCCAATAAAAGGGCTTGAATGAGCAGAGTGGTAATCATAAAAAACTCCATCTATTTGGAATCAGCCCATTAAGCAGGTGAGAGAGAGAGAGAGAGAGAGAGAGAGAGAGAGAGAGAGAGAGAGAGAGAGAGAGAACGAGAGACTGAGAGAGAGAACGAGAGACTGAGAGAGAGAACGAGAGACTGAGAGAGAGAGCCAGAGAGAGAGAGAACGAGAGACTGAGAGAGAGAACGAGAGAGAGATAGAACGAGAGACTGAGAGAGAGAACCAGAGAGAGAGAGAACGAGAGAGAGAGAATGAGAGAGAGAGAGAGAACGAGAGAGAGAGAGAGAGAGAGAACGAGAGAGTGAGAGCGAGAGCTCACAGAGACAAATAGACAGAATATTCCACTAACTCAGTAAAGCACCATAAACACATCCATACAGTCCATCACCACGCTCTTCGCTCTTCCTCCATTACAGCCCAATAGTTTTCCTACCCCTCCTCACTACTATTAGCATTTCAGTGGGTAAGAGCACATACATATATATATATATATATATATATAGCAAATGACTAAGTACGACAAAATAAATGTGGGGTGAAATCAGGCTGAATATATTTGTTTTGGTATGACTAAACTGACTGCAGTAGTCTAGGTGCCATCAGGAGAACAGAAGTTGTTAGGACATTTATTTAAAAAGTAAATCATTTCTTTAAAAACGTCTGTGGACTAATAACTTCATAGCTCATTAAAGTCCGGTGGTCCTCCAGCATAGCTATGTTTGATTTGGACTTTGGGGTCTATGTCTGGTCTCTTGACTGATAGCAATGTGATCCAGGGTTCAGTGGATAGGGCACATCGCCCTTTCATAACCTGTGGAGCTCTACCATTACTCCGCCAAAACTACAGCTCTTCAAAGATCAGATACTGAATCCAGATGACTCCAATAAAATGTCATGAGTTGCTGGGAAAGGAACACAGCAGCATATAATTCTATAAAGTCTGAAGTTACAGCACTCCAGACCTTTGCTATGGCCAAGCATCTTGGATGTTAGGAAGGCAAATTAAATTGTGCAAGACTGCAGAGTCTGTACCACCACTACAGACTTTAAAGCAATGTTTAATCAATGCAATGATTTAAAAAAAAAACTAATTTTCATTTTGGCACGTTTCTGTGCTTTGAATTAATTTTACGGTGGATTGTATTTCGTTCTGACACAAATTCAGAATTTTATTTGTAAATGCAAATAATCTTGTTTGGTTTTTCAGCAAAGAAAACATGAAAAGCAACATGAAATCTATTTAACAGATGCTTTATTTTTCATTTTGGCCCAATTCAGTATGTTACTATGGAATAGCAATGCCATGTGTGTACTGCATTGTATACTCTTCCACTGCAGTGACTGAACTTGAATTTAAAGTTTCACTCCTTAGTCAAGTGTGTGTCCAAAAACAACCCAACTAGCTTAACCCTCAGGTCAGCTGTAATGAATATTGCATTTTTGCAGCCACTCGGCACAAAAACTTGATGTAGTGTGGATATGAGCAAGTCACTTACAGTTGGCCTATCAGTCAGTTCGTCACTATGCTGACCACTCTCTCCAGAGGGTCCCAGGGCCGAGTCGCTGCTGCTCCTCACCATCAGAGGGGTGCCTAAAACACAGAAAATTACAAAAAAAATCAGACTGAAAAATTGAGAAAACCATGAAGAGGTCTGAAATGGCAGCAATCTCAGAACACTAATTACAAACCCTTGGCTTTTGGTTATAAACCCTCTGCAGCAGGCTGTTATGCAGAAGAGAGAAGAGCCTGCAGGTAGAGTTTTAACACTCAGCACAACATGCTTCTCAGAGGAGAATGGGACATGAAAAGCTTAGACAGAAAAGCTGAAATGGAGATAGAAAGTATGAGAAAATAAAGAGGGAGAGTCATGAGGGCTTGATATACTATTTAGGGCTTTTGGAAATGGAAAAGCAGCAGTTTAAATGGCATCAGAAATTGACACTACTGTCCCTCAAGCATGCCACATGTTCCCCAAACTTGTTGCCTATTTCCCTCCAACACCAGCAGTAGAACTAATCATAGGGTTAAACAGCAGACTACACCACGTTTCTTTGGGTGCACACCATATAAACCATTCTATATGCACAACTCCTCTCAAAAACGGAACCACCTCAGTTAATTTACTTTAAATGAGCTCGCAGGATTTACATCATTAGACATTCTGATTCCGGTAAACATTCAGCTCTACAAATATACCTATACACGTCATAAATATTTGTTAAAGCAAACATATGATTCTGATCATCTCTAATTCTAATACTGATATTCTACACGTTCAAAACACCTCGAAATCTTTAAAATGTATGAAATATTCAATGACGAATTCAATCAATACATTCATCATTTGCATCACAACTGCACCACAAACAGCTCATTGACACACATTTTGAGCGAATGTAATACAAACGGACTATTATAGGCAATTAATTCATAATTATTAAAATAATAACAATGAATCAATAATTAATACGTAATTAATAAATAATAATTTTTACACTCTTTCCTCTCAAGAGGAAAGGCAATGCAGTTTAATGGATATGGGTTGGAACTAAATTCAGGAAAATAGCTTTCCAGGAGGAGGGCTGGGGACCACTGCTAATTTATTCACTTGAAAACCATTAAATACTGTAACACGAGTTACAAACTAAAATCTTTAACGAATCCAGACATTCAAAGTCTTATTATGCTCTAATATTCTCACACTCAACACAATGCAACACAAGCTCTGGCAATACAAATGGAGGGGAAAACAGAGTGAAAGTGTGCGAGTTTGCCAGTTTCAGCAGGAGGTAAACTATGTGCTCAGTGAGACTGAAGCATTTTGGCTCTTTCTCCAGAAGTGCCCCCCACACACCACGCCTCTCTCCCTGCAGGCTTGCATGCTCTGGCGGCTAAGCCTCCACTCTCTCCTGGCCAGGAAGGACAGGCTCCGTTGGGCTTGAACGCCCCCAGGCCGCCGTGTCTGCCTGCTTTCACCCCGCAGGGGGTAGTAGGACAATAAGGGGGGGAGGGTGTCCTGCGCCTGGTCCAGTCAGACCCCAAGCTGCTCTGTGGGATGGCCAGCATGAGGCCACCCTCTGTTCAGACAATTAGCCCTAAGTAACATGCTAGCAGAGGAGCACGGCCTTGGTGTAAAGCCACAAATCTCACAAACGCCACTTCATCAAGGCCATAATAACCCAGGCACTGAGGACATTCTATTATACGCATGAAAGTAACCAGTGCACCGGGAAGCGAACTCTTCTACACTGTACGTGCCCAGCACTTGAATAGGACTATATTCGGATATCAAGCTCCCAGACATGGGATTGAAGGGGATGTGCCAGCAATGTCGTTTTAGTTAAATGTCATATGAAAGAAGTGCTCAATCCTTTACTCATCCCGCTGAGCAATGATAGGAGGTGTAAAACGGAGAGCGGGTGAGCGAGAGAGAAAGAGATGAGACATTCTTCCCATCACTCTATAATCAAACGTTCTGTGCAGACAGAGTGCACGGTGGAACAGCAGCGGCGGTCACACGAGCCTTTCAGCACAACCTGTCTCAGTCGCACACTGCCTACATCTACCGCTCAGCCAAACACTGAAGAAAAACAGCTTCAGCAGACAAGCCTGTAACCCTGCTCTGATAAGTCAAGCAGAGTGGCATTTTAATGGATTTAGCAAACCTATTTACAGTAACATCTATTATTATCATCGCAGATGCCACAACCGAAGGATACACTTGAAACAATCAGCTATCAAATGGCGATATACAGTCATGAGGGGAAGTTTGTGACTCCTGTGGAGTTTGGATTTCTATTCTAATCTTCATACAACTAATAAAGTACACAGTGCCCTCTATACATAAACACTAATGCATGCCTTTGCTGTCATATTCAAACTTTATAACTGCATTTTTCAGCTGTTTATATATTCACAGGACCTGAAAACAGCAGCTGTTCTATGGTTAGGGTAGGCATTTCATAAAGAATGTACCACAAAGGTCCAAAATTCAATAAAATCCCATTACAGTATCAAGTTATTAGATAAAAAACAAAGTTTTGCCTACAAGATGTCATTTTGAAGGCAAACATATATTTATCATAGGAGAGGAACTACTAAAAATATTAAATATTTATTAAAATATACCACATATTTATGAAACAGGCTAAATAAAACAAACTGCCAAAATCCAACATGATTTTGATTAATATGTTACTGTTTTAACCATATATCTTTTTCCAGAATAGTCTGCTATATTGCAGTGATGCACCTCCACTCTATTCCAAAAACAACATGCTTAAATTATAATCACTTTTACAACAAGCATGTCCTTATACCTTAGCACTACTGACATCAAGACAGAAGCATAAAAGAATATGAAATCATGAGTGACAAATGTTTCTATTTTGCCCTAAAAAATTCTATTTGTTTGCCACGATGCACGTTTACACCACCATAATCCAAATGAGATATGATTTGGGCCATAAAGTATGCAGGCCTAATACAAAAAGTTTCAGAGTAAAGGCCTATTCAACACCACGTCTCTTCTTACAGGCAGTTAAACAGAGAGCAAGTGAACACACGGTGCATTAATGTCGTCTTTCACATCCAAAACTGATGGACTACATCGCTGAGACAAATGTTTAAAAGGATGTGCCACATTGCACAGATGCATTAAAATTTGTCTGTTCAGAGCTCTACTGTCAGAGTAGCAATCCAGGCAAAGACGAAATCAAGATTGCTGGAGAACATTTATCTATGTTTGTCTGGTCTAAAAAATGCAGTTGATGTAAATAGGTCTTAAAAACTAGAACACTACTGCTCCCAGAATGTCATGTGCTAGTCTTCCTGATCAAAGTAGCTATTAGGGAACAGACTCTCAAACTAATTGACTACGCTCCTCTGCTATCTGAGCACCAGCTCTCATCCATCAGGTAAAACTCCATTCAGCACTCCGTGTCCCCAACAGCCATCAGAACCAGGCAGCTATGACCCAAAGCACAGTTACCATCACTGCTCTGCCTCGAACCCTCCCCTTGCATCAATCATCTCCAGTCATCAGTCCAGCTCTACCCATGATCACCTCTGAAGATGGACCATTTCCAGCTTAGGATAAGTCAGCATCCCCAACTTACTGCTCCTTATTTTGCAGTTTTGTTCATTCAGATGCTTCTCCTCAGCTTCCAATTCATCAGGCAGCAGCATGGAGCCATTAGAGGGGGCTTATAATGGATGGAGTGTCAGTGGGCTGATGAGTGTAGATTCAGGCTGAGAGATTGAGAAGATGGAGAGAGACCGTGAGGACACTGTGCTCTGTGGGCTAAAACTGTAGCCCTGGGGGTCTTTACTCATCACAGTATCTCTCCGCTGCAACATCCATCTCGCTCTTTAGCTCACCCTGGGCTCTTGCTCGCTCCCTGTCTTCCTCTTTCTATCTTCTTCACTCCATTTGTTTCTCTCCATTTTATTCTATTTCTCTCTCTCTCTCTCAACCCCCCTGAATCATTCATTCTAAATCTCTCTCACTCTGTTTCCATCAGCTATGTCTTTAACACACATGAGGTGATGAAACACCTTTTTTATAGCCCATAAAAACGAAAATACCCCCCCTCAAAAAAAACCCAAAAACATGGCCTTTAATCTAATAGCAACTCCAACTCCAAGAACATGCCTGAACAAAACATGACTGGTGGTTCACTTCATGAACACTTCAAGATCCTGAGAGATGGTTTAAGCATTGACAGAAGGCTGACAGGCTGACATCTCATGAACTCATAAAACTTTCAGATGATACGGGAGCCAATATAGGGCGGTACAGAGGTCTCAGGGGTGTTCAACCAAAAGCCAAAATGTATACACTCAAAAATATTTGTAGGGTCAAATATTGATTATTATACAAAGAGCACCCTTGATGCACTTAAACCTGGAGACTATTGATTAGAATGAATGGGAAAATCAATGAGAAAAGGCGCAGAGACAGCAAGAGACTAAATGAGCATGAAAAGTAAAATCAGAACTCAAATGTTTTGTGAAGCTCACAAATAAGAAGCGAAAGGTCTTGGAACTACAGTTTTCGACAGCAGCCACCTATCAAGGCACTGGTTCTCCTACTAATCGCTTTGGCGCTTGATGAGACACACTATGGTTTACCGTGAGTCACATGGGCGTCCAGCCCTGTGATGCTCTCCACCTCCATCTGCTGGGTCAGCGCCGTCTGATCTTATTTCCTGTCTAAGTGAATCTGTGCTTTATCACTCAGACAGAGCCCCATACAGTACAGGAGGTTAAGGTTATGCCCTGGCGGTTTTCATAAATATGTCAGATGTGATGAAAGTGGCTGGATTTGGTTGTATAGGAGATAACCTGTCTGCAAGGATTCCTCACACGCGCAGGCCTGACACTGAGCATGACCAGGGGGCTTCAGGTGAAACTAGCCAGACACACTCCAACAGGCAGGGCTTACTGAGCTAAAACACACACTTCCTCTCGGCTCTCCATATCTCACTCTCCATCAATTGCCCTAAATTGATGTCCTCCCTGTTCTTCTCTGCCTGCACCTCACTCTGACTTCCTGATCTCCATCTTGCTATCTTCCTGTCTTCCATATAATTTTCAATGAATATTTTGATGATAAGTCTACGTGCCTTGGTGATTATGAAGATGTCAGAACTATAAGTACAGACTTCTAAAATCCAAAGATTACATGTGCTGCAGCCGGACGAGACAAAACTCTTCTAAATGTTTCCATCTAATGCAGATGCCCATTCTGCAAAGGCCTAACTGTGTAGATGCAACCTTTTCAGTACGCAGGAGCTGATCATGTTCTCTTAAAATCTTACAATATTAAAATAAAAGTTCCTAAATGATTCTCAGACTGGATGAGACTTTTGAATAGTATACGCTAGATTATGGCTCCGTTATGAAACCTTACCTCTTTAGGTTCTTTAGACGTCTTGGATTAGATTCTTTAGACTGGCACAAGCCATTTACAATTATGGTTCATTAAGAAAAGGTGTTCATGAATGTCTCACAAAGCAAGACTTCTTGTTTACCTTTAAGACTAACTCGATGTAACTCTACATTTTCTGTCTCATTCTGATTTTTAAAAATATAGGTTTACTTTTATCCCCCGTTAATGGTGCTTAGAGAATCAAATCATGAGGACAATAGTGCATTTCAGCAGAGGAAACAAAAAACCTAAATATTGCAAATAATAAAAAAAAAACAAGTTCAAACAAAGTAATATTCTGAGTTTAGCAATTTATTATTATATATGTATTTATTATTTATTAATTTATGAATGAGTAAGTTATTTAATTGCTTGTAACAAATTGAAGTGTTTTAGGTTGCATTTTTTACAGTGTGGTGACAGTGCTGCTTTTCACCTTTATAAATGCTTCACTTTCTTCATATTTACATAATATGATTCATTTTTAGTTGCTGACAAATACATTGACTTTTTGTAATTCATCCAATTGACTATTCATCATAATCACCATGCTTTCTTATGCACGCATTCAAAGATTACGTTTAGCTACAGTATCACATGTACTGTATGTATGAAGCACGACAATGAAGCTAATAAACCACTGTTGAAAAAAAAAATAGTTTGAGCTGCATTTGTTTTGTTAAGCATCTAAGGCAGCACTATATTCATCAGACAAAAGGACTATATGAAATCAAACCATTACCCAGCACAGGGTTATAAAGGGTACTAGAATCCAGTTTTGCCACAATTAGTGGCGGAGGTTAGTATTTGAGACTAAAAGTAGACTAAAACTAAAACTATACCAGTAAAATTAACTTTTGGCTAAATATTGTTAAAATATAACCAAAACTAATTAGTAGGTCCAACTAAACAGAGAATCTTAGCACTGCCAGATCACTAGGACTGTACCACATGGACAAAGAAACCAACTACCATCTCACTGCTCCATACTGTGACTGCAATATGCCTTGCAACACATTTAGAATCAACCACCAGTGTGATGGAATTAAAACAGGCACTCTGTTAACTGGACCTACATTTTATACACTTGTTGAATGATGCAAGGGCATCTGATGAGTGAGGAGCCCAAAGTACATAATAAGCTGCAGTCATTTGTTTAAGAGCTTATTCATGAACTGCAGCTTTTTCAGATATCACAGTTACAAAGGGACTCAGTACTGCGATAGTGATTAACCAATAAAATACAGTGCAGTGCTACAGTCCGCTTATTCTCGCCTCTCTGTCTCTCGCCCCATGTCTCTCAGTCACTCTCCCTTTCTCATCTCCTGGCTGACAGCATGACCGATGCAGCATGGGACTCCGGGGCTGCTGTGCGGCCTGTTTTGGTTTACAGAGGGATCACAGCAGAGATGTTTACATGGGCCAGCGGTCTCCATCCGGGGTCATGGTGGAGAGCAGAGACCCGAGTGCATCAGTGGAGAAAGGTTGAGAGTGTCAGAGGTAATTTACTGCCTCTGTGCTACGGCAGCCCCTGAGGGACACATTACCTCCTGGCCTAAACCAACATAGAGACACTGAGGTTAAAGACTTCATCAGTGAGAGGCACCTGGAAGAGCTCAGGCGATCAATTCATATAGGCTCAAACCATGCAAACATGAGCCACCGCCATCCTCAACATGGACAGAGAATCTGATAAGCTGGCCTGAGAACAGCTGCAGCTGTAATGTGTTCTACATTAACCTCTTCGACTTAGCCGCTCATGCTAAACGCTTTGAAATGCATACAATTTAGGCAAATTTCAGGACTGCCGTTGTCTCTAGAGGGAAGTTATTGTTGTTTATTTCAGCAATTTTCCACATGGAATGTGCAAAATTGCAGGGCTGCATCCCTTGATTAGGATCGAACCCTTGAGTGCAGACAGAGCCACAAGCTATTTGATGTCATTTGAGCCATCTATATTTGTGCTGCATAGTCTCTGGACTGAGGCCGAGTTTGCTGTGTATGTAAGTGCACATCCACACAACTACATCCCTAAAGGTGAACCAGCCTTATTAGCAATAAGCACGGCCCCTGGCTTTAGTGGGACCTGCTGATAACACCTTTCTCCCCCTGAGGCAGGAAAGCAGCAGTTCAGGAATCAATAGACTGCAATGATTCCACACAGAGAGGGAGGGACAGAGCCATAACCCCTATGAACACCCTGCATGAGCACTAAAGCATCCAGAATGGTTACTGTTTGCAGTTCTGTTAAACAGCAACCGGGACCTGGGAAAGAATATGCAGGGAGCGTCAAGGGATATTTTCCACAAACAAAATATATTAATATACTTATATTTAGTCTAGTTTTCAGATGTCATGAAATCAGTTCTGGTTATTTTCTTTGTGGAATGTGCTTACGGGGATTTAATTTAACCATAAAGGGCGTCTAACCACTAAACGGAAAATACCAAGTAATTGTGAATGCTCTATCCAAGGGCATAAATATTTAAGAAGATTCAGGTCAACTGTAGAGAGCCTGTAAACAACTACCACAGTGACATCATACAGTCAGTAAAACCGGACAGTAACAAAGGATCTGATTGGATACATTTTACAGTTTCTCTTATTTAATATTATACCAATTCTTCAATGTTTCCTTTTTGATAATCTTGTAGGTTTTTAGCTAATACTGTTTCGCTGCTGTCATGTACCAGCTCCAGGAATACAGAAATATTATTATGTACTGTGATGGTTATTAATATAAAAATGTCAATTGTTTTAATTTTACACTATAAAGACTGCAATTCCAGGACTAGAAGAAAGGCAGAGGTTCATTTTGACCATTTAAATTTTACATTCAGTAATTTAAAAAAAAGTCTTATGCCTGGAAGTCTAATTCTGAATGTAAGAAAATAATTGATTAATCAATCCATAAGCACTTTTTTTTTTTATATCACTGGCAGCCTAAAGTGTTTTAATAGACAACACAGGCCAAATGATGTCTTTCTGTAAGGAAAATGCTGTTTTGAATGAATTACTCTCATATGTGAACTAAAACATTTCTATAGCAGTTTTTCATGCTCCATTCACTGTGTATTTGCAGCCAGCCAAAGCTTTATAACAAATTTGATGGATTTATGTGCCACAGCCTATAAGTTCTGATCTATTTCATTGTATTGCTGCCGTTTTATTCAACTCTGGATCATACATTGTCAATTCCTTCAAGATATTTTGTGAAGTAAATCAGATTAAGCTACTGAATAACCGCTGCTAAAATAACATCCGACTCCATGGAACAGTGGGATGATCAAACCAGTGTGGGAATATGAAACACAGTCTAACATATACTGTCATGACCACTATTAGCTTACAGGGTAAAAACACTGTTAGCATATGTTCTATTGGAGAACAAGCCAGGGAACAGCTGACATGGTGGTTTAAAAAGCCTGTAGGATGTCATATTGGTAATTTAAAAAGAGAACAAAAACATTTTTGTTATTGTGGGTCATGATGGCAACAACAAACACTTTTTTTGTAAGCTGTAACAGCATTCATACTCCAATACTACTAAAACCCATCATTAAATACACACTCAGATAGCCCTATAGCAACTCCTCATTTTCTGGAGGATGGTAATATAAAAATATGCCGTAATAGATCTGACAGACTATAATAAAGCCATCTGAAGACTCTAGGTTGGAGGAACAGAACTACTGAGACACGATGAACCTGTACCACGGAACACACAGTGACCATTACAGTAAAGAGCTATATGGCAGAATTTCTACACAAATGGAAGGAGAAAAATGATGATATCAGTGCCAGCTAATACAACTGTCCTTAATATAATTAGGTATAATGCAGGAAAGAGACTTTCTAGTGCTAGCTGACAACCCTCACCCTTCTTAGACTTGATTTGTCAGGTAAGATCAAGGTAATTTACAAAGACGAACCACAGCACAGCACCAAGGAACTGTTTGATCCGTGATATCTGAACGTTCACACCATAAGTTCACTCTGTTGCATGTGCTTGTCTTCTCTTTAAATGTCTGAGGAAAAAACTCCAGTCCAAAATCTCCAGCACCAGCCTACCTCCGCTCTCTGCCAGAGTGAGGAATCCCTTCAAAAAGCTGAAATTGATTTTTCCTCTCTGTGGCTTTCTGCTTTGTGAACTAATTGAAGTAATAAAACAAACCAGTAAAGCATAAAATAGTATTAGGGAGCTGGTTTCATTGCAGGGATTTCACAGGTCATCATAGAGCTAAATGAGAGGAGGAGGACGCGGGGCCGTGCTGGGACTGCAAAGGACGCACAGTCGCTTCCTGTGGTCATGGATGGCTGGACACTGAGCATTCACTCAGACTAGAGTGATAATCCACTTAGTGAGAAAGTATCAGTGGACCAAGGCACAGAGGCAGTATGAAGGATCCCAGCAGGAAAAAAGTGGGTGTTAGAGTTTTCGGGGTGGAACCATTCCAATAGAGTATCAGGAACAAACATGGATGTTCAGAAACAGTGTACCGAAATGCAAAAAAAACGTTTCACCGATACACCCCTAGATTCTCTCATTCACAATCTCAAACTTTTATTATTCACCACCATCCATCATGGAAACTACTCAGGCAACAGGGTGGAACCTATCTATTTTACAGACTGCCTATAGCCCAACTGCACTAACAAGAACATGCTAGTTTGTAAGCTTTTGTTCTCAAATAAAACTTGCTTCTCAGCCAAACCAAACAATGTAGCAAATCATCAGAGCTCTGTAGAACTAATGCTTTTCACACCAACATGTGCAGCTTTGCTCATTGGCTATTCTATCAGAAATGATGGTTGGTGTAGCTCAGCGGATAACACCACTACCCGCCAAGTAGCCACCACCACACGTGGGAGACTGGTTCGAATCCCGGTCTGGGTGATGCTGTGCTGCACCAATAAGTGTCCTTGGGCAAGACTCCTAACACTACATTGGCCCACCTGTAATGTGATTAACCTTGTAAGTCGCTCTGGATAAGAGCGTCAGCTAAATGCCTGTAATGTAAACGACTGTACTTTGCAGGACTGCTAATAGCTGTGTGAAAATGGTCTCTTACGTAGTTTTCCCATCAGGCACTGCAGACCACTACAGTACTGACACAGGTCTACAATCACACATTTTGTGAGCATACTTGAGTATCTGTGCTGAACATGGTTACTCTTTGGCCAGAAAACCAGCCAGTCTGTGACTCAAATGGACACAAAAAAACAAATAGACAAGGTTAACCAGAACCTCTAATTCCTCCATAGCTGTAACTGATATGCTTACTGTTAAAGCTAAATTTGGCATAAGGAAATACCTGTGACCACCTGAGTTTGTACTTCTGCAGTGTGCGATAAGAAATACTCAACTAGAGGACAAACAATTCTAGGTTGAAATTGTACTACCATTCTGTGCCATGCTGTCTGGCTAAAAACTGTACATCTCTACAAAGTGCAACAATGAATAAAGCCTGTCTAATGGAGTGGCCAGCAAAGGCAAACAGAGATCTAAACACATCATGCTGTTCCCATGCAGATATCAGTGTTTTGCTGACAGTGGTCCACAATCTTGATTGTATCTGGTCAGCTGTGGACGTCCCTTTCCTCTCCATAAGATGTCTGAGGGAGGCAAAGGGGCTTAAAAGGTTGGCAGCGACAGATGAGCTACAGTCAGTAGTTGTATAGTTAATAAAGTGCACCTACATGACGAATGCTTTTGATACAAATGTCTAATGAGCACATATTTTATCTAAGGTAGCCAAAATAATCTGGCCAGTCAGTGTACTTGCTCTTTGATATCCAGATATGTGGATAAGGTGTCTACATAGTAAATAATCCAGATCTCTACATAATTGATTTTAGCTGAAGTCAGGCTACACAATTCCAGTTAGGGTTACAAGCCCCGACGGTCCAACTCTCATTTCGCTTTCACGCAGGAATGAGTGAGTGCATGTGTCTATGTGAAATCTCTCCTTTCCACAGATGGTTCCATCCCAGATGGTTGTCAAGCTTTGCAGACGTGACAAACTGCATATTTACGGCCGTGGCAAATGAAAGAGGAAAAGATTACTCCGTTCAGACGACACCTCTGCCTTGATGCAGAAGCGGGGAAACTGGAGCAGGGCACAGGAATGTCTGGCTCGTGACACACAAAAAAAAAAAAAAAAAAAATCCACCTTCCAACACATGAAACATTACAAGCCCCTGTCTGCCATTACAAGAAACTTAAAACACAGGCAGTGCTTTTACAAGGAGGCATGAAGAGCAAGACAGAAACACACACATACATACTTCTTGTTCACCTTCACCTAGTTTAAATTTCACTGCACAGCATGTTCTACCTCCCAAAGATTATGTGACATTACAGGGATGCCAGCACATGTTTTCTGTATTCCCTATGACATCAGACACAGCACTGAGGCAAAACTAGACACATGTTTAAAAGTTCAAAGGAAGATCCTCGAGACTAATGAACCAGAAGTAGAACATAGTTCAAGTCTGCCAGACCAATCACAAAAGCTGCTTCTGAAGGAGTCATTAAATTAAAGATGGTACACACAGCAAAATACAAAGAACAGAGAAACTATACTTCATTACACTTAAATGCTACAATGCTGAGTGTGGTGATAACTCACACAGCGTCATCCCTCATTCCATTTGCATCCTGAAGCAATTCGTCTCATCTTCCTCAGTATTACGGCCCACACTAAAAGGTAACTCTGCTTCCTGTATCAAAATGAATTAGCACAGTTGTGGGGTGTGCCTGTTTAGATGATTTAGAATAAAAAGAAGAAGAAGCAGCGTGTAAACCTCTAGTGGTGAGGTTGCATAATGCAACCTACTGAACCACCCCAACCCCTCAAGAACCTAGAGTGGCCTGTAATGACCTACAGTTTCCTGCCTTTGCCTCATTGCCTGTCCTCAATTAGTTTTGCTTCAAGTGTGTGCTTCTCGATGCTTTCGCTCTGTTGATGGCGAGGATTCGCTCTTCCTTGCTTCTTCTTGTGTCTTTGTGCTAAGGACACAGATGATCCTGTATTCATCAAAATCTAGATTCTCAAACTCCTAACAGACCAAAATGATTATACAGCACCAGGGTTCCAGCAACTTACTGTATTTATAGAGCCATCCTATCCAGCATGCTCATCTCTTAGCAGTACAGAGTAACTTTTTTTGTGTGTTTTTCATGTTAAATCACTGCACCTTCAGTTTAATACCAGTTTTCCTCCTGATAAGCTGATTTAAATGGTGCTGCTGTTGCATTCTGCCACCTGAGCTGTTACAAGTGCTGTGTCATTTAAAGTAGAAGAGTAATACTGGAACAAGAAGCTAGTAAAAAAAAGAAGCTGAATGTCCGGGCCTGTAAGATGGAATGGGAAGTTCTGATGCTGGTGAATAAGAAGCTAACTTCAGCCTTGTAGTGATAATGCCGGTAGTCCTTTTGAAGTCCTATGTATAGAGCTACTGATAACTGTGTGAAACGGTACAACATTTTGACCAGGATTCTTTCTATGTCTTTGAACCACCAAATTCTGTATAAGACTATACAAGGGGGGAAAAAAGGACCACTTAGTAGCCGCTTTTTAAAATGCGACGATATGCCGGAATAGCATACAGTGACATAATTTATTATGATGACGAGGATGACATGATTTTGTCGTATCGTTCATCCTTTAATTAAATTATTAGATCTATTTTCTGGTGTAAGACATTCATTGCTTTTTAATGACGGTGTTTGTATGTAAAACTTTGTTCCAGTAGATGCTTCCATGACAGATGTGATTAGTAGTGGATCCCATATGTTAGCTAAAGTACATTTACCCTAACAAACAATTATGCAGTTCTTGAAGAATTTAAATGAGAGAGAGAGAGAGAGAGAGAGAGAGAGAGAGAGAGAGAGAGAGACAGAAAGCGAGACAGAGAGAATTTACATCTTAACACGACACACTGTTTCTTCTATTACCAGTCTCATTATCATCAAATTCTAAAGCAATAGGAATCTGTCATTATATTCCCCATTAACTTCTAAACAAAGAACCAGTCAAAGATGTCTGCTAACCATCCCTACTTATGAATGATCCTCACGCAGCAGGCTGCACTGCCAATAGAATTTCTAATCTCGGCAATTTAGCTTCTGGGACCTATAGGGGGAAACTGCACCAATACATCCAAGAACTCTATCTAGCTATGACAATTCAATCTATGCTCTATTTAAAGAACACGGAATAGATTTTCTCTTCTAATGTAGCTGTGTGGATTAGATGACATTATGAAATAATATCTAAAGCGTTTTCTAGCATGCAACATACTGGATTTGAGGATGGAGGAGTTGACTTCAATCTCGCCTCCTGTGATTGGCTGGAAACAAGCCAGTTCAGAGTCGTAAGGTTCAGGGCTGGGGCGTCCTATCCCATTTCCGCCGCCATTGGTGTGAATGTTACTTGCACCAGCGCTGCTGCCTCCGGGACTCACTGCCCCCCTCTGCTGGGCCTCCTGCTCCTCGTACACCGCGATCAGCTAGACAAAAGAGTGAAGGGTAAAAAGAGGGGGAGGAGTTATATACTTTTAATAGAAATATGCAGACAGGAAGGTTCAATTTTACACACTCCGATATTTCTTAACATTTCTTCATTTTTCCATATGTATCAAAAACAAAAAAGTGGCTATATATCAACAGAAGCAAGAAGAGTACTGTATTTCACTTGAAATAACATCAAAGTATGGAAAAAACACTAATATAATATAGAATATATATAATACAGAGTAATGTAAAATTATTTTTTGCATGTCTATAAATGCAGTCAAATAAATGACATTCACCACCAGACCGCATATTCTGCTCTTCTGTCTGAAATACTGGGCATAACTGAATACCAGACAAAGCCTGTCCAGTGCCCGTTATTTTATCAAACAACTGTCTATCCCTCCTTTAAAGCATTTGGCAAACCACAACATCCTACTCTCAAAGCCCTTCTGAAGTCTATTCCCACCCTGTTTCTTCGACCCAAGTACCTTATGGATCAGCACTCTATAGAGGACATCTAAGGAGCCCAGCATGGCCAGTGTTGGGTCAGTCTCAGTGTGTGATAGGGTCCATTAGATGTATGTGTGTGGGATGTTGTGCTGAAGAACACTGTTATATACAGGAATCCCACCCCATTCATAGTGACTGACTCTGCAGTTAGACCAGCAGCCATGCTACTGTTCTAGGGGTCTCTAGGCATATAGGCTGTGTGCATATATGTGTGCGCACACAGTGGATGTATAACACAGTGAAGCTGTCAAAGGGGACTTTGCTAGCAAAGCCAGCGGCTTCCTGCCTGAGAGGAAAAGAATGAACATGAGGACAATATGTAAACAGCCAAATAAACAATAGCCAGACTAGAAGGGGCTGTTGGAGAGGAAAACATACAACAAAGAAGGAGCTTATGCTGAAGAAAGAATGATAAACAAAGAGGGACAGACTGGCAGAGGAAAAGAGAATGAAGGGGAAACCGCAAAAGAGCAGTATAATGATTCTTCTATATTATGTACCCTTCTACTCAATCTTTATTTAACAGCCTCCTGTTCATGTGCCATAAGTGGTCCTAACACACGCCTCCACATACTCTCTCTCCCTCACCATCACTCCCTGTTCTCCTCCTCTATCTTCCATCCCCAGCCATCCACCCATCAAGTCCATCCATCTATCTGTTAATGTGGCCAGTCGTCTTTTTCTGATTCTCGTTATTTTCCTCCCAAGGTCTTTTATGATATTTCAGGATGAGAGAGAGAGAGAGAGAGAGAGAGAGAGAGAGAGAGAGAAAGAGAGAAAGAGAAAAAGAGAGAGAAAAAGAGAGAGAAAAAGAGAGAGAGAAAGAGAAAAAGAGAGAGAGAGAGAGAGAGAGAGAGAGAGAGAGAGAGAGAGAGAGAGAGAGAGAGAGAGAGAGAGAGAGAGAGATAGATAGATAGATAGATAGATAGATAGATAGATAGAGAGTGATGAAGTGGAAGATATATTTTTATACTTGATCATTTCCTGACTTCTCTTCATCTTTAGGCTTCCTTAGGATTGTGAGCAATCTTTTCTGGACAGGCTGTTTTTGCTGCAGAGGAACAGCGAACTGGAGAGTGAAAGGAAGTCTGTAAACTTTACATCAAACTCTCATTAACACAAAAGCACAGAGAACCAGGCTCCCTATTTTGTGTGTAAACTAACTGGATTTAAACCTGTGTTGTTTTTCTCTACTCCTGCTTAAAAAGCTTCTACAAAGTTAAAGAATTTTAGTCTTTGCAAGGAACTGAAGGAGTGTGCTTTCTTCCAAGACTGTAATTAGGAGAGAGGGAGTCCACCCTCAAGAAAACAAGGTTGGTATGGAGCACAGCACTGCATGCCTCCAGCACAGGCCAACTCAATAGAGCAAGTCATTTTATTCAAGTCTGTTTTATCATTGTGCTACCTCTTCACATGATTTCTCTCTTTCTCACACGCACAGAGAGCGAGAGAGAGAGAGAGAGATAGAGAAAGAGAAAGAGAGAGAAAGAGAAAGAGAGAGAGAGAGAAAGAGAAAGAAAGAAAGAGAGAGAGAAAGAGAGAGAGAGAGAAACAGAGAGAGAGAGAGAGAAAGTGAGCACGAGACAGAGAGAGAGCACAAGAGAGCGAGAGAGAGAACAAATCTCTGCTAATGTATTTTACCCTAATGAACCCTATCCATCTGCTCAATTACCCAACCATCAGGCCATCGGGCCCGGACTGGTTCGACTTGCCACTCGGTGTTCTCACTCTCACTCACTCTCTCTCACACACATACACCCTTGTGAGCCGGTGGCATCATGGGGATCCAATACTGAAGCACTTGGACACGGAAATTGGATCAATAGTCCGTTATCAAGAGGAGCTGCTAGACGGGGTAAGTGGCCGCGTCTTACTCTACCCTCACTTCCACTCGGGCTTCAGAACGAGTACTGAGAACTCTACCACTGGCCAAACGTGTGTTTTAGCTTTCATTCCGAAGCCAGAGCAGGTCAAATTTCCATAAACGGCCTGAGCTTAGAGACACAGAAGCCCATCGATATCCAATTCAGCTGGAGCGGCCTCGTCCTCCCGGCATTCTTAATGACTGTTATTTCTGCAGACTGCAGAGGTGTTAATTAGCACGTATGACAGGCTAAAGACCAGAGGGAGATTGAAAACGGAGAGACTCTGTTATATAGAATGCCATAGTAAAGCACGAAGTAGGACTGACGCATGCACATATACAAAGACATAAAGGTGCGTAGACGGTGAAATTACATCTGACAACAGAATCAGAACCTGTCAAACACAATAACATACTGCTGCCAAGAAGAAAAGAGAAAGAGAGAGACATGCACAAGTCCTGCTACTTCAAACTCTGAATCTCACTCTTTCTTCTTCTCGATGCAGTGGCCACTCACGGGGGTAGAATTCTCTGCTCAGGTGAGTAACATGTGGAGGATTACTGCAGCTGTAGGTTATCATTACCTAACATAGTCAGAACTGATTTTAAAAAATAACACCAACATGGCTCATGCGTCTGACCCAGGGACGCCCAGACCAGCAAGGGTTTGCTCATCTGCCACTTCAACTTTCTTTGAGCTTAGGATATTGCAAACCTCAATGAGAGAACCCATTAGGCCTCTCTGCTGGTCAAGGGTAATTATTTAGATTATACTCATCATAGGTGATATATTTAGGTATTTATTCAACATTAACATTATACGTGCAAAGCTAATGGCCAAATTTGTTTTAGGAATACAAGTACTGGATCATCACGTTTTTGTTTTACCCAGAAATTAAAATTTTCTTACTTACAGTGTCATATTTCATATTAGGTAGGTCTCTGAGTAAGCTGAGAGCTTTGATATTAAATAAGTAAAAAAATTGGAACAAGCCTAAATTATTATGCATTATGATATTCGCTTTATAGGCGCATGCCAATAATACATACACTCTCTCATACATACACACACACACACACACACACACACACACACACACACGTCTCAGCATGGAGTTGTAGAGGTACCTAAGGGTATCCTGCGATAATCCATCCTATGCAGCCTTCTGGAAGTGCGACAACAAACCGTTTATCAAGTTGTTTCAAATCCAAAATTCTCAAGTTGTCTCATACATGCATTTCATTTCACTCGCACTTACATCTCTGAGCATTACACATCATCTCTGGGCTGCTAAAGGTCATCGTTACATCAAGAGTCTAGTGGATCCTTACACTCCATCAATAATAATCTGGGCTAACAATAACGCAGACTGTAAATGACTACACAGCAGCAGGTGAGTGATCACTGAAAGAAGCCACTGAGGCAAGGGCATGTGTTTTCTTATGAAATACCGCAGAGTTACAGATTTTGCCAGGAGCAGTTTTTATGATTGTCCCCCACAGCTTGCGTGTTGTTAAGTTGGGTCTAATGGCACACATGCACGATTCAGCATGTGTGCACATTAGAAGTTTTCTTGTGGTGTTGCTCACAGATACCCGTATTCTAATCAAGTGCCAGCATCAGCACAGAAACCAACACTGTGCAACATTATTACTTACTGCGTGTAAACAGATGAAAAGGAATACATGACCAATTAATGTAACTCTTTAACAGCACAGTAATGCTTTAATATTCAAATCCATAATCACTTTTTAACATGCATTCCATTCTTTCATTTATGATCAACAATCACATAATGTAAGGTGTTACTTTATGTGATTGTTGATCATAAATGAAAGAAGGGAATGCATACTGAGCAAGCACACTCAGTACTGGTTAATGCACACATCGAGAAATGGACATGAACAAATACAACCTATTCAAGGAACAAACGTCCTACACTGCTAAGGATGGAGTAGTCCCATAATCTCCGACAGAGAGCTGATGTGACCGCAAACAGAAGCACATCCGATTCCAACTGTTCAATCACTTGGCATCCAAATAAATGATTAGTTATATACGAGCTCCTGCTGGAATGAAAACTTGCAGCCAGTCTAGCCCTTTATGTATAATGCTAGGCATCTCCATGGTAGGCTTGTGGCTGGCTCGTTCAAGAGATATTCATATAGCATACGTTCTGTTTCACAGGCATATACAGCGTTTATGGCTAGTACATAATGTGTATAAAACAACAATACCTACTTATATATGAAGCACTCCAGGAGCATTCCTGAACTGTACAGCAAAACAGCATGACTCAGCATGGCAAAGCAAAGTGTTACACTTCAGCCATGGCACATCTGCAACTCATATACATGACCACTTATACTGCTTGCTGAGCACGTTCGGTATGGTGCTAGCACAGCAGGTTTACCACTCCTAGTCGACATTTAGCTACACTTTCATGAAAAACAGAAAATTCTCTAATTCTACCAAAAATTGCGATCAACTAACAGAGTGTCGCTGCCCTAGATACATGCTGATTTAAAACTTGGTCAGATATAGCACCTTTTCTTTGAGGGCAATAATTTATGACCTCTTTAACCACAAAGGGAAAATACTGATGTCAAACAAGCTCAGAAACTTCAGTTGTGAAATTTAAGGCAGCTCTGCCCAAAGAAGCTGCAATGTGTGTGATTCACCCAGCATGTACATAGAGAATACCAATACCAATAGAGAGCTTAGCCAAAACTGAGGGTGAAAGAGACAACAGTATCTCCCCCACACACCCCCACCCAAAACACACACACACACACACACACACACACACACACACACACACAGACACACTCTGTTTGGACAGTCCCAGATCTGTGTGTCAGAGTAGCAACCTCTTAGTATGAGGTGAAACCTCATTCCCCAGACCACAGCAGCACTGCTGTTCCTACATGCACATACAGCTCAGAGTCTCCACCTAAATCACTCCACCAAATTCGTCTCACAGAGTGTCCTCAGACTGCCGACTCTACATCTGAATGACAGAGCAGACAAGAAAAGAAGGTGGAAACAGCTTGCTGAAGGTAGAGAGTTTCATCCGACTATTAAGGTGAAAAACACAGAGATAGAAAAAGGAGTGTTATTTGTGTGTGCACACATAAGATAACGCCATAAGTGAGTAAGGGTGTTAGTGGAAAAAGCAAGGTAGTAAGTGAGGAAGTAAGGGAGAATAAGAGAGTAAGACAGCGGTAGAGTGAATAGAATTAAGAAAGTGAGTGAGTGTGCAAGCGAGTGAGAGAATGAGTGAGTGAGAAAGCAAGTGAGAAAGAAAGAGGGAAGGAGTGGAAATAAGGGAGTGAGCAAGGTGGTTAGTGAGGGAAGGATTAAGTGAGAGACTGAGGTAGAGTAAGTGTGGCGGAGTAAGTGAGCTAGTGAGTGAGCTAGGTGGTGAACGATGTATTGAGTCCAGGAGGCAGCGAGTGAGAAACATATTGAGTGCTGGAGGAAGGGAGTGATGTAGGGAGTGAGGGAGGCAGAAAAGGGGTAATGGAATAAATGAGTGAATGAGTGAGTGAGTCAAGCATCAGTATTCGCATATGCATCATTCCTCATCCAAATGTCAGCTTGCACCGTGTGCGAGTGCGTGTAGATTAACGAGGTCATTATATTGACATGTCATACGAGGCATCTGCTCATCTAAGGCTCTACGGCCAGATCCACTCTAATTAAAACTGCAGAATAATCCCTTATTACCTCTCCTTAGTCTCAAAAGCAAATTAAAAACTTGGCATATGCAAGGAGAAAGCATTAGAGCTGTATCGAGCGCAGAGTGAAAAATTACTGCTCAATGCCAACAAAGGGGCATTAAGTCACTGTCAGTCTCTCCTCTCTCTGCATCCCTATACGCCCCGCTCCATCCTTCTCTCCACCTGCTTCATACCCGCTCCTCAAACTTCCACTATGATTCAGTATCTGACTTCCTCTTCATGATTCACTCGCTCTCAACCCTCGCACTCTTCCTCTCGCCCTCTGCTGTGTGGTGGAGCTGTAAGGCAGGTCCTGCCTGTGGAGGTTCTGCTTGTTTAACACAGTGCCCCCAGAGTGTCGTAAACGCATCAGCGTTAATGTGTGTGGAGCAGGCAGTAAAACGCACTCGGACAAGAACAGCCAATCAGCGCCTGCGGGCTCCACCGCTCTCCACCATAAACGCAGCCACACAGCCCAGAGCAGCCACTTTATTGAGACACGCGAGTGTGTGTACTTAATGTCTGTATGACAGTGATGGGAGAGAGTGAGAGCGAGTGAAGGAGGAAAAAAAAATTTTAAAAACTGTGTAGATGGCACCCGCACATGTACAGAGGTAAAAATCATACAGGGTTAGCAAGTGTACTATGGAAACTAGTAATATTAAAAGTAATTAAAAGTGATAAAAGAAATATTAAAGCAAGCAGTAGCACACAAACCAAACACCACCTACTTTTCTTACTTTTCCCTTCTTTCTTTAGTGTAGCTGCAGCACTGTTTCTCTGTTCAACTGTAAAGGGGATGTTAACCCTAAACCATTACTACTACAATGTCAGCAGCAGCGAATACACAGTGGGGTGCGAAAGTTTGGGCAGCGTTGTTAATTTTCCTGATTTACCTTTATAATGCCTTGCTTGTTTGGAAAAAAAAAAAAAAAGATAAATATATCATATAGGGGACAAACACAGTGATATTTGAGAAGTGAAATGAAGTTTATATGATTTACAGAAAGTGTGCAATAATTGCACACTTATAAAACCTACAACATGATCTTGCTGCTGATGGAGTCACTGTGCATCGTTCAACTATTCGGCGCACTTTACACAAGGAGATGCTGTATGAGAGAGTGATGCAGAGGAAGCCTTTTCTCCACCCACATCACATACAAAGCGTGAGGCATGCTAAAGCACATTTGGACTTGCCAGCTTCATTTTGGAATAAGGTGCTGTGTTATTTGGGCATAACAAGGGCCGTTATGCATGGAGGAAAAAGAACACAGCACTCCAAGAAAAACACCTGCTACCTACAGTAAAATTTGGTGGTGGTTCCATCATGCTGTGGGGCTGTGTGGCCAGTACAGGGACTGGGAATCTTGTTAAAGTTGAGGGAGGCATTGATTCCAATCAATATCAGCAGATTCTGGAGACCAATGTCCACGAATCAGTGACAAAGCTGAAGCTGCATCGGGGCTGGATCTTCCAACAAGACAACGACCCTAAACACTGCTCAAAATCTACTAATGCAGTCATGCAGAGGAACAAGTACAACGTTCTGGAATGGCCATCTCAGTCCCCAGACCTGAATATTATTGGAAATCTGTGGGGTCCCTTAAAGAGAGCTGTCCATGCTCGGAAACCATCAATCCTGAATGAACTACAGATGTTTTGTAAAGAAAAATGGTCTAAAATACCTTCAGCCACAATCCAGACTCTCATTAGAAGCTATAGGAAGCGTTTAGAGGCTGTTATTTCTGCGAAAGGAGGATCTACTAAATATTGAGTTAAGGGGGTTTTTTTTGGTGCCCAAATTTATGCACCTGCCTAATTTTGTAGACAATTATTGCACACTTTCTTTAAATCATATAAACTTCATTTCACTTCTCAAATATCTGTGTTTGTCACTTCTCAAATAACTGTGTTTGTCCCCTATATGTTATATTTAACGGATTTTTTTTCCAAACAATCAATGCTTTATAAAGGTAAATCAGGAAAATTAACAAGGCTGCCCAAACTTTCGCACCCCACTGTATGTGCACATGTGTGCAGGGTGTGCTGCAGAGGTCTTTCACTTCATCCAATTTGTTAACGTGAAACATTTGAGATCCTGCTGATGTGGGTTCATTAGAGGGCCTGGTAGAAAACTGCTAGTTCAACATGAGTAAGGAATAAACCATTTTGCAAGCTGCAAATTCATTTATTCATTTTATGACCCAAACCTCCTTTGCTGGTGGTTCATTCATGGTGTTAAAAAATATTATTGGGATAGTTAAAAAACATTAACAGACTGTAAAGTGACATTTCCTCTTTCCCATGTTTAAATAAAAAAAATCATCCACTTATTAATTCATTCATTCAAATTTAAACCTTAAATGAGAATAAATACAACAGAATACAAAAATAAAGAAAGATATATTTACACCGAGGAAAATGATTATATCACATTACCTAGGCACTACTTCAGGACCTGCACATAATTAGTGAAAGGCTGCAATTAATGCATTCCATGTAGTGAAATCCCGAAATGCCACACATTTTCAGTCACCAAAAAGCACTACTCATTAAATGAGCCTCCTGACAAATTGTTCTATTCCACTGCATGTGCTGAGAGCATGCTGTCCATGTGCCGGCTGACAAATTGTCGGTGTTCACCCAGCCTGATGGACTGCAGGCTTTTCAGTAGAGTGCACTGTGACTGTTGCTACAAATGCATGGATGAGTAATCAAGCTTAATAAATCACAGCTACACTGTAAAACTAATCACTTGTCATGATCATGCAGCCCAACAGCACACAGTCACGCACCTACCCCCCACACCTCTATCTCCCTATGCTGAATAGGCAGAAAGCCGACCGAGGGGAGCCCACAAACGCAGATTTATGACCCAAACAACACGCTCGCAGCCAGCGCCCACAAACATCAATACAATATGTGTTCTTTTCATCCCCCTTTCTAATCAAATCGATTACTGCTGATTCATGCCCCCACCCTCACTGCCCACAATCAATGAAATGTTAATCAAGCAAATGTATTGTCATGCAGGTGCCTATCACAGACTTCTAAATATGCTTTTGGGGTGCTGTGTTGTGGTTGCTGGCACTGGGTCAAGTGCTGGCTTTAAGGAGCTATGAATTAGGCCTAGTGCAGAGTCAGCATGCAGCAGAATGATCAGTTCCATTACAACCACAAACAACTGCCACAATCAAACTAGCACAGGAAGGCTACAGGCAAGTAAACGCACGTCTATCACAACAGGCAGATTCACAGCTAATCTGTCGATCAGGTGCCAGACTTAATGATTATCTAAAGAAGTCAAATGTGTGATAATCAGTTTTTGAGATAAAACAGCTACTGAACTTTGTCTCACTGAACTGTGTGCTGACTTTTATGATGACAGCACTCTATTTGGGCTTGTTAATAGGAAACTGCAAACTTTATTCAGTTTCTGTCATAAATTCCAGAAACCATTGTTTTTTGTTATGTATTACAGGGGTTGGACAATGAAACTGAAACACCTGGTTTTAGACCACAGTCATTTATTAGTATGGTGTAGGGCCTCCTTTTGCGGCCAATACAGCGTCAGTTGGTCTTGGGAATGACATATACTGCGTCCTGCACAGTGGTCAGAGGGATTTTAAGCCATTCTTCTTGCAGGATAGTGGCCAGGTCACTACGTAATGCTGGTGGAGGTTCGTCCTTCTTGGTGGTATGCTGACATTACCCTGGATACCGTGGCTCTTGATACATCACAAAGACTTGCTGTCTTGGTCACAGATGCGCCAGCAAGACGTGCACCAACAGTTTGTCCTCTTTTGAACTCTGGTATGTCACCCATAATGTTGTGTGCATTGCAGTATTTTGAGCAGAACTGTGCTCTTACCTGCTAACTGAACCTCACACTCTGCTCTTACTGGTGCAATGTGCAATTAATGAAGATTGGCCACCAGGCTGGTCCAATTTAGCCATGAAACCTCCCACACTAAAATGACAGGTGTTTCAGTTTCATTGTCCAACCCCTGTAGCTGATATATTATTAGCAATATAAACATAGTTATCATCATATACATCCTATAAACTACAACACATTGGGCTTTTCTGAGCATTTCGATCACCTACACACACACACACACACACACACACACACACACGCACACACACACACACGCACACACACACACGCACTTGCCCAGAGCTGTGGGCAGCCCTATCAACAGGGGAGCAGTTGGGGGTTAGTTGCCTTGCTTAAGGGCACTCTCAGTTCAGGGGACTCGAACCTGCAACCTTCCGGTTAGAAGGCTAGTTCCCTAACCTCCAGCCCATGACACCCCTTCCAGCCCACAACTGCCCCTTGCAGCCCAGGACTCAAAGAGAGCAAGCTGGTTCTGTTTCACTGGATGTTGTATGGGGGCTGTGTGTGAAACCTGCCCTCATTTTTTTTTTTATCAAACCTCAAAAATGTTAAAAATCACAAAATGGAAACCTGTATTTACATTGGCATGATTAAATGAGGAGTTTGGTACGTGGAATGGAACCTCAAACAATGTTGTGTCCTCTTTCACATACAAATCTCACATTTACAGTTCGGTAAAACAAGTCGATTCCAAAATCCTGAACTGTTATGTGGCAGTCTTGACTGTTTACTATTTACGTCCCCAAAATATGTGAAGAAATCTGCCAATCCAAGCTGTGAAGGCTTTTTTTACCGTTTCATAGCATTTCCAAGGTCCTGTCAGTAAGTCTCGTCTACATTTATCTTTAGCCGAGGCTACAGTTGGATTCCTATTCGCCAGCTCCTTAAATGAATGTTCTACTCTACCTTAAATGCTACATCTTGTACAGACATCACAATATAACTGGTACAACTTAAGGTGAAGCCAAAAATGTGCAGAACAAGCTGGCAAATAGGACACAAACCTCAGCGGACAACTTCAATTTGAAGTTGTTAGACTGCTTTGCATGTTTCACTCCAAACAGTTTCTGAAACCTTGAACAACATGGAGAACAGTATATAGTAATATTTAAAGTGTTTGTATTACGGTGCCGTGCATGCTATGTTGAATCTGCTGCTTAATGTTGGATTTGCTACAAGGAAGCACAATGGAAATAAATCTTTGCAGTTTTGTATCATCACAGCCATGTGTGCAGTACCTAATTACTTTCATCTGAGGCGTCCAGAGTGAGAGACTGGACAAAGAATGTTTTAAAGGCTAGTGTGTGGTTTCAGAGAGAAAAGGCCCCATAACAGGTTCAAAAGGGAAAGCCCTGTGAAGAAGCCTGGCCCTGTTGTTCCAGTGGGAGAGCTCTAGGTAAACTCTTACACTGAGCGAGAAGAGTGGAGCGATAAGCTGCTCCAGAGAGCTGAAGGTGTCCTCTACCTTCCACACATTCATCATTGTACTGTATACACACCACAGCTACAACAGAACATGCACCCGAGCACTTAGATGTGCCTAGCAATTCTCAAAACACCAGCCTAACTAACTAACTAACTAACTAACTAACTAAACTACCCACTTAATGTGTTCATATATTATCTAAAGGGATTTCTAACTCATCAATTCAATCACAGTAAAGTCGTTCATATCTACAAAACAAATATTTCACTTCATGTGTAACAGCATTTATCTAATCAGAGTTGAAGTATCAGCTAAAGTCTGTGTTTGCCATATTAGGATCACATATGGGCAGACGACCAGGACTAAACATACCTTTGTCAACAAACTGACCTTGTACACCCTGATTTTAAGCAGAACATAATGAGTTTATTTTAAAAGGTCCATCGATGAAAAACATGAGCTCTTGCTTTTCTAAAGGAGTATGCTGTAGTACATAAACACTTTTTAAAAGGTACCATTAACTTTCCAGTGCATTAAGTTACTATAAGAAAACTCATTTTAAAGCCCATTTTAAATTCACTGTACATAACTGTCTTGAAAACCCACCACCTTGTAGGGGTATCTGAATATTACAGCCTGGTATCTTGGATCTGACCTGGTGGTAGCTCTCCATGGCCAGGGACTCTGTTTTAAGGAACGTCACAGACTGCTTTATAAACGAGGCACAGTAGCCAATTAGAACAGAGGTCATTTGAATACATCAGCCTTAACGTCACAGTAATTAAAAAAAAAAAAAAAAAAAAACGGCTTCCTTATTTCAAAGAAGCAATATGTAAGATGATGCAATAAGACGAGCACATTTTCAAGTTTTGCTTTTCATCTTTTCATTTTTAATTTGCTGCATATGGGTCATTTAAGGTTCTAACTTACAAAGTTTTTAGACAAAGGGCACAGCCATTGTGGTTGTGGTGGTTCACCCTCCTGAAATACAAGCCCTCCGGTTCACAGAAACCTTCACAGAAAAACAAACTGCACAACTCAAAATAAGACTTTCCCCTTTCTCTACCTCTCAAATTTCCAGCTTGCCTTATTGATTTACAAAGCTTATTTTTGTGGTTTTTTTTTTTTATCCCATCCATGTTTCCTTCTCATCCTTTATTTTCTTAAAGCTGTCAGGAAGCTGGGCTTCTGCCCACGCTATTTTGTATGAAGATGCTGAAAAGTGTTTGGTCGCCAAAAAATAAGGGAATATATCTCAATATATACACCCTTAATATACACTCATACACAGGTAGCCCCTCACTGAGTGTAGATTGACAGCACCCCCTAGCTATTGCAGAGGTCAACTGCATCCTATTCAAGTAATCTTCACACTGGCAGCCAGACAGGCATGCTTTATAAGGTCTGGACAGTAGCTTGCTCAACATATTCTTCTTCATCTCTATGGTTGTTTGTTTCACCTTCACCTCCACACTGCTACAGTCAGCTTTCATTTGCATGTCACTCCAACACCGCACTCCCTTCTTAACCACAGCGCCTTGAATAAACCCCCTCTGACTCCCTAATGGCAGAAACAGCAGAGCGGCAGTGACGGCCTGCCACATACACAGTCAAAGACCACGCTGAGTATAATTATCACACACTCCTTGTCTGTCTGGAGTGCTTAACTATCTCTCATTACAGAAATAAACGCCATCTGCATGCAGTCAGCATCCTTAAACACTGCTTTTGAGAATCATTCTAACACTGCCAGATCAAAAAACACATCACTCTGGGGAACCAGAGGGCACCAAACTGTTTCAACTCTGTATATGGCCCTGTATCAGTATTCGCCGTAGCTGCTCCCCGGATTGTGTTTGCTTTCCCCTGCAGACTTTGCTTCAGTGATGGGAAAGGATAGAGAGATCTTCACTTGGAAAGAAAGGACAAAAAGGAGGACGGGAATTCCTTCACCTTGTTTTGATTTCATAGCAGCTCGCTGAGGCGTTTCTGCTGTTAAGAGCAAAATATCATCGGCTCAGCAAAACTGTCAGACAGACAGCGGGGAGATGAAGCAGCACTGCTTTCTTGCTTGTGACACAGAGTAAATAGAGGAAGTACCTGAGGAAAGTGGGCTGCCACGTTGGAGCAGGTATAAACACTAAGGGAGCTGCAGGGTAGAGAGTATGTAGGTAGTGAACTAGAGCTATAGAGTTGTTTTTGGTGCTGTGGTAAAAGTCCAATGGCTAAAATAAAGTTGAGAGCAGGTCTAACTGCAACTCTACTGACCTATAATGGTATTGACACATACCTAGTACGTGCACACTCACCCACGCACACACACTTAATCATACTGGGTCATGGAAAGGGGCACTGGAGCCTGTCCCAGCTCTAAAAGGGCGGAAGGCAGGACATACCGACAGGCTGCCAGTCCATCACAAGTATCTAATACACAGTGTTTAACAAATGTAATTTTTTTAGAAAAACATTTAGCATCCATCATCAAATTATATATTCTGTGGTGTTTGGATCTGTAGCCTTTATGCTACTGTTAGCTGGCTCCTCTCTTCTAGATGAGATCCAAATACCAGCGTGTGTTCGATTTGACTGCCTCGTGCTCTGCAATCACAAACAGACGACAAACAAATGTTACAGAGGCATTGGAGTGACGGAAAGCCAAAATCAAACTTGTACTGTTTTAAGACAAGCTAACCAAAATGTACCGCAGTACAGGCTTGGTTAGTCCGTCAATAAAAGTTGGTCAGTCATTAGGATAGTGGTGGAGGGGACGCGGTATGAAAAGATACAGTGGAGATGAGACGGGTAGAACACTAGTGTTTGGTAGAAGTGAGACATATAGGTAGGGAGGTGGTATGGTGCAGGTGAGATTCACAATGACTCTGCCAGGGAAGTCCACCTGTCCAGCCGACCTTCCTAATGAACTTTTCATTCAGAGGACATTGCTCGCATTTTACCCACAACCAGAAACTTCTGCAGTCCACTCACAAGTCCAACCTAATATTAGGCTGTTCATTGGAGCAGTTGGTGAAGGTTGAGAATAAGCAGAACCTTGATGCTCTAGGCTTGTGACAGTCTTTAGGCTCTAGGCTTGTGACTTTGAGTCCTATGTACATATTTATATAAGATGCTTTTTAATCCAACAATAATAACTCCTTCATCAGATCAATTTAAGCCCATCTTTACTGGGCGTTTAAGACAATTTCGTTAACATTACCTACTACTTTTTTTTTACTGTACAGAGCTACAAAGCAGATATCGATTATCTACAAATCACAGAGGACCCAAGAATCTGAGTCAGAGGCAGTAAAACAAACACACACACACACACACACACACACACACACACACACACACACACACACACACTGCAGTGCAGAGGAGAGCAGAAGCCTGTGTGGGTCAGTATGGTGATCGATCCATAAACAGCTGATCAATGATCACAGGCTTGCTGTGGCCAGCTTGTCCCCTGCACAGACCTCAACCTCTTCAGCACTTTCAGAGCATTCACATCTACTGTCTACACCAAACTGCCTACTCACAACTAACCTCTGATTGATCCTCACTCCTCCTCTCCCTCATCTCTCTCTCTGTCTCTACACAAACACATTAACACTGAAGGTGTCCTGACAAGACTATGCAGCAAAGAATTGGGAGTTTAGAGGTGAATTATATTAATATGCTTGTGAAAAACAGAAATAGGCATCATTAGATTATTTCAACCTGGACCTAACCCATTCAGATTACATATTCAGCTGAGGTGAAGCAATTAGCATTAGGCAGCAGTATCGATCTGGTCCACCTCAACCCTATCAGCCCTACTAATCAGCCATCCATTCCACATCTGACATTTTCAATAAACCAAACAATGAGCCTATTAACTTAGCCTGGACCTCGCTGAATCTACAAGCTAAACTGGCTAACCAAGTAAATCCTCAGCTAAAATCTCATTCAGGGCCAGACGAAAGGGTGAACAATGCAGTACCCTGTCCAATCTTCCTAAACATTGAAAAAATACGCTCCCGGAACGCAATCCATCAATGCCTATTACCTTTCCTCGCCCTCTGCCTCAAGCCCTCCTAGCTTTCTCTCTCTTGATTCCTTCTGCCTTAGTTCTTTCTCTACATTGCATCCCCTCTTCGTTTTCCATTTGGTGCTCTCGCTCCTTAAACACTCTACAGCACATGGAATGAACAGAAATGCAGAATTGGGCAGCGAGCTCAGGCTCCGCTGCAAGCTGTTGTACATTACTGATGTTGTTATTATTATTTATAAAGACTCATAAAGGCGGGGGGTAAAATGACCATAAATCAGGCCAACCCTGGAGGCATAGTGAGGTCTGACACCTCTTATTTCTCACACCTTACACAAACAAAACCCATTTTCATTCATCACACCGGCGCCGGCAGCCACACGGCACACCCTTCTATATTTCTTGTCCTCTGGTTCCGCCCCTCCATCCGTCTGTTGGCTGGCCCAAGCATTCTCCCCCTCCCCACAAGTCCCTGGCGGTGTCGGGTCGTATCCACAGGGGCAGCTGGGAGAAAATGGAATGTGTGATTAACCTGTATCGAGCCCTGCTTGCTAACCTGTGGGACATAGGCAGCCTGAATGGGGTCCTTTCACAAGCTGCCCAAGATAAGTGCCTGAGGAAACTGGCCCATGTTATTACAGCTCTGTTGCTTTATGCCATGGAGAATAAGGACTTATTAGCGCCCGGGTAATTGAGGTGTCTTTTCTCAAAGCCCTTTGGCTATTTTTTGTGATTATTAGCCTTTTCTCTGTTTTGGGTCTTTGCTCTGGCTCCTTTCTTCAGTTTCAGGAAGGCAGCTATTAGTTTAAAATAAGTCAGAAATGCAAAGTAACATTTACATTACACTCAAGTTTTATTCATACAGAGGCCTACACAAGCAGTCTGCTGGTACTGAAAAATTGCTGTCTACAATTTGCCTTCTAAGGCTACAGCTGCATGAAGTTCAGTTTCTGGTAATATGAGCTATTAAAGTGTAATAAAATTTCAGGCAGCCACAGAGACGGTTTAATTCTAGATGATGTAAAGCCCACAACAATTTCTCTCAGCAGGACTCATTCACCAATTAAAAAAAAAAACAAAAAAAACACCATGATGCACGTCCGTTTCCAATCCTCCAAACTGATAAAAACAAAACACTGATTTCTAGTTTTGTGAAGGGCATCTCTGTTTAACACCTTGAACCTGACTGACTGATTTAAACCCTGAGTATGACCACATGAAAAGCATAGATTAGTCCAGTCAGTCAATGGATGAGTCCAAATGCCTGTCAGTGGTTCCGTTTCACCAGTTTCTCATCCATTTCCCTGCTGTCACAAAGCCAATAAGCCACAGCACAGAGCAGGATTAATGCATTTACTGTTTTTGACCTGTCATACTGCTGAAGGCTGACACAGCAAACATGTCCCATCACATTCTTATCATTCAGTTATCCATAAGACATAATGCAGCAAGCTGTGCCTACTGGGGACAAATGTAAACTATTATTTTGCAGCGGAGAGAATGCAGCAAGGCAGAAATCCATTCCTACAAGCACTGAACCATTTGTTTTAAGCAGATAGTTTAAACAACTGTCACTAGCACCAAATTTAACAGCAAAGCCAAGATGATGTTAAGTGTGGACGACTTCAAAGAAAGTTCTCATGGAATTTTCTAAACCTGGCCCAACCTAATGTGAAGACGCTTGCCCGCACATGTGACATAAGCCAGGACTGGCCTTATTGCTGTGATTCAGAATGGCAGTGAGTCATCTTCAGTATAAAAACATCCCGCACATGTCTAGGTGGAGAGACCAACATATCCGTGTGTGGATTCAGATGAATGGTTTGTTATCATGCACCATACGTACAGAAAGCCTGATGTCACTCCATCTCCACCCCTACTGCAAAATCTGTAGGAACCGCATGAGAATATTCAAGCTGTACAGGATGGATCATCACACGATCCCATTAGGAACTTCTACAACTCCATACCGAGTGTCTGACATGGTGGCCCGACACCATGCTGAGAGACACTACATCTGTATATGTAGCTGAAAAAATATTGCCCATATCAGACCACAGTTATCAACATTTATTGCTCCTGGTAACTTTTATCTTCTTTCTGAATAGCTTTGCCATCAGACACTTCCTTCTGGGTGCAAGCATGTTTAAACAAAATTTCAATGTTTGGAAAGGTCTGAACCTCGGTAAAGGTACTGGAAATAGGTCCAATCAATTTAGAATTCTCAGATTTAAGCAGACGTATTACATAATTTTGCATCATATAACAAGAAATTGTGACTCATGAGGACTGAACACTTCCTAAAAGTCATCAGTCGGTCTTACACAGGCTACCTGACAATTATATCAACAATATAGCGAACATTTACAGCTTCAGCCGTGCACGCCCACAAATACTATCTCCAGTTAAGGTGGCTATTGAAAGTGACCGAGGTGAAGTGAAGGCCAATGGCTTTAGGAAGCCAGAGGCTTCAGACATAAACAAACACTAGACTAATACCACTTAGCAACTTAGCTACGTAGGCCTTCTTTACCAGACAACCACGTCGCTAGTGCTGCCTCTACACTCACCTCTGATTTCTGTCCTGTGCTGTGTGAACAAACATTTGGAGAAGACAAACAAGTCTGCACCACGAACAGATGAAAAGTTCCATTTATTTGCTTTCTGCCCCGAAGAGTAGAGCCTGCTCATAAAGAATTTAACCAAAGTAAAGGCAAACATTAGTGAGTTAGAGGTTAATGCCTAGAAAGCCACAGCATCAAGGCTTCTTCGGATGACCTCATTCACACAGGTAACCCTCAGTGCCCCTTGACCACTAACTCAGAGATAGTTTTACCCTACTCACATGTTCCTAATGACAAAAAAACGTTCAAGGTCAAAGAGCCAAAGCTCTTGCAGATACGCCAAAACACTCCCCTGTTTGTTCATGTTGGTTTATGTGAACTAATCTCAGGCGGTCTTCTCTGAAGTCAGTGTGGTGGGGCTTGAAATAATTCCGGAGACAGAATAACACATCACATGTCGGCCGAGAGGACTGGGTCTTTCAACTGCGAAACAAAGACCCATTACACATGAACACAACGCACAACGGCAGAACAGAATTAAAAGGCCCAGATCATAAAAAATAAGCCTGGTGTAAGTAAACAGTTAGCGTTTCTCCTGCAGCTACTTCAGAATGGTATGAAATGTCATGCAATCACAATTACAAAACACTGCAAAGCGTTTTCCATTTATTTGTATAGATATGAGAACTGGAAAACAGAGCATGTGAGAACTGGGGACTGAGAGCAGAGCAGTGTGATGTTGCTCGCAGTGTAGAGCGGCCTTTCAGAGCGTTGGAGTGTCTGTGTTCTCTCTTGCTTGGAAACTGCTCCTGCATCCCTTCATTCTGTAAACCAGACAGACAGTTATCCTGCACGGACTACCTTTGCGTGACAGGAGTGATGAGCCATTCATAAACAGTGTCTATGCTGCGGAGCTGTTTAGCAGACCTACATACTACAAATTTTCACAGATCACCACAAAGTTCTAGTCATTTTGATCAAAAAGAGTTAAAGTGTGCGTGTTTGTAGACCATTTGATGTTTACCAGCTTGTGATTGGGCCACACCTCAAGTCTAAGCCTCCTGGGAAAAGCCTGGGCAGCACAGAATGTTTAGCTAGTTTTTTGTGAAATAAAGCCCATAAATTACACAATTAGGATCGGACACAGAGTGAAGCAGGAAATAGAAAACCTGGGGTGGAGCTAAAGTGGAATGATTACAGAAATGCTTTCAGCAAGAAGAGAAATGTCTGTTCCGCTTCACTCCCACGCGACATTATCCAACCTGGTCTTTCTATGTCTACACACACATTTTAAAGAGGTAAAGTAAGGGGGAGGTAAAGTGAGTCTATGCGCACATTTGAAAGGTAAAGTAAGGTTGGAAAATGGTCACCTTCACAGACGCTGTCAGTAAACCTCTGTGAAGAATAAAATTGTGTGGACACCATGTCAAATAAAATCCACAGATAAAAGCCTGGTTCCTCGTACTCTCAGACAAATGACCATAATGTAAATACAAACATGCACTCTAAGCTTCACTTGCTATTTTACTGGGTACAGTGTAACAGTAAATTAAGGTAAACCCCCACCAAATCAGGAAATGGCATCACTTAAACTGGCAAGAAAACCATGAGACACAAAGGCAGCCTAGGCTAATCCGAAACTGATATTTCAGGAAAATGCTTCTATATGCTTCTATTTTCTATTAACATTGCTATACAATCATAATGTGATGAGATCATGTACATCAGTACAGTAATATTTACCTGCCCATTTAAAAGTAGAGCTGACAGCTTGACTTTAAACTTTATTGCATCTGGCCAATCAGGCAAGTGACGTTTTCCCTATGGCCGCATTAGCCTTCCAGCTGTTCCTTCTAGTCAGCTGTCAGAGGAGAACTAAGCTGAGGTAGAGACCTGCATGGAGGAGCAGATAACCCATAAGCTGTTTAAGTGACCGTGAAATCCCAAGACGGCACCCCCTTTACCTGGACCAGAAGTATCCATAACTACTACCAGAGTCTGCATAGGGCAAAACATCTCCCACAAATAGCCCCCACCACTACCACTACACAAGCTGTCTCTTGGTGAATTTCTTAGGCCATATTACTCCCATCATGGTACATGAATAAACTTTTTATCCTCTGTTAAGTCTTATGTCGACACATACAGTTCTATGACGTACAAAGCACCCAGCAACCCATGAATAAATATCTTCTGAAAGAGCTAATGCCTCCCAAATGGCGCTTACCAGCCACTGCGATTAAAAGCTTTTAATACGGCAATTAGAACATATGGACGTATTTTGGGAGGTAAGCAAAAATGAGAGTCAACAGCAGAGCAAGCATTGGCATCCAGGATTAATATTTCAGTAAGGCAGGGTCTTCTATAAGTGGAGTCCACTTCAGTTCTCATCTCTCTCCTCCAGCGGTCCATGTTGCCTGGAAACTGCCTTAATGGCACATCTATTTCAATATCCTTTCATATGTATTCCGTATGTATTATTCAGACGTTTAATATCTCCTTAAAATCCCTCTGGGTAGTTAAGACTCTCAGATTCAGCCCTTATTTTGTTTCTCTTCGTCTCCCTCACTCGTATTCTCACCCTGGGGGGTGCGACAAGGTCGCATCTCCTCCTGAGCCTCCTTTCCTCCTTTCCTGCTCTCTATCAAAGCCAGACGCCAGCGGCATGCATGCGTGTGTGGAGAGAGAAAGAAATGTAGTTATGGGGCCGAGGAACACTTCAGCTGAGATTAAGAGCGGAGAGAAGCAATAACAAAGGCTGCGGAGCAAGGCGCATGGCAGTAAATGGGCGGGTGCGGATGGGGTGCGACAAAAACTTGTTATCGATTTCGCTGTGGCATCATCCTGTGATCTGCAGAGAACGCGTATGGGGCATATGTCTATATCTGGAGAATGAAAATTGCTCCACGGAGGCGAGTAGAACGTCTAATGCTTGTATGGCTCTTTCTTTCCCCCTTCTTCTGAAAACTTAATTCCTTAAGACTTGCTGAAGACCACAGACCGCCTGAGACATGCAGAAAATGAATCTCAATAAAACAGCGCTAACTGCCAGGAGTGATTAAGAAAAACAACAGAAGCGGAGAGACAGAGTAATTATGATCTGTCTTCTTCACCGTCATTAGTGGAGTGGGCCTCCTCACCCTGCCATCTTTCTTTCTTCCAACGCAGTCACTGTTGCCATGGTGAGCCAAACTCGACTCCCATTTGCCTCTCAGCACGACCCAGCTGCTCACCACTGTGGTAGACAGAGGGAAACGCACACATGCACAGGCACTACTATCTTCACCAAACCAAACAAATCCTTCACCACTCCTTCACTTTCATTTCTTAGCTTTTGTTCTATTGGCTAAGAATTAGCTGAGCCGATTTAGTTAGGGGACCAAAGGATGGGGCCGCAAGACGTAGACCCCTTGCAGTAACAGCCTCTACTCTTATGGTAAGGCTTTACACTAGATACTGGGACATTGCTGTGAGGATTTGATTGCATTCAGCCACAAGAGCATTAGTGAGGTCAGGGAATGATGCTGGATGATAAATTCTGGATCACAATCAGCACTCCAACTCATCCCAAAGGTATTAGATGGTGGCCCATCACTCCAAACAATACAGTTCCTCTGCTCAACAGCCCGGTGCTGGCAATTCTAAATGCCTATAGCTCCACGAACCTGCCCGAGCCCACCAGGAGACTGTTGATTAGTTAATGAGTTGGATCAGTACTAGATGAGACAAAGTACAACCATCAGGACTGGGACTGAGAACCTCTGCTCTAGCTGATGCTTGATGACCTTAAGTTACTGGCAATGCATTTCTATTGAGATTATAATTAAAACCCTGAGTCAGCAATGGGTGCACATGAAGTGTAAACTGAATTCACCAAGCAGACAGAGGAATGGACATTTTCTGATGTTCATTTATGGTGTTTTAGCACACATCTACTAATACAGCCTTTTAACCTAAAAAAACTAAAAAAAAATGCCGGGGTAAACTGCTCACACAATGTTTGGGGTCAGTAAACAGAGAACCACTCTAACAGAGCCAAAGTACCACCTTAAACCTTACAACCTCAGTTGGAGCAGGAAAGACATTTGAGATTGCTGTGGATGGCATGGAGTCCTGATTTCTTAGGCGAAGTAGTGACTGTGTGTCAGACACAGCAATAAGACTGCTATGGATTTCTAAGTCACTTTCAATGAACTGCAGTTACAGATTTCCACCCCAATGATTGTTTACCTTCCCTGGGGAGGGAAACCTGTGAGCACTGATTCAAACTCAATTCATTCTTTATTTCTTTTCAAAAATGCTAGACATGCCAGACAACTGTTAGAAATAAAACATCCAAGAAACGATGACTCTCCCAACCCCCTTAAGTAACAAAGCCTTAAAAACACAGGATAGACTCCATCCCTTATTAAAAAGCATAATTCTAAAAACAAAATAAAAATACACTGTATACAAAATCTTTATATAACATAGTAATGCTTTTAATTTTACTCCTGCTATGACCTTCCATTTTGCTCACAACATAGGCTCACTCCTATTAATCAGAGCAGCTCAGCCGAAGTTTCACATTGGCTGGGGCCTTTGCTTTAAGGGTGAGTAATAGCTCAGCCAGTCCCTGGGAACGCTAACAGAAGGTAATGATTGTGATCCTTTGGTGGTTTTCTCTACCACTACAGCCTTGAGGTGAGGCTTTTAATTACAATGTTGATCAAGCTTAATGAAGTGAAAACATTACACTGTTATTTTGCACTTGTGTTTGTATTTTCAACCACTGCAAGTTAGAAGGCCTGAAATATGTGATGCATCTGTCCATACATTTCCTGTGGACATAGAGAGGGTTAAGCTTTCCTCACCTAAACGCATGCAGAACCTGAAGAGTATGATAACAGCAATTTCACATGCTATTATATATAATAAAATATTCTCTACATTTAATTTCCATATACTGAACATATAACAATATGCAGTGGGAGATGATTCAGCTCCACTGCTGTGCCGATCATTCATGCACACGACCAGTGAATTAACTTTCGTCATTAATCATTGTTTCTCTGAGGCATGCAATGTATAAAACTTATACTTTTACACAAATAATATCACCAGTTTATCAATATATTAAAGTATTTTAAACTCTACAGTCACCCCTGTTCAATAACCAGCTCCACCAACCCAAGGTAAGACATGGTCTTAGATCAGCAGTAAGACGTTTCCTTATATAGAGAGGGAATCACGTCCTCTTCAAGGTGAATGACAGGAATTATGTAGCAGGGTTTCAGAGGCCATCCATCTGGGTTATGCAATTAGAAAACCCTGTTATCATGGCTCATCCATCTGCATGGGCTCAGACTATAGGACTGCCTGTGTGAAATTACCATGTCAATTTATGTAAATCTCAGTCTTTCTAGACTTAGACAGCCGGCAACAGCCATGTAACCTCTGGCCTCAAAAGCCTCGATTTCCTTCTTCTACATAAGGACTCTAAATTAGCTCATCTTCTTAAGCAGCACATACTCGAAATGCTCTCTTTGAATAACACACAGGGTTAACAGAAAGCGTTTGTTTCATTTTAGCTATGCTCATACACTCGCTCACCCTACCACTGCAACACCAACATGAGAACGCCACAGAACATCGATTACCATTCACCATTATCTCGAAATTCCTTCAAAGTATTGGGAAGTGAACAGTGATTACACCAAGCAGAGGAGCGCAGCTCACACGGACCCGGAGATAATTTAAGCTGGCAATTTTGATGGGCCGCCATCTAATCAAGTGCAACCATTCAGATAATTAATTAATCTGACAGAGTTAGTGGAAAACAGAAATAATAACAATAGCGCTGCTGCTTAACTAGAGCCGACCGCGCGGTCCCAGGTGCTACTTTTCTCTTTGATTGAGAGTGAAAGATCATTAAGAATCTCACTTTAACATTTCATACACTCAACCATTAACCCTGTGCACTCCTTCTGGGTCATGCGTATTATATGGAGCCCTGCCTACTGCACTTAACAGAAATGTGATTCAAAGATTATTCTAGGCATTAGCGAAGGAGAAAAGGAGGTGGCGGCTAAGCGAATGGGCTTAGCGTGCCGTCGTCCATGGAGACTGATGTGGTGACAAAAGGATAAGGAAAAATATATAGCTCAGGCTGCATTATGAGCTTTAGCCATATTTCAATAGCTGGAAGCTATCAAACTAAATGTGGTATAGGGAGCAAAACACAAAGCAGAAAAAGAAGAAGGAAAAAAAAAATGGTGGCTTTTATATTCAGTTTCACAGGTCTGCTTTCCTTAACTCCCTGGCCAGAAGAACAGGCTGCTCCTTACAAGCTTTAACTTTTGAACATGATTCAAAAATCTATAGCAGAGCAACAATCCATGCGTTAAACAGATGGCCGGGTCTGTTTCGCAGACGTGTAAGTGACTGCGCTAACATTAAAAGCTGTGCAGAATTAGATTAGGTTTTAGCATTATTCCACCTCGCTGCTTCGAGATTCTGTGAAAAGCAATTACGAAAGCCTCGCCCATGGCAAATGAAAGACACAACAGCACCATAAATTAGCACGATGAATTAAAACGACCATTTAATACAATTTCCGCTTTCTTTTATTGTTGTTTCGCCGGATGCTGGCATGTAAGCAATCAAAGTAATGGAACATTACAATCTAATCCAAAATGCACCTATAGCCATTCTCTCCGGCACACCGAGGCATGATGCAAGTCGAAGCACTCCGGAAGATTTAGGAGGACGTGGTGATATGACACACGATTCCCCGCCCATTTAAAATCCTGCTTTATGGCCTCAGTCTGATGAACTCGCACAAAGAGTTCGCGTTCTGTTCACCTCATCTCCAGGCACCTCACATCTCCCTCCATTAGTGTTTAATGAGCAACATGATTTAAAAGTGCCGTGATCAGATGGAGGAGTGTCATCCCCCCACAGCAGCATGCGCCGGCTATGCTGGGGCACGGAGGGTGGAGTCATCTGCTCCATTGTGTTTGACTGATAACATGCCACAATTAATCATGTGGAACATAATACTGCAAATGTGGGACATACAAGGGGGTGACGGGAAACATATAGATTTTTATAGCCTTTCTCCATTCTTTATGAGGACTGCGGGAATGCTGCGGCAGTAATCTCCTATTCCACTGAGGACGTGGGGGTAAAATGCCTCCATTTCCGTGACAATGATGTTTCTTAAGTAAAAACCAAAAGACACAGCAACATTATCTGGCATTTGCAGACTCTTTAATTCAGGCAAGGCGCAATCAACAGCAGGGTTAGGAACGGTTCATCCAACACAATGGCGTAACAATGGTGCTATTATGTAGCATGGTCTGTAGTGACCGGCTAATTTTCCTGTGCAACAGTATTCAATTCAATCAAGCCAGAAAAAGCCAACATGTGTTATATGAGACGCACCTCACTGCGTCCAGAACCGACGTGATGTAGCCAAAACCTAGATGCTTAGATAGTAAACTCAGAAGGCTCTAACTAAAGAAAACTCACCTTTCTGATCCAAGCAAAAGCTGTTTCAAAGGGAATCTCATGAGATGATATCAGCAAACAGGAAACCATCTAACTAAATATCATAAATAAGCTGATAACCTAAAAATAATGTATTAATGGTTTTTGTTTGGAGTTTGACAGTCACTAGTCAAAAACAGAGAGTTTGGGACATGCTACAAAAACGGGGGAGGAGGGGTCTTGCTATGATCACATGATTTAGAAGGATTAAGGTATGTGCTACTGACAGGTTTCCTCAATAACAATATTATGTTTTGAGCATTAAACCTTGATTAACCCTTTTCACCTATTATAAAAATACATGAATAATGACTGCAGTGCATTACGAAGCCAATACAGATTTGACAAATTATTAAGACCACCAGCTATTATTCAGAGTAGCCACCATGTGCAGAACGGACAGCAGCTAGACAGACTGTAAGTGACTTAAGGTCCAGGTAGGCTGTCACAGGTATCTTGAGCCATGCTAACAGCAGTGCATCCCACAGCTGTTGAAGTTTGTGTAGGATCCATAGAGCGAACACAGGGATCGAGGTGATCCCACAGAATTAGGGGGCCAGGGTAGTACTTGGAAGTCTTGGTCACGCTCTTCCAACGGCGGTCAGACATTTCTAGCCATGTGACATTGTCTTGTTGGAAGATCCCACCTGCCCGATGGAAACCAATCAGTACATATGGGTGTACGTGATTTGCAAGGATGGATTCGTACCCCAGCTCCAGCTGGTGTGGCGGTTCATTGCCGTATTTTTTTTTTTTCTCTAGATGACCACACAGAGGCGGAGAGACCGCACATGGTAACATACACACAAGTGAATGAGTTTCATGGCTTTGTTCATGTGTTTTACAATATGACTTCTTCAGACTTCTTTTCGTTTGAAAAACTGGGCCACCAGCTGTATGGAAAACACGGAGACAGTCAGTGTGCCATACTCTGAGAAATCCTCAGCAGAAGTAGTGGACAAATTCCTCTACTAAAGCTTTACAGCTTATTAATGCTACTTAATCACTTTTAGGCAGTAAAATTAGGCTTACATTTTATTATAATTATGTAGAATACTGTATAAATCTGAATTTATTCTCTCTAGTTCTCCGTCTCCGTCTCAAGCATGACACTCTACACTCAGTGAGGAGTTAAGCTTCTGTGAGTTCAGCTTTTGTCTTTTTGGAGACCAACGAATCCATGTGTGAAGGCACGGCGTGTCAGCGGTTCATTGACCGATTTGTTGTCATGTGTCATATGTCCAGATTTTCTGGTGTCACTCCACCTTCACCCCTACCACAGGACACCATTAGGAACCTCTAGAACTCCGAGACATCTTGCATGATGCATTAGCAAACACCTAGGCCTGACATCATACTGAGAGACACTACTTCTGTAGGTGTAGCTCAATAAATATTGCCCATATCAGCCTAAATGTATCATCATTTACTGTCCCTGGTAACCTTTATCTTCCTTCCCAATAGCTTTGCAATCCCACACTGCCCTCTGGTTATAAGTATTCTTTTGATGATGAGTGTGATGAGTGTATTTTCTTTGACAAGTGGTCCGTTGATAGCGCTTCAGGCATCACAAAACCCCTTTACAGATACCCACTTAGACTGCATGCTGCTGAGCTGAGTTAGCTCACATGATATTTTATAAGTATACATTTATGAGTACAATAAAGTTCTGAGGAAACAATGACAAGCATTACTGCAAATTAACACTAGAACTCAAAACTGAGCATTACACAAAATACATACAAAGATTCTTAATAACTACCAACATCAAATTAGATGGAAAAAATAAACTGCGATAGGATTTTTTGAACTGTTGGCCATGGAGCACTACATGAATCAATATACAGCGATATGATGGAAGAACCTAGCATGAGCTTATCCCTACAAATCATGAGAGAGATGTGCTAAGAGAAAAGAGTGTACATCGTCTGGAACTATTGTGTGAAACTACTCCTGGTCTCCGTTGCCTGATGAAATGGAATGACAGGAATTATGTGGCATTCTCCATAACTGCTGTGATACTTTTTATTACAGCTTTCAGCTTTATCCATGCTGCTTTTTTGTTGCAAAAAAGGAACATGTGTAGCCCCAACACAAACCAACCCAACACCAGGCAACCGCTCGCGTGCTGGCGCGCGCTCACACGCGCACTCCAGAATTATGTCTATTTTCAGGGGTGGCTCATGAAAAGGGCCAATTACGGAGCCCTCCCCTCTCCCTGCCTCCTCATCATGCCTCTCAGCGGGTGGGGTATGATGAGGGGGCAGGGGGCTGGCAGCCTGATGGAACAGCCTCTCAGTGCCTTGGTGCCTCCCCAAAAAACTGCCCGATCCTTCCAGGACTGAAAGTACAAGATGAAGAAACAGAGTAGGACAGAACTCTTTATGCTACAGACACACCTCCACTGGTCAGGCAGGAGGACAGAGCGTGTAAGCGCAGCCCTCATTTCCCAAATGAGCGCTGATTACCCCAATTATCTGAACAACCGCACATCAAACTCAGAGGCTTGCGTTAAAAAAGGGGCTTTTGTGCCTACCTGAACGAAGAGGCTCCATTTTGGTAGTGGCTTCTGTGGTTCAAAGCACAAAATGAAGAGGAAGGTCTTTTTCTTTTTTCCTCTGCTACCCATTTATAATTGTTCGCCAAATCTTCAAGACAAAAAACCCCTGTCTGACTCTTTGTGCTAATAAAGCGAAAACCACCCTTTAACTGTGGTTATCCAACACAGGCTTAAGAGGCGTGCCTTATGTCTGAAAATGGCATACAAGTTCAGAGGGTTCACTAAAACGTATTTAACGGAAAAGAACAAATGGACTACTGACAACTTTTTGTAAATGTTGAGGGTTTAATGAGTGTTTCTTTTAACAAAGAAGCAACACAAGCCAGTCTAACAAAGCATGCCGAGCACGTCGCCCCACACGCCATTACCATAGCTCTTACCCTAACTTCACCCAATGAACATTTTCACAAAGCCTAATGAACTAATTTATATTAGCACCAATTAACACGACACGTGCATTATTTAAAGGGTATTTTACAAGCAGGACAGATAGATGGGGGCTCTAACAGGGGGAAATAAAGATGCATTCCTGATGCACAGCTGCATGTAGCGGAAAAGCCGAAATATTATTTACAAATTATCAGCATCATTTTGCCATGAAGGCTGCCATGCTCGCTAATTAGCGTGCACACACGGAGAGGTGGAGCCCTGCGATAGGGCCAGAGTTCCTAAAGCATTTCTGTGAAATTACATTTCTAATTTCTTAATTACTGTAATTTCCAGGCTAACACTTTGGGGGACATCCAGCTCAGGCACAGAGTTCATTAAATGTCGACTTGCCCACCCCCCAAAACCTGTCCTTCCAAATTTTAAAGGACAGCTTCATAGCAGAATTGGTGGATCATTTCTGGGCAGTGAACAGTAAATTCTTTGTTCTTTTTCACTTTAGGTTACATTCACCATTACAAGGTACAGTGTTCGTTACGTTTCAGGAGGAACGTTCCACTCTTTTACTTCTATCCTAAAACATCACAAAAGCATATCAATGGAACAAGCCAAGATTTTCTCCCCTTTTTTTAAATATTCATATTCCAATCCATCACAAGTCTTGCGTTCTCAGTCGGAAGCATTTTCCACAGTGCTTAAAATCTTCATTGATCTTCAGAAGCGCACATAAAGGAGAGAGGAAGGCTTTAGGGTGTAGAGAGGATTTGGACTGAGCATCAGTGCTGGGCTGAATCCTGAGAGACTAAAGCCATCCTCTGTCTGGACGTTTGGCAGACTACACACAGATACACACACAAACGCACGCACACGCGTACGCACGCACAGTCTGCAAGTTGATGCCAGCTCATACTTCTGCTTACAGAGAACCCCTGGAGTGCTGAATGCTGCGCAGCTCCAAACATGCCAACTGTCCCTCACTCAACAACTCGCTCAGACACCAGGCATTACACTCTCCTACGGACTTCAGAACAAGTAACACAGACTTTACAGCATGTAACAAGGGCTGTCATTTGCTTGCCTAAACTTCACCACTCAAAAAAGATTCATTTAACAAACCTCTTCAGTGATTAGCTGGTAACCTGCAGGGTGTAGGGCTGAGCAAAATGGCAAACGATAATATGATGATATTTAAAACACTTTCTTCAAAACACAGCTTCATTAGTTGGAACAAACAAAAGGACCAGTAAAGCACATTCTCAACAACTGTGCTAAAACAAATGAACAGCAGTAATGATTCTCTCTTGGTAATGAAACATGCATTCGGCTACTGCTCTTTAAACCGATTGTGTGACCCATTCTGAGAATGACAACGACACTTTTAGCCCCTAAAAACGCCAGGGCCAACTGGTGGGCTCCAACGTGTTACTACAAAGTGCCTTCTATGTCCAAATAACCCCAGCAGTCTGCATTAGAGTTATGTAGCTACTACACATATGTCTAAGTACATAGCAGGTCCAGGAGTTCAAGGGTTTGGCCAGTCTAAGTCTGCCCTAGCACACTCATCATCAAAAAAGAATAGTTGCACCCAGAAGGAAGTGTCAGATTGCAGTGCTATTGGGTGGGAAGATGAAGGTTACCAGGTACAATAAATGATGATAAATCTAGACTGATATGGGCAATAGTTATTGAGCTACACATACAGAAGTAGTGTCTCTCAGTATGGTGTCGGGCCACCATGTTTGCTAATGCAACATGCCAGATGACTCAGCATGGTGTTATAGAGGTTCCTAAAGATGTCCTACAATAATCCATCCCAGGAATATTCTCACACAGTTCATGTGTTGTGTACCCACCAGGTTTCATTCCTGTCGGATTAGCAAGTAGAATTGCCACTTTTCATGCACTACTGTGTTTGTAACTGTATACTACTGTATGTGTAACTTCTCTGCGCCCACTAGTGAAGACACATCAGCTGCAACCACCAAGGCTCCAGTTGTCGATTCCAGAGCCATAACACCCTCCTTCCACTAAGTTATCAGATAAGAGCCATGTTCACCTGAACTTCTGGGATCTCCAGGGACAAGGCGGTTGCTTTCCTTGTCAGCTAGTCCTCAGGTGCCTTCAAAAATAGAAAAGAGGCCACCACAAGAAATTTGGCAAATATATAAATATTAGAAATGTTTGGGGTCTGTGCTGCTACAGTGATCATATTAACAAGCTCAGATCCTTTGTGCCAGTTAACTCTTCCATTTATCTTCTAAATATTAGATCACTTATCCATCCTATCTGTTCCCTCCTTGTGCATATGTATGCATGTGTATATGTGTGTAAAGATATGTATATATATTGAGAACTGTTTAAGGTGGTGCACCTGAACGTCGTCGTAAGTAAACATGCAAGGAGAGGAAAGGAAATCTAATCTACTCCTGACTCTACACTTACTGTCCATTTTCACAGCTCTACACACCTTTATAGTTTCTCTGCATACTTTGTTATCCCCAGTCACCTTGTTCATCAATAGTCAGGACCCCTACAGGACCACCACAGAGCAGGCATCTTTTGGGTGGTGAATCACTCCCAGCACTGTAGGGACACTGACGTGGTTGTTTGGTGTTATATAAACCCAAGATTTATTTATTTAATAAAACTTTATTTATTACTGAAAATGGATAAAATTGTTTTATAAGAAGCCATTTTGTGTGTCTCTCTCTTTTTGTCCAGTGAGAAACAAATCTCATTTAACACTAGGACATAATTCAGCCTTGCCCGCTTTAGTTAAAGCATAACATCGCTCAGGAGAAGAACTTTTCTGATTGATGTCATATGATTACACTGAACTCAATCATATCACTGAACTGAAATGCATCTAACAGAAAATAACCACAAAGTGCAGCACTCTAGTCTACTACTAGAAATATTATGATTATTTGTCATGTTTATAGTAAACAAAACATTGCCATTTGGTTTATATGTCATATTTTAATAGTACTGGACACACGCACTGGTTTAAGTTTTAACAGTTAGAGTTCCATGTAAA
>JAMWET010007478.1:362500-612500 GCA_024036415.1 Prochilodus magdalenae | reverse complement strand
GCAAGTTAATTTCCACTTCATTAAAGTCATTTAAAGACTTCAGCAGAAAGACTGAACACTCAAAATCCAGTTAAAATTACAAAACCTCATTTGATAAGTTGAGGTATATCAAAAAAGGAAGTTATCATGACTTAAATGATTTTTATCATGTGCTTAAATGTTTTTTACAGTGTAGTTACTGATGGCATCTATGATATGCTCAGGAATTATATTGTGCCATAAAATATCACAGCTGTAAAAAATTCACCCGATGATGACCCAAAGCCTTATGACCCGGAGTTAAAAACCAAACCTGAAGCTGGAGTAAAACGGTCAAAGAGCAAATCTTTCACACATCCGTAAACGCGAAAGCACAGATCCATATGTGGTAAACCCACATCAGGGCCAAGAAAAACAAACGCATTAAATCAGCAGCTCCCGGTCGCAGTTTAGAGTCCCTAACACACCTGATTCGGCTCACTACCTAATCACCCAAGGCCACTAGGTGTTCAATCAGGTGTGGCACAGCAGGGAATACATGAAACTGAGGGCAGTGGAGGCTTACGACAGGATTTCGCTCCCGGTGCAGTTTAGGTGAGGCCACATAGCGCCCACAATTCTTCTTCAGGGGCCAAATAAACCTCCAAATTCAGAGAGCTCAATAACAGAGAGGAGAACACCGCTTACTTTTAATTAAGGCTACTCTGGAAAAATCTTTAGCGGTAAACTCACACTCAGATTTGAAGTCATCACAATTACACAGTCTTTTAATATTATCACTGGAGTCAAAAGCCCATATCTATGTCACAAAATAACAGCAGTGGCTATCACTAGGAAATGACTGGACAAGAATATACCAACAGGACAAATATGAACAAGCTTGAATAACAAACGGTTTGTTGGTGAGCCTGTTTAATAAACCTAGCTTTGCTTTTAGCTCAGCGCGCGTCACAGTCTGTCTGTCCATCCTCACATTAAGTAAAGCTCTTAACCTGTTCTTTTGTGGATCATTACATCAACAAGTGGGGAATTCAAGTATACCAACAGTAACTCACAGTAATTTAAATAAGCAGCAACATTAAAAATCCCATGGGTATATTTGTTTAAAGTGCTTTGTCTGTATTTAGTCATTGTAAATTCAATCATTGGAGCCCTCTAGTTAGATCTGAAATGTATGTTGTAGCAGAAAATGCACTTTACTATAGCCCATTCAAGCAGAACATCAAGCCTACCTCCAACTAATTAACAACAAACATACATACTTTAAACATCAAGTGGAAAGACAATAGATATAGTGATATAGTAGATAGAAGTGGATTCTCAAAGCTAAGGATGCCTCTCCTTTGAACGTGGTCTTCATTTCCAAGAAACATAAAAACACACCTTCAAATGTCAGTGCTAGCGAGGTCTCTCCTATCCTCCTTGTCTGCAGCCTTCAATATGTGATACATCTATTGTTACACGCCGTCCATGTATAATAGAGTTATCATTATAAATGAAGTAACAATAGAAGCTCACTGGCAATTAAAAGGCAATTACATTACCATCCCATGACAACAGTCTGTCTAATTTTACAGTATTGTCCCAGCTTACCTAGCAGCACGGTACATAGCAACACAAAAAGAGGTTCTCCTTCTGACAATCCACAGACTTAACAGTGGTGGTTCCATATTTATTATTTTTGTCTTCTGCTTAGAATCAAGGCATTGTATTTATTATCATCAAATAGTTGTAATTATTTTACTTTAAACAAAAAAACAGTTCTGTACATTTGAATAGTTAGCAATGAAGTGAATGAAAATGGTGGACTATGTGAACAAATCTACCTTTTTAGGCTGTAAAGGGGGTGTTGGTACTTTGTATACCTCTTCCAAAAACCCAAACGTTCAACGGTAGTGCTGGTATTCATCTTTACACGAGATTATAGTTGGTTTCCTATTCACCAGCTTCTTAATCAAATATTCCATTCCACCTTAAAAGCTAGGCTACAGCTGATAGAGTTCAAGAGCGGCACCACTTAAAGTGGAATGGGAATAATCTGCAGAAGTCAGCTTGAGCTCCCACATATTAAACAGAATCAAAGATAAAGTTGTCAGTTTGCTCTCCGCATTTACTCTGGATAGTTTCTTAAACCTTGGACAATATCGAGCATGCATACGTGTTTGACACTGAGGAGGGGCAGTTCCACCTTTATTCACAGCTTCGACCATAACCTGTAAGCCATGCCTATTGACTGTTGAGTAGACCGAGTAAGTAGATCATCTTAACCTGAACGCTTATAGGCAGCTTACACTTTTAACTAGCATAGGTAAAGTTGAGCACATGCAGAAGTAACTGACATTAACTAACATCAGGATAGAATTTTATTTCCCTGTGTCTATTACAAGTGTTCCTTCTGTGTAATCAACGCAGTGACTTACAGTAAACCAGAAATTCAGAGCAGCTTATCAAACTATTCATGAGCTCAGTAAAAATGGAAGACAGATCGTCCTATTCTAAGGTTAAACCATATGAGTGTAAAAGGGTGTGCAAACGAGCATCTAAGCATTTCCTGCTCCAGACCAAAACAACATACCTTCTGTTTTCAGACATCGGAGAATAATTTACTGAATAAATGCAGTCTATGACACCTTTAATATTCAGCATCAGCTCAGGTAGAATTATCTGTAATGTTAACAGTTCTACAGAGGAGTAGGAAACAGACATAAACGCCACCCAACGCCTCTACCATACCCTGTATGGGGTTTATCCACCATGCTGAAATCTAAAGAAAACAGTGATACAAGTGACAGTCAACAACAAACAGCAAAGTGAAAGCAAGACAGTCTAAATAAGCACGTCACTGGGCCAAAGTCAGACAACAAAGCATCTGCCAAACTAGGCATGTCTCCGTCACAGAACCACACAGTGAGCTGACAGAGCCTCTCTTTCCTCTCTGGTCTAGACACACCCAGTTCAAAGCCAGTAAGACGGTCAAGGCCAACAGCTAACACACAGTGTAACCCTTCAGGACAAAGTGAGATGCAGACTGTCACGGAAGATAAAAGCACAATACATCTCCTACAGCAAGAAGCAAATCATAAAGGCGGAGGTATGACAAACTGATATACCACTTTGGACTTTAGTTCCACAAGTTTAACTGCTTGGCTAGATGCCCAAGACTGGGCAGCAAACTGAGAAAGACAGCATAGGATGTTTGGGGCAGAGACATTTTGCTGTGGTACAGAGATGTAAAGAGAGCGAGAGGGAGAGAGATTGAGAGAGTAAGTGCATGCGAGGGCAGAGGCTGTGTATTAGCAGTACAGTGAGCCGAGACTGGGTGATTGATTCAAGGCCCGACCGGTCCGCCTGCCTGCCCTCCTCCCATGATGAATGACTGGAGGTTTTAATTAACCTTCTGCACACACATCAATATTATTCAAACACATTACTCCATTTTCCCTTCCCCTCCATTACGCGCTAACCTTTAATACACAGCTTTGGGGCTCTTTCTGAAAGATCAGGAGAAATGAAAAATTGTAAATACTGAATAGAAAAAAAAAAACGTGTTGGGAAAAATCTATAAAGAAGTTTTTTTTCCCCTCCTTTCTTCTACTCTTCTACAGTTCCCGGGTAAGAAATGGTCAAGTGTGATGGAAACTGACATTTGTACCACAGTTCAGCTCTAGAGGGCAGTCGAGAGTAGAGGCCTGTTCATTCAGACACGTCTGCTAACTGGATCAGACTGTGCCTCGGTGTAAAAAGCTGGATAGTGCAGTGTTCAACTTTGCAGCACAGACTCGGATGCATATTCAAATTTCATTTTCAGTTCAGTTACTGCTGAGAAAGTGTTTCCTTATGTGCCACTTTATGCTTCCATTTAAATATGATTAAGAGCTGTGGGCATGTAATTAGTACAGAGAGAGAGAGAGAGAGAGAGAACGAGAGAGAGAGAACGAGTGTGTGTGTGTGTGTGTGTGTGCGAGTGTGTGTGCATGTAAGTGTGTGAGTGGGTGTGCGTGCGTGTGAGTGCATGTAGTGTATGTATATATGGCGAGGTATTTAAAGAACAAAACTATAGAAGAAAAGAACGCAGCCATTAATTTCTCTCTGAAACAGCATGAACATTTTTACAACACATCAACACACATAATATTACTTTTCCCCGGCCCCAGTGTTAGTTGTCCTGGCCCAACACAAAGTGCAGACTGTCTGGCAGCATTTTGGGTATAAATTAGCCATGACCAGCAGCCTAACACCACTGGTGTGTGGACTTCACTTTGCAGGTTAAGCTATTCTCTGATCTCTACATCACTAGTTGACAAAAATGGGGACTCAAGCATACCAATACAAAGTAGCAGGAGGCTGGTGGCAGCCTTGGGCCAATAAATGATAAACAGATATTGCAATAACTTAATAATCTTCAAATCTTTTTCACGCTTTAAAAAATTTGAACAGACAATTTGCACCAGGAGTGCCACATTCAAAAAAGGCCACATGTTTTATGTGAACACACAGCAAGCGGGGTTCCCTGAAACTTAGGGTTCCTCGATTGAAATCTCAGTATGAACAATACTTTTTAAAAAAGTTCCACCATTATTTACTATTGCCATTTACACGCCTGACTGAAATATTGTAATGTAAACCAAGTAATTCAGATTTTTATGATGCAATATGTATCATAAAGAATGCCATGTTTCCATCTTAATTATGCAGAAAATTTCAATCTGTGAAATTCTGTTCAGAAATATGTACATGCTGGCCACTGTTCTTCAGGTACACATAAACAGCATACAAAAAAGCTGACATGCAACAAAATCAAAAATCCAGATTTAATATATTTTTGTGCAGCCCTATCAATACGATAACAGTCATACTGCCCAACCCCAATTTCTTGCAGAAGATATAATTAAGCTCTATGACGATCCAATTTTAAAAACCCCAAAGATTTGAAGTGGGTTGATTACAGCGTGAAATCTGAAATAACCACCACTGTAATGAGGTTGTGGAGAAATAAAATCAAAATTGTTTATCTGGCTAGGAAACACCATGCCTTTCTCATGCAGAATCATATATATAAAATCTTCAAAAAGTTGAAAACGATGCATCTAATTTCAGAGATACGCTTGTACATGACCATGGCTGACACCACATGTATGTTAATGTGCGAGTCTGCCGTATTGAGGTTGCCCTATGCTCCTTTCTCTGAGAGGTATGTTAACGATGCTGTGTTCAAGAGTGGGTGGTGTGGTCATTATCAAGATGAGGCCCGTGTTTTAGATGACAGAAACAGTGATCCCACGCCTCGATTAGATAGCCGACGCATTCCACACACACACACACACACACACACACACACACACACACACACACACACACACACACACACACACACACTAATACAGACACACACATACACACAGGCCCCTTACCCGTACAGTAACTTAGAAGTAAAAGGTCACTGCCAGGTGAGCAACACTGAAAAATCTCAACCTGGCAACTGAAAATCATATGTCTTGTGAAATTTTGTCTCATTATAAGACTGTTATAAGAACAATAATAAAAAATAGTATATGATTATTAGCTAACATGAAGTAATAAATTAACAAGGCTTAGCTAATGCCGGGTAACAATGTTACAACTGTTTATTTAACATGTGAACAAATAGTTATTATGTGTTTACTTCACATTAGTTAAGCATTGTATCCATTGTTAATTTATTACTTCATATTAACTAATGTATTACTTCATTTAGTTAGTCTACACATAATGTAAAGCCTACTGAATATTTAATCTATTGCTAATTGTTTTAATTAATAAAATCATCTAGTTTAAAGCCAGAAGATTTTGAACATTACAAATACTTTTCAAAACTATCGTCAGTTAGTTGTTATGAATTACTGACTAGTTAATCGTCAAAGAGTGCAGACCGCCATTAACATAACACAATCCACTCTGCGCCTGATTCATGAAACTTCTGTACAACTAAGAAACAATCAACGTTTTGAGCGCAAATTATGAATCTTGGTCAGTGTGTGAAACCAGCTTAAAATGACTGGAAAGACTAAAAGGGGAAACAGAGAACATATATTTTTAAGATGAGGAAATGATTGCCTGCATTTTCCTTAAACCCTGCATTACTAAGAGAATGAGACAGCTCTCTCTGCACTAGCTAGTTTCATGCTTTTTAGCAGAATAAAACAATCTTTAAATGGAACATGGAATAGTGGCAGCACTTGTGCATACTAAAGATTACGTAAAGCAAGTACAACCACTTCTATACTGCACTGCCATATACACTTGTATTACTCAAATCAGTGTTTTCAGGTTGTTCAACTATCACAATTGACTCAAGACAGATGTGTGTTTAATTATACATGTACACCAGGGATGAAACTTAAATAAGAAAACGATACTTTTCTGAAACTTTATCTCAACATCACAGCGATGCTTAGATTTGATCAATAAATCAAACCAATTTAAAATGAAAATTAAGAACATAAGTTGAAACAAGTAGAAACATCCAGGAACAGTTTCACAATACACTGATTCAGTGGTCCATTTGCCAAGATACAACTTTTCGCAGTGAATTGAGTCTATAACTCACTGGGCTGTTGCTCTTAGCATTCAGTAAAATAACTAGACTGTTCCACAGGCCTCAACATGGCTCGTTTCTATAGTAATGTTTTCACACCAATCAGAGGTGTTTCCAGCGTGACTTGCAGCTCCTGGAGTCGTTTGAGCGTGTCGAGATGAAGACTGAAATCCTGATCAAACAAACAAGAAGCATGTGAAGTGAGAAAAAGGATGTTTTAGAATACAGCAAATGAATAAAGCAATTATTCAGGAGATATCCTGCTTTAAAAAGCCACATTTAGGCTACACAAGCAGGGAGTGATGAATTCTTGGATCAACAGGAAACGCTAATGTTGGCTGTGACATTTGGGAAAGTTGTCACCATAGCAACATCGCTGCGGAGAAGGCGCATTCCACATCCCACCCTGGATTTATGAGCTAATTCCTGCTCACACAGAATCGAAGTACAATAGCCCGCATGTGTGTACGTGTGTGTAAATACTGTACATACTATATGAACACACACGATGTGTATGTTCTTATGAACTTGCAAAGATTACAATTAACAATTAAAAGGCATGGGTGCTTTAATAGCTGTAACAGTAATCTTTAAATCATGAAATTTCTTCTCTTTTGACATGTGGGTTATTGCTCAGCAAGGGGCTCCTTTCCCTGTGGCCTATTCTATGAAACACACACACACACACGCACACACACACATACACATGAGGCAATATCCCAGCAATGCTCTCACCCAGAGGCGCATTTGCACACATGCACAAACACACACATGCATTCACGCACGCACATGCGCACAAAAACACTTTCCTTCTTGTCTATTAATTAGCGTGAGGAAATCAAAAGCTTTGCATCTGATCGGCTATCTGAAGTCTAAGGGAATTCAATTAGGAGGAAAATGCCCTTTTGTGTTATCGAGTTAGGAGTGACCACACAGTTCAGTATACAATAACAGCAGATACAGAGAGAAAGGACAAACATAATACTCAGGAGACTCATGGTAGAGGCTGCTGAGGGATGGTGGCTCAGATGGCCAGGGCTTTTTTTATTAAAAATAAATAAATAAACAAACAAATAAAAATGACTGGGGCCCTACATCAGCATTTGGAAAGGTCCAAATTTCCATATGAAACTGAATTCCCTAGCAAAAGGTATGCTATATTTCCATAAATGACTATACAGATGGACTGCCCGAAATGTCGTAGAACAATTTTTTTAGGAACATTTTTCTCCCAGTGTAGTCATAGCCAATTCCCAATGTGGTACATTTCTCCACTATCACACCTGAGCACATCACCCTCCGCAGCTATGAAGCCATAATGTCTTTTTGAGGTGCCGGCCATATATTACCGTTGTGCATCTCAATGTGCTTGGAAGAAAATGCCAATGCAGAGTCGCTCAACTCCAGCTCTGCTGGCTGATGCTCTTTGGAGGAACCCATCATTCCTCCATTTTCTCAAACTCCTGGTAGTCAGTATACCATTTGCTTAAAGGGTTTTAGATCAGCCCAAAAATAAAATGATTATATGACCATATAACACAACGGGGCTTCTTCTAATCTTTATATAAATAATTATGAATTAAAGGTGTAATACTCCATACATACATAGATAAATTATTATTTTTTCCCATTTTATATGAATTATGTTTCCTAACCTATCATTTCAAAACTCTAACCATGTGTTAAGCCCTATACTACACAGAAGTGAATAAACGTGACTACCTGCATGGTTACATGGGGAGAGGTCATCTATAGAGTTTAATCTTTAGCCCTTTTCACAACAGTTCTCACACATGTAACACAGTGAAATGTGCTGAAACCTTCACATCCAAACCCAATGCTAAACAAAGCCGTCGTGTATTGATAATTTGTCTTGGTTTATCCAGACATGAAAACTTTTCGTAGAAAGCAACATAAATGAAAATGTATACGTGTGCAATTGATAACTCATTTATAAAATTCAAAAAGTACTGATGAAAAATAAATCCAAAAAAAAAACATACTTCAGTTCTTAGAGAACGTCACTGTTTTCATTTTCTAGTGACACTTTTGTAGTTCTCTTTAGACACAGAAAACTAAACATGGATTGGTGTGATGGTCAAAAACACCATTAACTATTAACTAACCATCAACACCTCATCTTACATTCAAAACAGCACATTTTGTCAAAAGGCGTCAAGATCAGGAAACGACTGTGCATGTATGTGTATCAATGTGTACTCAAATGAACTATCATCAAGGCCTAGATAATACAGCTAAACCTTTTATTTCCCCTAAACAACCTCAACAAATGTTCTTTAAAGAGTTCTTCACAATCTTAATGAATCATTTAACCATGTAATTAATCATCTGAGTTGTCCAGTTTAACAATAATGAAGCACATCTTTCTCAGAGAACCTCTGAAGAACCCCATAACTTTAAAGAGGTTTATAGAGAATACTTAAATGTCATGCTTAAAACACTGGGCTCGAGCCTCAATAACACGTTTCATCGGGTTCCAGTGGCCTTACCTTGTCTTTATCTTCCACCAGGTCAGAGAGCACATCATCAGGATCCAGAATTCCCCCATCACAGTATTCAACATGGTGGGTCCGCACCAGGAAGTCTCCCTCCTGAACAACAAACATATAGAGTTGACATTCTCATCAGTTAGAGCATGCAGTGCTTACACACCAGTCCTGACCCTAACGCCAGCCTTATCAGTGCACTACAAACACTACTGCAAGGCTGTTCCCATCGCACTAACACCACAAATCAAAGCTCCCTTTTAAAGACCCATTTCTCAAGCTCTTGATAATTATTACACAAACATGGAACCTGAGAATTGTGCAAATAAAGCTCAAGAGCAAATCTCTGCAACCTCACCAATTGGTCATAGGAACACTGACACTAAAAATGCCTTTTTATAAATATTACTTTAATTAACATTAAAAAAAATTTAAATAATTTTTTCTCATCTCAAACATTCAGACTTATCCACAGTTTATGTGCATACACGTTCCAGCCTCTTTTCCCAGTCTCTGTCCCATCACTATCAGCAAATTCAGACAGAAATAATGCTAAGTTTTTAGCACTGAACCATTTTTTTTTTGTTAAACTGATATTTAATGACTCGAAACATCAGAACATTTACACGATATGCCAGCATTTGCGTACAATTGTATTTAATGTACAGCATTTGTATGCCTGTAGGAACAAAGCTAAGTTTATGTCTAATGCTAACCAGGAATATTTAGTCCCCATCCCAACTTTATTCTATATATTGGTATTGGTAGACATGCAGATATAAAATATCACATCAGCGTCGGTCTACAATTCCCACACCAGCAAATTCTTTGAAGCTGGTGTTGACTGATATGTTATGATTATGATATAATACTGATACAGATATATTTGGGGCCAATATTTATTTACATAGCTTGTGTGTTTAATGTGTGAATACAAACAAAAGAACGGAAATCTTCCCACTTTAATATTAGAACATTTTAAAGCAATCTTTAAACAAATAAAAACACATATTACATAGTTCTCAATGTCGTTTAAGACAAAAAGGAAAAATGTACACAAACCTAGACAACTTGGAGATAGACTTAGACATAGATTAATGGAGACACATAGTGCGAGTCACTGACAGTGTCGTATTTGAGAAAGCCTAGACCATTATTCAAATGAGACCCTGCAGCCTAGACCATTATTACAGATTTATAGAGTAACAACCAGTAGGAAATATATTTTTTCACAGAAAACTATTTTTTTGTCAACCCTAGTAACAACCATGAGGAAATATTAATGTTTTTCATTTAAACACTATTTTTTTGCTTTTCAACCAAAGATGCATTTTATGTGATAACATGGGACACCTCTCTCCCATCAACAAACATGATATTTCAGGCAGGGCTCAAACTGTAAGTAAGATGATTGTTCGACTAGGGTGAAAAAACTGTATGACCAAGTCCACTGTGCTGTTAGACACCAATGCTTAACATATTCGGAAGCAAAGGCAGCATTGTTTCTTTCCCTGTCAACTGATTGAGTTTATTTGGCATGTGGCCTAAATTTCAACCAATCCAGTAACACAGAGGGTCAGGACATTGGGTCAGGTTAAAGAAGCATGTTTTGTAGACTGTTGTTGCATCAGATATCTGCATCCATATCAAACAGTTGTTTTAATAGCAAAGATAGAAGCTCAAACCATAATACCAAAAACCGAAGAAGGAAAAAAAAAAAACCACCTGCATGTCGCCTCAGAATATTGGTCGAGCCCGTTTGCCACGAAATACCACTTTACTACACACAGGTCTACTTTTCACTTTAGTTCCATGATGAGAATTAGAGGCTCCTGCAGGTCAAACAAAAAAACAAAAGCCCCTCTCTGTGTATATGTTAGTTGTTGGTCACTGTGAGCAACAAAACCCACCAGATGTATTTTGGAGGTAGCTTGGTATACAGGCAGAGGGTAAAGGAGGAGTTTACATAGTGCTTATGGAGAAAAACAGTACACCATCATTTAAAAATGATCCATCATACTCTGAAACGACAGTCATGAAACCTTGGCCGGGAATTCTTCCACTTATCTGTATGCTAATGTCAAATTAGACCAGCTTTTCCCATTTGTATGTAAAGTCAGGCTCTGCTCGCTGCTTTCTGGTAATCTGCTAATCACTGGTGCCTGTTTTGATACAGATGACGTAATTTAGAAGATGTCATAGCTGGTGCACTAGTGGCTTTTTCCACCCTGGAAACAGATATTTCCAATTTGCTTTGTTGTTGAAAAAGCAACAACAAAGTGTAAACTGACACCACAGTCACTGACCGCACTGAAAACTGGTTCAAATATCTCCATGTATAAAAAACACACAAAAACGAACAAAAGTCTTTAGTCTGTACTTTCTGTGCTTGTACTTGGTTAAATCCAAACAGTTGTCTGCTGCGCTCATAGCAGTCCAGCATTTCTACATTTCCAACTTTTTTCCAGCAGGGTGACTTCAGCATGGCTGAACAATTAAAATATATTAACTCAAAATCATAATTTTACCCTCCACAATTAGTCCATGGCAAAAGGTTATAATTAACACACTGCACTTGGTCATATGGCCTCTATATCAAAATCAGGCACCTCCAATTATAATCATTCACTTTAAAGCACATTGAAAGGAGACTAAGCAGCCCCATGCTGAGCACTGTGACATGTACTGAAATGCACTGATGAGGTTAATTGCAATAACAATTTTGATAAACCAATATAATTTCCAGCTTAATCACTTAGTCACAGGCTGCAGTCACTTTCTTTACTCACTTAAATTTGTAAAAACAAACTAAGCCCTAGAAAACTTCTGGGAGAGGGCAAACTGAAAGATGGATTCATAACCGGAAGAAATGCTAAGGTGTGAAGATATTTTCATAAATACATATAAGGGCATCACAGATCACGTGTTACAAACACAGACTAACAATAAAAGTTGAACATTTATTTATGCTGCACAGTAAAAACAGCTATATCAAAATACAAGACAAAAGAACGTTGCGGTGTGTCAGCACTACAGAGTTCCTGCCTCAAACACACTAATAATACTGTATTTAATGTATTAATTATTTGGATATTACAACACAGCTCACACTTTTATACTTCATTTGTAATACACAGAGTCATTGCAGAAGGCCCAGGATGCCAACTACCCAGACATAGATCTGCTAATAGTTGAACCGTTATATAGTATCTAGCTAATGTAATAACCCATTATACGCTTAACACACTCAATTCTTTCAAAGCACATCGTGCTAACACCACACTTGACTGCAGATATTTCTTTAGAGTCGCTAGGTAACTGAACAAGAAGGAAGAGTATTAGCTGAGAGGTTATCAGAGATGAACATGAGAACAGTTTTGTCATGAATGTGCTTCACCCACTGATATTTAGTCCCCATTCCAACAATGTTGCCAAGCAACTTTCTAGAGAAATAAAATATACCTTTTTTTTTTTTTGACACTTAATTTTTTTTTTTTTTTTAGAAAATTTGTTTGACAACATTATTTTTTTGTTTTTTTTTTAATCATGATATTTACACACATATTGCCTCTTCTATCTATTACTAGTTCGACTGAAACTGGTGACAATCATAAATAAACTGGTGACAAATTGGTTTCAAATAAATGTAAATTCATGGTCGTAATAAAAATCCCAGCATTATACCAAACATTTTTTGAAAAAGATTCTGTTACAAACCTCCTATTCAAGATTCTGAATCATATGTTCTGTTCGCACCTTAACAGGGTAGGTAATATTGCTAAGAGTTTTATAACATTTGGTGGAATCCATGATCCTGGCAAGTGGTAATATTGCTAGTTTTACATTTGTGCGCAGTACACCCATTACAAAATGCTAGCAGTATCAGTCAATTCTGTCATGCATATTTTCATTTCTTTAATTCTATTATAAGCATTTTACTAACGTGATCTAGGTTGTGACAGTTACCCGCAATGTACATCATTCAAATAGTTTCAAATTGCTTTGGAAATGTGTTTTTGTCTGGTTAACATTTACAATAGACAATAAGGTTACTTTAAATGTCACTGTAAAAGAAAAAAACAGAAGGCAAACTTACACATCATCTAATACCATGCTATGTTGGGAAAATATTGTGAAACAGAACTATCAACATCACCTAATTCAGATGATTCACGTCGAACTGCCCCTCTGTGCTCATTTGTAAAGCATGTTGTACGAAGCCAAAGTTGCATTCCTTGTCTTTTGAGACAAAATGACTGCAGTCTGTCTTAGAATACGTTTTATGGAGAGTTTGCTGTGGCTTTTCCGTTTATTTTGGGCTGGCGCCTTTGCCTGACAGCTTTAGTCCGCAGACGAATTGGCCTAAAGAAAAGGCCAAATTCTCAGAACAATTCCTATTCGCCTTAAGTAATGCTTTTATAAATGTACATTTCAAAGTAAATGCTGCAAAGGAAAATGTCACTGTCCATTCAGACACTACTAATGGCTCCTGCAGTGATTTGGTCACAATTCCTTCCCATCGAGACAGCAATAACATCAGCATCCGACGCAGTCTGACTTGGGCCGACAGCAGATTAAGACATGACCTGTTGTGGTAGACTTTCTCTCTATGAAACTTCTTAATGGACAGGCTATAACGATTCCCAACTCAGTCTGTGCAACACCTATGTAGATTCATGATCAGCTGGAAGTAAATTCTACACAGAATTTAAAGAACTTCTCAAACATTTAGCCTAACAAGGAAACAGACATTCAACTGCACAAACTAGCAGGTGATGTCCACAGCAAGAGCATCATAAGCATTTGTAGATCTAGAAACTGGCCATCAACCATTACCCAGTCCTACAGCACAGGCCTGTCTCCTAAATCAGCATGTGCAGACTTTTTCCACACACACTCCAGTCCAGCCCTTTAAAAGGTCTGAGTTTCTGCCGACTCCTCATCAAAGGAGCTAACCATAGGCATTTATAGTGTTGTGACATAATTTTAATAAAATCATTAGGACCGTTCAAGGGTGAAGAAATGGTTAGGGCTCCAAGATGTAGCTGAATTTAATGACGGATGAAAAGTGAGAGTAATTAAAATGGAACATTTCATTTTCAGCATGGATTAGGAACATTTACTTTTAGGCAAAAACGTAGGAAGCTTTGAAGTACTACCTTACCAAAGCCCATTTTGCCATTCTAGCATGAATTCATGACCTTGGGTTAGCATTAGCCATAGTCACAGGCTTACCAGGCTCTCTCTGGCTACACTGTGTATTTTTCAAAGGCTAAGCTACACGACAGAGATGCATCTGGCTGTAGTCAGCAAAGCCACAGTCAAGTTTAGACAGAGGACACTGGGATTTACCAGTTGTGTGTTCCAGATATACACATGGCCCAGGAAAAATATTGTAGCTCTGACCGCCATAGGTTTTGCACTAGAACTATAAACACTGCAGTCCTTCATCTTAATGGAACTAGTGTCCAATCCAGACAAACAGTAACACTTATTTTTAAGCCCTTCATCGTATAAGCTTTACATTTTGGTGTGGTCATATACCATTAGCCCAAATAGTGAGCCACATGCCCATACATTTTGAACAATGTATCTACACGCTATATGTTTCATCAGCTCCACACATCACACAGGTGCATCTTGTAGTTCTACAGTTACAGATTGTAGTCCATCTGTTGGGCTGCATATTTTATCCGCAAACCCCACCTCCTTTGTTTCCCCTCATAACGATTAGGACCAGAACAGGACCACCTCAGAACAGGTATTATGTGGGTGGTGGACATGGTGGTGTGTTAGTGTGGTGTGAGAGGATCAGAGACAGCAGTACTGCTGGAGTGTTTAAAGACCACGGTGTCACTGAAAGATTTAGAATAGTGCACCAATAGTAAGGATCACTCTGTGACCACTGATGAAGGACTAGAGGATGACCAACACTAACTGTGCAGCAGCAGATGAGCCATCATCTCTGACTTTATATGGACAAGGTGGTGAGCAGTGGTGAGTAAACACTCCAGCAGAACTGCTGTATCTGATCCACTAACACCAGCAAAACACACACTAACACACCACCACCACGTCAGTGTCACTGCAGTGTTTAAAACAACTCACCACTTACATAACACCTGCCCTGTGGTGGTCCTGTGGGGGTCCTGACTATTAAAGAACAGAGTAAAAGGGGGATAAAGTACACAGAGAACCAGATGGACTACTGTCTGTTATTGAAGAATTACAAAGTGCTCCTGTATAGTAAGTGGAGCTGATAAAATAGACTGTGAGTGTAGATACAGGGGGGTGGTTTAAATGTTATGGCTGATGGGTGTACACTGCACCAAAAGCACATTCTAGATTTGAGACCACTGCTGTCCTGCTTGCAATGCACTCCTTCTTCTGTTCAACAAGCAGCTTGAGAGCAAGCGTTCATACAAAACATTTTTAAGCTCACCAACTACAGCATGACACTAGCACAAAATACAATCCCACTATTCTCCCACCCACCACCCATTCAGGACTGGTGTAAAACAAAAACATCACAGAAGCAACTGCACCATCTTGTCACTGACTTTTACCTATATTTCAACTCGAAGGAGCTGTGATTTAATTACAACCTGCATTACTCACAGTCATTACTGTTCACAGTTTAACAGTTTAAAAGGAGAAATTTAAGGCAATATTGTAGAATAAATTAAAGTATTGTACATTGGTATTTTCACACACTACAAATCACAATATTGGTCAGAAATATTGCAATGAGACATTTTCCACAAAACATTTAGGCCTACTTGTTAAGCAAAACAAGGAAGAACATTCACAGTAGTTCTCCAACGAGGAGGAATCAAAGTTGTAAACTTAGCAAACACAGAATATCCAGCTGTTAATGTTTGTTATAGCAAAAATTATTTATTAGAGACCACCTACAGGAGCAATGCAAAAGAAGCACTCAGGACTAAAGCTTTGAAAAACCACACACAAAAAAACTGGAGCTGATTTCACTCAGCCTGGCCCACAGGTCTTGAATGAAACTGTAATGGAGCGAGGCACAGCAGACATGGGTAATACAGAGGGCACGCGGTGGCTGATATTTGGCCTATGACAGCTATGTGCCAGCCGGTAGAGAGACTATTAGAGAGATGCAGGACTCCACAATAAGGATCATTTCCTGCTCTATGACAAGTGAATGAGGGCATGTGTGTAGGAGCAATCGTATAAATGAAATGATGGAAATCTGTAGAACGCTTGTCATTTTCTGCTGATGGCGGCGAGCAGCGGGGCTCCGGCCGTATTTGTGCTCTTTCCTTTGTCAGAGATGTCAGGGGTCCATTACCGAGCCTAAAATCATTACCAACCTCATAAACAGCAATGATGGTGGTGGTGGTGATGATAGTGGTGATGATAATGGTGCAATAAGAGATGCTGTCCATCTCCAGAACGATCTCCTACCTTCGCACGGCATCTCTGCACTTTTCTGGTCAAATATGAAAATACCAATTTTGATCTGAATTGAGTTTAATAAACACAGTGATTTCTCTCCTCCCCAACTCATTTTCCATTATGAGCTGCATTATGGCCTGAATGAAATGAGATACTTTATGTGGTGCAGCACAAATGAAATTAATATTTGCAAGGCAGAGAGTGTGTATGTGTGGAGGCTTAATCAGTAGTTAAATGAGTCTAGCAGACACAGGAAGAATCCTGTTCAGACAGAACGTCTGGCTGGGCTGTTCCAGCTCAAGCTCTGTGCACTGAAAAGGTCCAGTACTCTCAGTGCTCATTAAGAAGTAATACCATACACAAACATTTGTGCACACATACGCCCTCGACTCGGAGACTGTCCTGGCCTAAGCACACAAAAGAACTGTCACTGTTTCAGTACAGATATCTACAACAATATCCTGAAGCATATGCCTTTGTCCAATCAAGTTCCTTCACTCCCTCTGTTTGCTCTATGATCTAGCCTCATAAGAATGTTCATATAGTCACGGACAAGGATATCGAGTGACATGTGAAGAGAATTATTCAGTTGCATGCATATAGCATCTACCAAGCCTAAAGATCAAGTGGAGCAATATACCTGTGTTCAGTCCAGGTTGCTTTAGCATGATTACATTCGATTACTAGTTATGCTAAGCAGTCTAATCTTCCGTTCCAAAAACGATGTCTGCATCCCATGCAATTTCACAGAAGGCTTGAGTGAAGTGGAATCTGTATCTGGAACCAGCCTGACTGACGGTGCGCTTCTCTCTCCAATTTCCATCAGTCATATTGAGTCATGTCTCACTGGCTGTATGATTCATTAGAGAGAAGTATGAAAATTCCATTCAAAAAGACATCCGTTCCCTTAAAGGAGTAGAAAGGCTCCAGTACAGTGCTGCATGGCGTTTACAGCAATAGATTCATAAAAATAAAGGTTACTAAACGCTTCTTGGATTGGTTCTGTAAAAGACGTTTTTGAAGCAGGGAAAAAGGTCACCAGACCTTAATCAATGAGTATGGGAAGAGCACTGCATTTTCAGTGGTAAGGTATGACGAATTGTGACTGGTATGATCAGGGCAGTGAATAAGTAGAAAAGTTTTATTTCAGGTTGGTATTTAAATTTTTTTTATGGCATGACTAAAAGAACCCTTTTTGGTTCCTTTTGTAGCTTCAGTTTTAAGAAGGTAGGCTGTGCCTGTCTCTATTTGTATCAGATCTGAAACGTACCATAATAAGACACAAAGAGCTGTACAAAACAGTTTGTCTGGCATCCTGACAGCAGCAAGTTTTCAAAGAGCTCTACAGAGCACAACCATGGCAAGAGCAATGTGGAGCCCTCCAGGAGCCATAAGATAACAGTTATAGAGAGGCTGCCAATGGTGGACATGGATCCCTATCAAATATCACACTTTGGTCCTTTGGGACAACTTTGTTGCCAAAACGCTTCACATCGCTAACTGCTAAACAGCAGTACCCCTCCGTTTGAAGTCCAGATAACAGTGGGCTAGTTTCCTCCAGATACCATGTGTCTTGTTTGGAATTCTCGCGAGCAGATGCTAACCAACTCAGTTTCTGTGGGGAGGCATGCTAATTGTTTTTTTGGGCTGGCAACAGGCCAGGCGTTTCGATGATATCAGCCCATTTGGCTGCCAGCTCAGCACTCAGGCATCTGGCATTCCTAAGCATAATGAAAAAATAGCAGCACAGCTCCAGCCTACGTTCGCCTGGGTAATTAAGTGGTCCTTTTACGCAGTCCGATAACTTCCTGAATGACTCCCAAGTACTTCCTCCACCTCCCCTTCTCACGTCTCCATTTCTGACTCTAGCTCAAGCTATTCCAGTCTTGATCTTCGTATACATTAACTCCTTTTGGTCTCTTCCACTCTTGCTGGCTCTCACAGAATTTACAGCCCCAGGCCAATGGCTAGGAGACACAGAGAACTCAGATGTTAACCCACCCTTTAACAAAACCACTGAGTTACCAAGCCTGGAACATTCTTTAAAACTCTGGCTCGGGATCAGAGGCATCACTTTTCCCCCCCTGCAGGAAACTGACATGTCCAGGTCAATGAAAACACCTCTCTGAATGTTTCAAAACAGAGGAATAAGCAAGGTTGGAGAGCAATCATGGGTTACAATACACACGCACACACAAACACACGCACACACACACACACACACAGACACACACAGACACACACAGACACACACACAGACACACACAGACACACATGAAATTCGAGAGCAAATCCTCAAAGCAGTAATTCTACTCTTTTAAAGTGATAGCACTCATACATAGGCATGTGACGCCATTTCAAAAAGGGTGAAGATTAGTGCAACTAAATCTAGGCCATTGCTTAGTTCACTTTAATCCTGAATCACATTAAATACATAATTACACAGCTGCAGGAAAATGTCTCTGATTACCATAACAAAAAAAATGAAAGACTCTGAGCTGGTGAGACTTCAATAGCAGAGGATGGAATCTGGTAATTAACAACTTCCCAGCACTCCATCACAGCGAGATAAGACACAGCACTGTGGCTTTAAGCTGTGACACCAGGCTAAAAAACACTCTGTCCACAAACACGAAGGAGAGCGCTAGGCTTTCCCGTATTAGTATCCAGTGCAAGGGCCTCTAATTCACAACCATTTGGACAAGTTAAGAAGCTCTAAAACAGCAAATCAAAGACACTGAAGGATCAATTACACTGCATGTAAGCCTAATCCAAACAAAATTAAGAGAATCGGGCAAAAAAGAGGTGCTGGTCCAAAACAGACTGTACTACATACCGAACTGAACACTAGTCAAACATAGACTAAGCCCAACAAGAGAGGCAGGAGAATATAAGGCCTATGTGATGTGTCCAGATAAAGACCTGCCAGATTATTATGCAGTTAATCAATTTAAAATGAAGCAGCCTCTCTCATTATCACTAAGCTCCTAAACATTTAGGGATGAGATGGATCCATTATTAAATATTGGTATAATTGCAGGTCTCAAAGACTTAATAAGACAAAATGAAAACGTTAATATCAGACTAATCTTTAGATAGCTGAACGATGCCACAAAAGCTGTTTCAAACGACCAGCTGAGCCACACGATGTAGAAACAGAAAAGCGTATGAAGATAATACTGCTCTGTGGGCTGTTAATCTAAAGATGGGCCTCAGGGTTTAACAGGGTTCCACTGTTCAAACAACGTCTACAACACAATGTGAGATCACATGGCCTACAGAAGTAAACTATAAACACATACTTTAAAGAGTCCACATGTGGAACAGCGGCACAGTGGGCAACACCGTCGCCTCACAAGGTGGGCCAGGGTTTGATTCCCAGCTGGGGTGTCCAGGTACCTTTCTGTGTAGGGTTTGCATGTTCTCCATGTGTCTGTGTGGGTCTCGTCTGGGTGCTCTGGTTTTCTCTCACAGTCCAAAGACATGCTGTCAGGGGAACTGGAAATGTTAAAATGCCCACCAAGATCTGAATGTGTATGGACTGGCAGTCTATCCAGGGAGTTTCCTGCCTTCTGCCCAGGGAGAGTTGGGATAGGCTCTAGCCTCCTCCACAACCCAGAAGGATTAAGTGGTTTAGTACATGAGTAAGGGAGTAAAGAGTTCATATCAAAATTCTAAAAAAAAAAAGGCAGCTTATAAAGTAAGGGTTGGTAAAGTACAATATCACCATAGATATTTTCACAATATGCATCATGATATTTAGTTTTTCTAAGGTTACATAAACTAAACAGAGCACCAGTAACACTTACAAGTACTATTAAACACCAGAAGTAAAATGATTTTCATTAAAGTTTTACATATGACACTGCACTAAATTCCGCTGAGCAAGACTAATCATGTTCCCAAATATGCAGTTCTGTCCTTTAAGTACTACATATCAATATTGTCAGGCAAGCATCCACCAGCATAAATCTCCACAGTAACGATAAACACTGACACACTGCCCACATGTGTTAAAGTATCACTACATGTTTTCATTTAGAAACTCATTCTGCCTTTTTTAAACAATTTTTTTGTTTCTTTTTTGTAAACTGAATTTACATCATTACTTTAAACATTGTTGTTCTTCCTTCAAATACAAAACCTGTATTTGCAAAGGAGGGCAGAAAAATTAGCAGCTACCAAAACCAAATACTATTACATAACAGTTCCTACCTCAGAAATATACACATACCAGCTCAAATTCAAGCTCAGCAGATACAACGACAACAGATCACAAAAGATCGAGATGGTCATCTTCAAACAGGGCTGATGTTGGCTTTCTATTCACCAGTTCCTTAATCAGTTCTGTTCCCTATCAAATGCAACAGCTTGCATGTGTGCAGACAGAGGCGTATGATTGACGTTTATCTCTAAATGATTCTGAAACTGGCTTCCCATTCACCAACCTCTCAACTGAATGTTCTGTTCCACCTTAAAACCTACAGCTTCCTCAGATGACAGAATGTAGCTCTGGCACCATTTAAGGTGCAACCAAAAGTTCACAAAGCAACCTGGCGAACAGAAATCTTTAGGAAGATCCTAGACAACTGTAATTCCAATTTGTTAGATTGCACTGTGCATTTCACTTTAGACAGTTTCTGAAAGTTTGGTCTATATTTAAGCTTGGCACAGCAAAGAGACTGGGAAGAGATCTACAATTCCACTTTAACTACTGTCACAATCCCAAACAGCAAGCTGTAGGTAAGTATCTCAAATTGACTGTTTCAAAGTAACTTCACAAGTATAATTTACTCTGTGCTGATGTCAAGGTTGATTTAATTTCCCTGCCTGTGTCAGTTTCAACATGTTGCTTCTAAACCTACCAATCAAACCAGAGCTCATCACAATATTCATGAGTGCACCATAAAAGGCAAAACAGCTCTTTTCATTCTAGGGCCAAATCATAGGGTTGTAAATGGGCATGTCAAACCACATCTGGGCATTTTCACCCCAACACTGTATACATCAGAGAACAAATTAAAATGTTCAAACATGATGTCTATGGCACCTTTAGGTCAGAAGAACTGCAGCTGGCCAAGTGGTGAATCATGCTGCAAAAACTCTGAACCTTAGACATTATAACAGAATGACAAACTACTTCTCTCTGTTTTTAAACTTGGGGTGGAAAAAAACATCATAGAAGAATGACACCACGTGACATGATTTGTAAAGTCTCCCGGCTTTCATGAATAAATGTAACGTTATGATTATTAACACTATTAATGAAACTTCAGAGGATGGCTTAGGGGCATTTGTTGCAGCCAGCTCATATTCTGATTCATACACTGTCTCGTAGGGGAGCAAAAAGAGTAATGAAAACAATCTATCATTTAAGATCGATCGTGTGTGCGCCCAGGACTGATGGATCATACCACAGTATAATGTTTCCTATCAAAGTTAATACATGCAAAGCCTGCACCACAGTACTGCACACCACTACCAATCACAGTCTTTATGTGGAGGCCAAAAGTATGTATGTGCTTAGGAGAAGGCGACAATGCAAAGGAGGCAGTTAGAGACTGTGTGAGTGTTTGTGTGTAAGAAACAGGGACATCCAAAAAAAAAAAAAAAAGAGGGAAAACAGAGAGACAGTAAGTCAGCCAGCAAGTAAGAAAGCAAGGAAATAAGCAAGTCAGTCAGTCAGAAACAAAGAGTGCGTATGTGTGTATCAGGTAGAGAAAAATGAATGCCATCTACCATAAATCTAATAAGAACCTCCCCCAAGTTACTGATGCTGTATCTGCCAAACAGTTCAGGCTACCTAGTAGCTTCCGCAGCGCTTTCGAGCACATTGGAAAAGATCACATTAGACAAAAGGTGTTTAGTACAGACACATATGTTTCAGAATTGACTTAATATGAATGCTGTCCAATTTAAAGGAAACCAAAGGATCCTGGTGCAACGTTCACTTCAATCAACCCAGGGAAACATTGTATGGGGTATTAATGCAGCAGCACACAAATAAGAATGTAATATACCTTAGAGTAAACAGGTATGGCTTTTAACAGCTCCAACACTGTGCTGTCAGTGTGGTCTTCTATATAACAAGATAGTTTAATCCTGTTTACAGGTATGTAAGATACGGTACGGTATGTAGTGCGTGGATGTATGCGTGTTGTGTAGTTTTTTTAAATGTTGTCAGACACTGATCTGTAAGTCACTGGGACAAAAAACAAAGTTCTATTACATGTGAACAAACTTATAAATAAATAAAGTTTCATTCTGATTCCAAATTAAAACAACCCTCCAGATGATCAAAACTGAGCATGTGTGAACTGCAAACTTCTCAGTAACAGAAACTGTAACCTAGTAATCGTGACTGATATCTGGAGATGAGTATTGTTAGGATTTTATTGATAAATACTTTTCAATAGCCTTATTCTACTACTCTCCACAATTCAGTGCAAAAAACAGAGACATGACATAAAAAGATCAAAATCAAAAGATGTGAGAATCTTACTACTGTTCAAAATTGTAACAACAATAAGCATAATACCAAAATTAGTAACCTTAACACAAAATGAGTAATCCCCACCTGTCATGTTTAAACCTAGGCTACCTAGCAGTTAACAATGTATGCTGTACCCAGCTTAATATTACTACTTCCCCTCTAATAAGCTGATTAAGGATATCAAAATATCCTTATTATTCTTTCAATACTTGAAACATTTTCTATCACACTATCTGTAGTGTCTTCCAGCCTCGTGTTTGAATTTTCCTGTTCCACCTTAATTGGTGCAGCAGTCATAAATATAAAGCTTGAAGCACCAGCACATAGCAGCCCACACTTTTGAATTTCTTACCCGTTCAGCAGAGCAACTACAGTCAGCATCGGTACCAGCCAGGGTAGTCAAACACATGCAAACATATTTGTAATAAGGCATAAGCTAGCACGACCCACCCACTGATCCAATCTAGCACCAACCATTTGAAAACACTTGAAAAACTTACAATTAATTAAGATTATATAAATACCATAAGCAGCACATTTTATTCAGGGGCGTGTCCGTATTTCAGGACTGACCAATTTAGAACCAGATCTTTGATGCCCATCCTTATCAGAATTCTCACTGCAACTCAGTTTGGGGAAGCCCTTCGAGCTTCAAGTACAGCTCCACTCGACCCACCCTCCCTGAGGACACATGGAAGACAAGCGTCCAGACTCTTCTCTGTCCTAGCTCCCAGATGGTGGAATGAACTCCCACTGGGCGTCCGAACAGCGGAGTCTCTTGCGGTCTTCAAACGCAGACTGAAGACCCATCTTTTTGTAATGCTCTTAAGTGAGTAAGCACTAGTAGAGGTGTGTGTACTTGTGTTGTGTTGCACTTATAATGCACTTATGACCTTTCAACCCCTGGCAAGGGGTTGCCAGGTAGTGCTCTTTTTGCTTTATATATGTCTGTGTATTAATCTCTAGGTATCAGCACTGGCACCCTGTTCGGGCAGTGTCTGAGCTCATGGTGAGTTTTAGGCTCTACACTTCCTATACTAGCTGGAATGTTATCCAATGGAACACTAAGGACGGTTGTAAGTCGCTCTGGATAAGAGCGTCTGCTAAATGCCTTAAATGTAAATGTAAGTTCTGTGAAGAGACACTTGTGATTGGCTGAGAGCAGTGTCAGTCATTATTTTTCAGTCAGTTTGTCTATGCGTGACTACAGCCAATAACTTTAAACAGGGACACCAAGAAAGGTCAGCAGAGAGAAAAAGAAAGAAAGACGGACTATTTGTAACAAGTAGAGGGAAAAGATTGCAGCTGGGCTGTGAGTACAATCTTCGTCTGTGTGTGTTCTCCTTTCTTTGACCCCGAATATCTCAAGGCTCAGTCAGTAAAGACAATCTGTGTAGGCTCGTATCAGACAGCTCCCCTGGCCTGCAAATGGGACCCAGGAGATAGTAGCCAATCACACTCTCCCAAACAGCTCCATCCATCGAGCCTAAGTCCAGCTTGTACATCACCAGCCTACACAGTGACTCCACTGGGAATAACAACCAACAGCGCTGTGCCGACACAAATAACTCACTTTTAGATACAAGTGCGCACACAATGACATGCCAATAGATGCACAGTGCAGATATGAGCCCATGTTAGGAACAGCACTACTGTAAGGGCACTGGTGTATTAAAAACCAAACCAATGGCTTCTCATGGATCATACCCATCCATTTCAAGTCATTCAGGAAAAGTCGAATACTAGCATCCCCAGACCTCTCTCAAATATACAGGCAATATTGTAACACAGCCCCTACCACCCAAACTCCCTTGATAATATTAGCTTGTGGTGCAAAGCATGATGCAATACAGAGTGGTGTCAGCCTTAGCTCCACACACCTGCATCAGCAAAAAAACACAGCAGCCACCCGTCTGCCCATCAGTCAAATTGCCACCCCTAAAGACAGAACAATAATGCACAATATTGCAGGCCGAGTAAGTCTCGCAGCAATCTGCAATCTCATTTCCACCCCGTGCCCCTACAGGGATGCAGGATGAGATGCCAATCGGTTATTAGGGTCCAGACCACAGCCTGATGTGCATAGACAGAGAGAGAGAGAGGGTGGGGAGGGAAAGAGGGAGAGAGGGAGAGAGGGAGAGGGAGAGAGAGAGAGAGAGAGAGAGAGAGAGAGAGAGAGAGAGAGAGAAACAGAGATCCACCCTTTCATCAGTCCACAGAGAAGGGAGAAGTGTGGGTGCCTCTCAGGCTGCTGTGCTATTTAAATAATGGAGTCAATATGAGTTGGAGCAGCAACAGGGCAGAGCTCTGATGAGGAGCCAAAGGGTCACAGCTCTGGAGAGTCAGTGGCCTGTGCGTTGTAGCTTTCATTTGCATTTAACATAGAGAGGAATAGTTACATACACCTGAATCATCACACCTCAACAGCAGAGACGGGCAACATGGTGATATTATATCATACATGATAAATTATAATACAATACTCTTTTATTGAGCATAGTGACCAACTGACCAACTGAATTCTCTTTAAAAAAAGAAAAATAATAATTAGCATGGTTTAGAGGGGTTAATTGCGCTGCTGTTTGTGAAATGCTAACCAAAAAGCATTTAACTGATGTGATACCAGTGCACTGTGTAAGCTCCAATTCTCAGATCTTGGACAAACAAATTATTGTGAAACTGTCGGCAGGTATCAGTGATGTTACACGTTTACCACATTGCCCACCCCTACCTCTTCCATCCCTGGTCATTGCAATAAAAATAATTAAAGCCAATTAAAATTCACATAAACAGAGATTACCATTTAAAGTCGATCACTGCTGTCCAAAGAAAAACATGCAACTCCAAAATGGCAACTTTACAGGAGATTGTAAAAATTCATTTTAATGGAAGTCAATGGAACCAAACTTTTTTTCCAAGCAATCTGGGCCATTTCTCTTGGTCCACTCATTCATAATGAAATCTTGTAAAGGTCAGCTGTTGCACTCACATGATGCATAAATGTAAAAACCAACTAAAAGAGAGATACACATTTGTCTTTGGAAAGTTATGCTCTACATGGACTGATTTAGACCTGTTTCCAGCTAAATTCGTCTGCACAACGCTACAGTTCACAATATAATTCCTGATCGTGCTCAGACTCAAAAAAGTGAATTCCCAAAGCATCATGGTCATCCGGTTAAACTCAAGGAATTTAGTCACCCAGGAATACAATGCTGAATCTGTTACGCACAGTTAGGCCAAACAATGCTTCAACAAAACCTTTACAATGCCTTGGTGACAACTTTGGTTCAAACATGCAGTAAACACAGCATGGAAAAGGCCCAATCATTCCCTCCTACCTGTTCAAGTAATTTCCTGTATCTTTGTGTGGCTTGCTGAATAAGGTCCCGGACCGTCCAGCCTTCCTTGCATGGCACAACCACACCGGTCCGTCCAAAGGTTACTGTAACCTTCATCTTGTACTGTACAAATGGGCTGTTCAGTTCAGCAGCAGCAGCAGCAACAGGTGCTTCCACACTCGAGAGCTGAACTCATACAGATGCTCCTCAGCTTCTCCAGGCTGGGTTTGGCTAGAGAGCACAGAATTCCCTGTCAAACACAAAGCACAGTTATACATAGAAACTACATAAAAACACAAAAGGACAAACAATACAGCTGTGCTTTGAACTACAGCTAGCCAGCTCAATGTTTATTTATATTAAACCTCAAAACAGAGCTGTTGTTTTGACACGCTAGTAACAGAGCGCCTGGAGATTAAGATATGATAAGAAACTTGACTAACATGATTCCTGTACTTTCCCCTCCTTTACTAAAGGAGCTTGCAGGACATACAGCACTACTGGCAATATTCCCTCTAAGAGATGGATGGATAGTAGGGTTGAGTTAGCAACACTGCTAAGCTAACTAGCGGTCCCTCTGACTTCGCCTACTAAACTTTCTACCGTTAGCTACTTATCACACACGAACAGACAGGGAAACTGTATAAACGTCCCTCGCTGCCCTCGCATCACTTTTTATCTCAGTGTAAATCCACAAAGGACTTACTTGAAAAAGACGGAGAGGCAGAAGGAGGAGGAGGAGGCGGCAGCAGCCAGGCAGGCGGGCGGCTTTGGAGTCAGAGCGGTAAAACCTCGGATCCGAGTTGGCCGGCTAAGAACCAGTTAGCAACCTGTTATTCACACTCTCTGGAAGACCTCTCACTGTCCACGCATGCAGGCGTTTAAAAGCGACGGCTTCCATCAACTGTGAAACTCTTCTGTGTCAGTGTTTTCTGTGTGATAAAGTCCTTTCGCCATTCCAGCACTCCACAGTCCTGCACTCTTCTCCCAAAACTCTGCAGGGCCACGCACTGGAACTTTTGTTAAAGGGCCAGCGCACCGTTTACTGCGGCCGCTGCACCTTCAGCCCCTCTGCACGCCCTGCTCTACTAACTCTGACTCCTATGCTCACCTCCTGGGAACTGCCACGCTTTTAGCGTACCTAGCTCTTTTTCCTTTTTCCCTACATCTGCACTTTTGAGTACACACTGTTTTGGGCTGCTGGTCAAGTGCACTTTGAAGAAGTACTGTGATTGAAAAACACGCCCTGAGCTCACAGGGATGCAAGGCCGAGGCAGTGTTTGGCTAACCTGCTCCTGTAGTCGGAGTACACCAAAAAACAATATAATAATATAATAACAAGTTATATCTGTTTTGCTTGCTCATTTTAATATTTGAACTGAATTGAACTGAACTGGTTTTGCAGTGTTGTTTACAAGTAAGTTTATTAGAGGGACCTACTAGTCCTGCTTTTAGCCTCGTAGCTCAACTGCTAAACCTAAAATAGCTGATTATGTATTGGTTCTTATTAAAAGGAAATTCTGTCTTTTTTTTCTTTCATATACCATATACCAGAACATCTGGGGAACTTTTGCGTTCCCTGCCCCCTTTTCTGGTAAAATACACAACACTGGCAACAAACTGTAGTGTAAATCAGCAGTAGAGACCCACCATATCTAAATTAGCATCATGGGTCATTTCTAAACTGTGTCAGGTGAATATACTGTACACTATATGGACAAATGTTTTTTTAATCATTGAGACATGTGTTTCATTTAATCCTGAAGGTGCAGATGTATTAATTCAACCACCTGGCACTGCAAAGAGATGTTCTAAAAAGTTCACTGAATTTGAGTGTGGTGCTGTAAGGATGCCATACTGCAACAAGTCAGCTCCTGCAATGTCTTTCCTTCTTGATATTCCATGATCAGGATTGAGAGGGTGGCTTTGTAATGATGTGTTCCATTAAATATTACTGATTAATAATGTAAATTTAACCTAAAAAAATGAAAAACAGAAAAAAATCAACACTTCATCTTTGCATTTTGTTTTATGAAAGTACTACAGTATAATAATACTGTGTATTGTAGATGATTAATTGTACGTACTGAATATTTACTGCTCCTCTGAACAGTAAAATCTGAACATAAGAAGCTGATAGAATATTGATGACAATAGAAAAAAAAAATTTACACACAAAACTGCAGTATTATCCAGTTCATTAAATTTGACAAATATGTAAATGCATTTGAGTTAAACTGCTGTCCTGGCCCTGATCTGTTCAAATTCTGTATCTTTCAAAACCCAAGATTAATCTGGTAGGTCTTTTGAGGCCCTTCACATCAATAGTTATTAAATAGAGAGCATTCTAAAAACATTCTGTTACCGATCATACATCACATAACTGATCATCGTTTGTGTTACATGTATCCCTAACTACTCAACCCTGCCCACAATCAACTCTGAGTGGTATTATTGAAAAGTGGAAGTGTTTACGAATCACAGCAACTCAGAGCATGGTTGCTGAGTACTGAGGTGCAAAGTGTGTAAACGTTGCCTATGCTCTGCTGACTCAATAACTGCAGAGTTCCAAACCTCCCCTGGCACTAACATCAGCACAAAAACTGGTTGGGTGAGTCTGGTGTGGAAGAACTTGACTGGCCTGCACAGAGCCCTGACCTCAGCCTCATCAAACACCCTTAGGATGAACAACAATGAACGCCAGGATCTCCTGTCCAACATCAGTGTCTGGCCTCACAAATGCTCTTGCAGCTAAATGAGCAAAGATAGACACACTCCAAAATCTTGTAGAAAGCCTTCCCAGGAGAGCGGAAACTGTTGTGGCTGCAAAGTGGGGCACGAATCCATATTAATGTCAATGGATTTAGAATAGGATGTCATAAAGGCTCCTGTAGGCTTAATGTGTAGGTGTACCAATACTTTTGTTTATATAGTGTATGTTCACTCTGCCAGCCATAGAGCGCAAACCATACATTAAAAAGGTCAATTTCTGTCACCCAGCATCAAGCTGGTACAGTAACCCCACTGAATGGTCAGAGGTGTCTTCCTACTGTGCTCTGATAACTGACTTAATTCAATTCAATTCAATTCAATTCAACTTTATTGTCATATTACCAATACAGGGTTGTACAGTATAACGAAACACGGCCTGGCTCCTTCTCCAGTGCAGTTGAAGAATGTGTATATATATATATATAAACAATGTGTGTAACAGTACAGTACATTACAGTATGTGTACAGGACATGTGCAAAGAGTAGCGCAGTATCAGTAAGTATGTGGTTTAAACAGTATAGATATATAAAGTGTACAGTGCAGATGGGAAAATAGCAGCTTAATGTTCAGTAACAGCCAAATTGCTTTGTACAGATGTTCAGTACAGATAAATAAATATAGATAAATAAGAACAAAATAAAAACAAAACTGGATGTTCAAGTATACAGGTTTGAGTAGCGCAGTCATCTTGCCTAACCTACAATCAGGACATGGAAAGGGAATAAATCAGTGAGCAGCATTTTAGTTAGTAGTTATTAGTTTATGGTATTAATAGGTTTTTATTTTTATTATTTGTTTAAGGTTTATTATTTCATATCAGTTATTCCAAAGTACAAATATGGAAACATGTTTCAGCATTCTCTATTTTGCTATTGTCATCTACATGCAATGCAGGAATTCATTTTTCCAAAAAAAAAAATGTGTTGTGATGAGACCCTATTCTGGATGGTGTATTGCCAGTCTGATGTATAAATCAGAGGTTTTGAAGCAAAGTCATTCAGAGTGGTTTGATTTGCAGAGAAATGTACGTACTCTGAGTGGTGAGGGGAATCCCAGCACAAATATAGCCCTTTTATTTACAATTCACCACCACCACTGAACACCTACACAGGTCTTTGGAGTCTTAATATACAATGTTGATGACAGTCACTTAATGGTCATAATCTTTCTTTTTTCTGTCACTACTTTGCCTTTATGTATCCCTCCATTATGAATGGATTCATACAAATTTATGAAAATACATTTTAGACCAAAACATTATGACAAAACCACGGTAAAACAATGTCTCAGACATCGGGCACAATGTAGTCATATCCACATCGAGTGCTGTGATGGAGCTTTTTTAGACATATTGCTCCCATTAACACCACTGTGAATTCAGTAAGTATCTCTACCTTTTATACCCTAACCATTTAATTATGCAGAATGTGTTGGTTAATCTGTAAAGTTCATCTTTAACTAAGAAAAGACCAACAACAATGAACATGTAACTGTACAGGAGTCCTTTTAGAATATTTAATTTAGAAAAATAATGTACTTTATTGCTACAGATTATCATAGACAGTACCACATAAACATCATGGCAAATGCCACAGATGCAGTACCTCCCAGGCGAGGCCATACAGCTGTATGAACAGGCTCATGGGAGTTGTGTGCTAATGTTAAAAGGGTTGTTGGTTAAATGTCATTGTTTATTAGTTTAAGTTGCGATTGTGTTTTTGTGTTTTGGTTGTGAGTTTGTTAATGTGGTGAACAGCCTTCTGCATTAGGAAGACCTATGGGTGGGGTGGCCTTCTTCACTGTCTTTTCTGCTGGGCTTGTTAAAAAAATAATTTATTTCAGCAGACATATGGCATTCTCTACCTCTTTTCTGCACTGTGCCAAAGCTCTGCTAATAGCACAGACCGGAATGTATTGCATACTGGTTCAAAATGGTTTATGCTAATTTAAACTGCTGCTTTAGCTGGTCACATACCTACATCAAAATATAACATGTGCTGGTTTTGCTGGTAACTGGCCTGGTTCTTCTAGCAGGGAGTATTATACCATACCATAAACATGATACAAAGTTTAGTTAAGTAATATCCAGTACTACAAAACTCATACATATTCCTGTAGCATTATTAAGGTATTTCTTATAGTGTTGTTATGATTCTTGCGAGGGCACTGCTAGCCCCAGAGTCCTCATGTCCTGCATATTTTTGCTTTCTCTGCCCCCAAAACATCTGACTCAACTCATCAGCTAATTAAGCTCTTCCTGAATGGAACTGGGCGTGCCAGAGCAGGGAAAAGACTCACAGCTGTACAGGGCAGGGTTTTCCAGCACTGTAACTGAGAGCTGCTGGGCTAAGTGATGTTCCCCATACATCTAAATTAATGAACAATGTCGTTGGTGCTTTGCCAGCTGCTATTGATTTCCCATCATACTCAAAGAGGTCTAATGAAAATCCTTTGCTATAGTAGCCAACAGTGATAAGGGTGTTGATAGTTCAGCGCAATCTGCTTATGCTGGAGTTTCTTTTCTGGGTCAGAAAATAAAACCGCCTTGCTTAAAATTGCTAATTAGACCCTGAAGTGAAAGCGGTGCCGAGCGAATTCATTTTTAGGTTGCAGCTGAATAATTGAAAAGTGGCCTATAAAATAATCATCTTGCAATTCTGCTATCATAGCTGACTTAAGAATGACATTTTAGGGAGCATTAAGACTTTAGAGTGCTTAAAAAATATTCATATCAGGACGTTTAAAATATAACTTCTTGGATTGTTGAGTTCAGAAGTATGGGTGTCTTCTTCACCGCCTCCTTTTGGTCCTGTGTAGCTTTCATTGATTAGATTCTTTGATTCCAGTTTAAAATGGTCAGTCCCAACATGATGATATTCCAAATAAACGTTTCTCTCTGTGTAAACATACCCTGCCCCTCCTTACTGGAAGAGGCAGACTGGAGAGTGGCTCAACCCCTGTCTGTGTCCCACTGCTAACCAGCTCCTTTGAACAAAAAGACAAATAGAAGAGCCCTGTCCTCCCTGGGTTGTCCCACAGACCGCCTCTTCCCTCCACTTGTACACACCACAACTGCCTGCTTTATGGGGCATGCCAAAGATGGGTGGGGGGATTGTGTAACTTTTCCATTCACTCCCAGAAACTTGTGTGGATACAGTAATAACACCAGTTTTACTTTAAAGCCTCGAGAACAACTCAGAGCTGCCCCAGGATTAGTTCTGAGTTTAACAGCAGTCAGCATGGACTGCGTATTGAGCGTTTTTGAAAGGCAGTGTTTTCTTATAATGTAAAAGCCTGCTAAAAAACGTGTGTGTTTCACAGTATGAGATTTCCTGGCACGAATAGCTGAACTTAAAGCAGTAAAGATGTACCTTATATTCTCTATTCTGTACCTTATATCCTATACCTCTTATATCTACAGTCTTTATTTGCTTCCTTCTTTTTGTAGTGGAGTTACTAGAAATACACAAAACCAGTAGTACCAAAAATAGTACCAAAACTATTTACTCACCCATCCAAATAATTGAATTCAGGTATTCCGATCACTTCTGTGGCTACAAATGTATAAAACCAAGCACCTAGACATGCAGACTGCTTATTTCACGATATTTGTGAAAGGATGGGTTCTCAGTGAATTCCAGCATAGTACTTTCTGCACCTTTCTGCAGTGTCAGTTGCTACAGACCTCTTGACTTCACGTGGCCTTCAGATTAGCTCAAGAAAGTAAAATAGATAGAGGGCTTCATGAGATTTCATAGCCAGCTACATCCAAGCCTTACATCACCAAGCACAATGCAATGCGCCAAATGTAGTGGTGTAAAGCATGCCACCACTGGACTCTAGGGCAGTGGAGACGGAGCCAGGCCTTCTGGCTCAATAGCAGTGTCTGACCTCACAAATGCACTTCTGACAGACTGGTTAAAAAGTCCCTTAAACACATTCCTAAACCTTGTGGAAAGCCTTCCCTGTTGCAGCTCCAAAGAGGGGTTCAACATCATATTAAACCCTATGGATTTATAGACAGTACCATGTTTCCCACATCTGATGTCCCCCTGATGTCAGCGGTGGGATAACTCTTCAGCATCCAGCTTCATAGCTTCAGTGCAAGACTAAAGACCTCAAGACATTGTTTATATCTTGGGTGAATTGGGGTGAGAGCAAAATGGTGGATTTTTGCATTTTTTGCAAGTTAAATGCCAAACTACAAAGCTAAAATAGAGAGAGGTGCTCAGGACTGGAACTTACTTCAAATATTTAATAAGGAAATCACATCAGAATTTCATACATTCCTTTATGAACGCTTACAGGCTGAAATATTACTCATTAATATGTTTTGTGACAGACTGGTCTGTCATCGCAGCTCTGCAGGGGAATTAGCACTGCTTTTATTACAGTATTACTACAAACAAGGCACCGAAACCTTTCAGCCTTGATGAAGCTCAGAAACACGACAAACGTTTCCCAGTTGCGGCTCTATCCGTTGTGATACAGCTCCTTTATGAAGCAAACATAAAATGGCTCGTGATTTAATACCTGTGATTTCAGAGCTTTTAAATGCTAAGCAACTACCTGCCAGATATTTTATTCATGGTTGCAGCTGCTGTTGTAACAAAATGCAGACTCAATTGGACCTCTCAGCTCGAATGAATAAGTAAATATTATTAAATAAAAACATTTGAGAGATTCCTGTGATTTTTCTATGCATGAATAGCTCGCAAGTGCACTTAATATTTATCCAACTGGATCGTTTGGATTTCTCACCATACAGAACAGAGTGTTTTAAAGTCATATGGACATTCAGTGAGCAGTCCAAACTTTCAGTCTGCCTTCCTCTGCTAAGTCTATTAATATGCTTTGTTGTGCCATGCATTCCTTAGGAAATACTGTCCATATAAGAGTCTTAATCAATGGTAATATTGATAATAGTCACAATAACAGAACAGAAATACACCACAAAGAGATGAAGCTGGATTCATTGGTCGGCATTTGAGTCGTGCCCAAGGTAGCCGCCTGACATTAAGCCTGAAATAATTGGTATTAGATAGATAGATAGATAGATAGATAGATAGATAGATAGATAGATAGATAGATACTTTATTGATCCCAGAGGGAAATTCAAGGCATCCAGTAGCAGATGTACACAGAAGTAACACAAGAAGCACAAGACAGAGTGATACAGGTAGAGACAAAGATACACTATAAAGTATGAAAGTATAAAAATAGAGTCCTTAGTGTCTGTGTAAAGTCCTTCAGTGTCTGTGTAATAGAGGTAGTGGTAAACCATTTGCTGTGCAAATTAAGATGACGACTGATGTCAGCCATATAGACAGTGCAATACAGAAGATGGCTGGTGTCAGCCATATAGACAGTGCAAGTATGCAGTAATATAAATAATTTAGCAGTGCAAAATATGTAAACAGTTGTACAGAACGGTAGAATAATAAAATAGAAATAGGGCATTTAGGAGGGAGTGTGTGCAGAGATGGGGGTGTGTCCGTTGGAGTGACCGAAATGAAGAGTGTCACAGAGTTTTTCATTTGCTGAACTGAGAGGAGTTGAACAGTCTTATGGCCTGAGGGACAAAAGACTTTCTGACTTTCTGTTAAATATTGCAGACGAGATGCCTACAAAGCAGGAGCAGCAGCAACTTGCTATATGAATGCAATAGAAATGCAAACCGTTTCTGGAAACTGTGTGTCTTTCATTTAAGGGAATTCTTCTTTTTTAAGCTGATGGGATGTGAAGCCATAAAAGTGGTTTGATGTGAATTGGTTCGGTGTTAGAGACAAGCTTAAATTTAGATTTTTTTTTTACAGTTGTCATGATAGGATCTGGGGAACAAGTTATCTACAGCTCAATCATAGCCATTTTATTTCCAACCACCAAAGTAAAATGGTTGTGAATGTACCTGCAGTGCAGCTTTTCAAGTGCATGAATGGAAACCAACGGCAAGTGCTGGATGTGAAAACGGAACATGGCCATGAGTATTCACTGTATCAGTGCTAAACACCAGAAAAGTATTTATTAGCATGGTTGTTCAATCTCTAGGATGCTTTGTTCTCACACTAAATAAACAAACATATCATTAAATAAACAAATAAGTAAACAAATTTATATTCATAATAAACACTACTTTATTAATTAACACAAGACAACACATGGCAGGTGCAGCGACTACACCATAAAATTCCTATGCTGTTTGCATCCTGAATGCTTCAGATAGTATACTTGAAAAGAGATCCACTCGTTACAATTACTATGTTGCAAATATCAGCCATCCAATAATGGTTTTACGCCTCATCCCTTGATTTTGGGGATCCTTTACAGATATTATGTACTGTATATGATGAAAATTGATGAAGTATAACATTATTATATTATAACATTGCTAAACATGCTCGCACTTTCACAGAGTGGTGACCCCTCTCCATTTTTACTCCCGAAAGAATCAGCCTCTTTCTATGCACTCATGTTACCAACCTGGTATTAATGAACCTAATCAGAGATGTTCCACCAGGTGTTTTTGAGCTTTACCCAACATTTGCTGTAACTGCCATTTTTTCAAAATGTGTTGCTGGCATTAAATTCAAAATGGGCATATATTTTTTTAATCAGTTTTAATGATTTATGTACTGTTTTTAACTATTTTCCATTCAATTTAAGGTGTAAATGATTTACACATCATCACATTCTGTTTTCCATTTCCATTTTGTACAATGGTCAATGAACATTTGAGTTTAGACCTGTTCAGTGGCTAGGAAACATGTCTGAGGAAATTCAAAATGCAAATGTGACCTCTGAAGTTGGAAACGTGTTGCATGCCAGGTGATGTCACAGCTTCTCATATAATAAAAGAATGCATAAATTGTTCATCGTTGATGATGTAATACATCCTAAAACTAGGATACAGGTTGCTGGATTGTGATTTTAAAGGTCGAAGGATTATGTGAGCAAGAAGCGTGTTCTACGTATGCCTGCCGGGTCCATATGGATGCCTGTCTAGACTTGACCCCTGCAGCTCTGGTCTTTGTGCGTTGCACGCGTGGTGTTGTGCAAACGCATCCCCACTGTTCGTTAGCTGAAGTGGAGAGCCTAGGAACAAATCGATGTGTCTGTTCAACACGTCCCAGCTGAGGAGTCACTGCGGGGGGCAAGAAGCACTAAAGACGTCCTACGGAAAGATTAGATTTTCCCGCTAATTTGCAGTTTCATGCTATTTTACCCGTACCAACATCCATCTTACCCTCAGAATTGCCTATTCAACAGTAAAGGGCTTAATTAAGCACATGGAGGTGAGTGATAACAAACAGATGGACCAGGCTAAGAAGAGAGGGGGAAAACTGGATTAGTAGCTTTCGTTACCTTGCTGCATTATCTCATTACATTAAGAACAGCTAGTTGAAGGTTGAAGGGTCCCTCTTCATTCAAAGGACTACGTGAAGAGTCTTCAGCAACCTCGTCTCAGACAGAAATCAATATTGTCACTTATTTGGTCTCAGATTTCGATCAGTTGTTTGCAGTCACAGTTCTGTGAGCTTGTGCTGTGACAAAATGAATTCTGTCCACAGCCTCTGTTCCTCTATATCACAGTGTGCTCAATAGTAGAGGTAGCTGCCTTTTTTCCTAAGAGAATTAATCCTGTACATTACCTGCAGCTTCAGATGGAGAGGGATTATCTGACTTATCGGTCCATTCAGTACATTAATGAACAGGAAAAGTTATTACTCATATCTAATAGATGTGCTTACAATCCACTTTGTGAAACCCCATTTTACACACCGCGCAAATGGTTTCATATAGTGACACAAGATGTACTATGATGACTTAGTAGAGTTTTGTGCTACATAGAATAAGTTTTAATGGCAACACTTCCTGTTAATCCTGTATTTATAATGCATTTCCTGTATTAGGCATTATATAACATACATATCACCTTATGATACTAATTAATAGCTGTAATTACATGCATAACATTTTATAAAGCAAGAAAATATGAACTTATAAAAGTCATGTTTCAGGTCTAACAAAAATTCACACTTCTTCCTTTTATATATATTTATATAAGTTGGTAGATATACTTATGTATATATACAGAGGCATGAAGCACCTGCCTTCATGAAACATAACCTTATGCTCAGTCATGCCTTATAAAGTATGTCTCCTGGCCTATGTAAGGCCTTATGTATGCATTTATGAAACATTGTGAATACAGCATTTACATATAATAAATACGTAATAATAATATCAAATAAAACATATATAATACATATATAAGCATTGGCTAATTTAAATATACAAAGATAGCTCAAGTTTTATTCATCAGTCACAAAAAACAACATTCAGAACATTCTATTTTATACAGTTTAAATCTGGATGCTGCAGAAGTACCTATAGTGTTTTTACTATATATAGGATCATTACTCTGATACATTTAAAACATCCAAATTGGTTTCTTTTTCAGTCATCCTAAGTTCTAGGTATTAACCAGATACATGTGGGGTATAAATGCCACAGTATTAATGATATCAGTAAATATTACAATAACAGTGCAATCATTTTAGATAGTAGGTTCTATAGCAATCTAACTAAATTACACTGAAATATCCAACATGTGTTAGTAAAGGGTAAAGTATGTGGCAGAAACTCCATACTATCATGTACATATAAGGTATAAAAGGTTGTACACAAATGCAGTTCAAAGAGTCCTAACTGTTGTATGTACCTGTATGTACTTGTTTATTAGCTATAAAAAACTGGGATCTGAATCAGGGCTGTAATTATTTAGTGTGAGTAAACTTTTATTATGTTGTTGTTAATAGCTAGTACCTTTTAATCATATCAGTGTAAATTAGTCAGTATATTAATGATCGTTTTACTTTTATATAAAGACACAGCACTTTGAAGTTAATATACACCTCAGGCAATATCTAGAGCATGTGGCATTTCAGTGTAATTCAGTTAAACCACCAATTTATATGTTTTAAAGGTTAGAACAGGTTAGAAAATGAAATGTAAGTATCAACAGAATGTGGAGAACAGTTCTAATGGTGTGATAAAGATGTTCGTGTTGGGGAAATATCTACAGCAGTTAGCATGCTAACAAGCTAAATGTGGCCTGTCCTGTTTTGTAATAGCATAAGAGGTGATAGTGAGTCACTGTAGGGATAGCTACACTTGCTATAACTAGCACTGCCTCTACAAATAATCTCTTGTCAATCATGTTGAAGGTCCTGCATTGGTATTAACTGGTATTAAATCGTTTTAAGAGCAGTAGCTAAAAAGAGAAGAGTAAATGCAATGATGGCTGAAAGTCCTGGAAAATGAACAAGATTCTGTCAAGAACCCACATGCAGCAGCAAACAAAGCGAATCAATAGAAGCAAAACAAGAGATAACACCGGCGATGCTTCCCACCACTGAAGACACCTAGTAAAGGGACAAGCCCTAATGCTGACTTTGTTTCTTCCAGACAGCTAATGCGCATGCTGAGGAGGACAGACTATGCTTTTCCTCGTTTCTTATAATGAGGGGACACCATATCTTTTTGCTGAAATGGTTTCCTCCTATTGTTTGCGGTATGAATTCAACAGGTTACAGCATCTTACAGACTGCTCCTTTAAACTGTCTTGGCAATGCTAGCAAAATAATGATTTAGTACTTTGGAGTCTGTACCTGTGTACACTTAGGGGACTGTAAGAATGCCTCCAAAAACCTCAGTGGAACAAAACTTGGACCACTGCCAAACTCTCCCCTTCCTGCACAGCTGAATGCTGAATAAAAGACATATCACTGAGGCCATAGAGAACTCCAGTCAGCGTTCATCTCCACGACACTGACATGTATGACCGCTTGCATCAATCATTGTCTGGTTCCCATTATGAATGAAGGCCAGGTCGAGTTGGAGGTGAAGCTTAAAATCAGCTGAGATGGCTACAGCAAGCAGCTGCACCTTTCCTTTTCAGCACATGTGGCCAGGACTGCCACGCAGCTTAGTTCAGAATAATCAATCCCATATTAGGGTGTGAAAGAAAAGCCCAGCGAAACAAAAGAAAGCAAAGTTGGGGGGAAAACAATTTGGCAGGGAGTTGCTCTGCAAGGTAATCTCTATCCAGGCTTCCTGAAGGGATTATACACAAAGGAAGAGTAACAGAAATCCTGCTATCTAACGCACTGTGGGTCTGACGTAAGCGCATGAGTAATATTTCCCATAGACATCTCTCTGGCTCCGTCACTCACTGCTTCTGAGATCACCTCATTCTAGCTGAAAGCATGAGAACATTTCCTGTGCTCCATCCATTTTCCATTATGGCCTTATGCTTCGAGAGGCTGCATTATTTCCCTTTCTGTTCCTGCAGCTGATGTCTCTGTATTCCTTTCTGAAGTACTCACAGGGTCCTTGAGAAATTCTTCCGGAGTCTAAACGCCGTATAGCGAGACGTACTCTATGCCATCTCGCTTTCTCGTGCAGAAATGGGCTGAATATACCAAATTTCTCACCCTCAAAGGCCTGGCACCAACAAGTGTTACTGAGGAGCTCTATTCACTGCGAGAATCGCAGGAACACACACGTTTGCACCTGCGCCTAATAGACCAAATTAGCACCTTGTCGCATAAGACAATTTTTTTGGTGCTTCTGCGTCTCTGCTGAAGGTAAAATAGGCAGTAATTATAACTATCTTCAGAGGGACCTTTATGAAATTAATTAGGTGCATCATAATAGGCAAAGAAAATTGTAAAATCACCCTCGCCTCAATTCTGGGCCCTGTAACCATGGCAGTTTCCTTTAAGCACACTGTCTCTTTTTTGGCGCAGATGGGTGCTCAGTGATTATAGATGTGAAGCTGATCAATGCATACACAGCTGAGGCTGTTGTTTTCAGTCTGAGGAACATAGATCGAGCTAAAAGTAGACTGAGGCATGCCATCTTTACATGCTGGAGATTCATGGAGTGCATCTGGATCATTGTACTCTGCTCTAAAGTGTCTCTGTGAGATATCTCAGAGCAGGACAAGCCACTGGGGTGTACAGAATTTGTGCACTGTAGGTTATGGTTAGTTATGATCTGCAGCTTTTGGGCAAATAAGTATGAAAGAATAAAATATTCCAAAATGAACAAAATGAATGAATCAATCAATGTTTACTTGTATAGCACTTTTTACAACCAATGTTGTCGCAAAGCAGCTTCACAGAAAATCAATTTGTTATAGAAAAGAAAAGAAAAGAAAAGAAAAGAAAAGAAAAGAAAAGAAAAGAAAAAACACAAAGTTAATGTACAGACATTTGAGGGTGGGGGTGAGGGAAACCGGGTTCAAGCCCCCCTTGAGCAAGCCAGAGGCAACAGTGGTGAGGAAAAACTCCCGTGAGTAAGGAAGAAATCTCGAGAGGAACCAGGCTCAAGGGCGGAACCCAACCTCCTTAGGTCGAACCCGGAGACGAGAGAGACAGAACTAACAGGAGAAGAACATCTATTAGATCCAGTCTGATTAGTCCAGGAGGGAGTAACTGCAAGATGGAGCCGACCCATAGAAAAGAGTATGATCAGAGCCAGACGCTGGTCAGTGTAAAGGTTATGGTTATGCCGGTTGATAAAACAGGGCAGGAGACCCACAGAGGTGCTGATGCTCAGGCACCTCCAGCTGTTCTGGGGGTTCTGATGTGATCACTCTGTAGAAATTCTAGTGCTTAACTAAGAAGAGAAAAGAAAGAGACAAAGAAGGAAAGAGAGAAAAGAAAGTAAGAGAGAGAGAGACAGAGATTAAGAGGTAGATATTTTAACTTGTTGAATTGAGTGTGTGTAGTCCTGAGGGTCCTGGAGAGGAATCCTCTGCGCTGGTAGCCCCTCAGTGTTGTCCATCAGCAATGATCCGCTCATAGAGAAGACAGATGAGAGGGAGAGAAGTTAGGGTATATGGTTAATTTATGGAGAAATGTAAAATGTAGCGGTAAACAGATGTTGTCATCCAAATGCTGGTGGAAACAAATAAGTTTTAAGTCTAGTTTTAAATGTAGAGAGTGTGTCTGATTCCTGAACGGATAAAGGCAGAAGATTCCAGAGTTTCGGGGCTACACATAAACAGGACAGTATGATCAACAGCAGTTCCAGTTTTGACCAGGTGTAAAGGACAGCTGCGCATCATGTTGCAGTTTTATGTATTAAAGTTAGGATGCTAACCAGATACCCTTTGCATCTCATATTATCACACTCTGGTGTGACCACCACAGTCTGTTTCTGTCAAGAAACCACGTTCGGCAACGAACAAAAGAAGTGACAGAAGCATAACAAGAGTTAACATTGGCGCTCCTTTTCAAAGCAAGATGAAGTTGGATGCTGAATTCAGTGTATCTTCTAGACTGGGCAGAAATGAAGTGCGGTAGGGAAGGACTTTGCATTTCCCTTGTTTTTACCCACCGGGTGGACACCACAACTGTCTGGTGATATGCTGCTGCCTATTGTTTAAGGTCATCATGAATTTATTGGGTCATCTTACAAAGTGCTACTTTAAACTGAATGTGCTTTTTCTGTATATAAGTACAATCATTACCAGTAGCTATCTGCATCTGTAAAAGGTTTTTACATGGTTACATAAAATAGAGCAGAGCTAACAGCAACGATCTGGAGAAATGACAATATTGAGGGTTTAGTAATGTAGTGAATTTGAATGTTTGAAATCCCATTAGTTTTCCCCAGGCTTCCCCCAAACACTGTCAGAATAAACCATATTTGCAACCATATTCCATGGGTGCAGGGCAGAAAAAATAGTGAGCTAATCTACAGGCACAAAATGAAACACTGACTCCGGGGGTCACCGTACTTTCACTCCACAAAAATATAAAACATTCTCATGCATGAGGCAATTTCTTCTTTTTTATGGCACAGCAGATGTGGACCAGGCAGGCGGGGAGCCATAGGAACCATTTAGATCTCGCTCTCTCCCTCTCACTCTCTTTCGAGGTCATCATCATCTTCACCCGACTTGAAACGAGGACCCCTTCCGTGATGATATTCTATAGTCCAAACACAGACAATTAAGTTATGTAAATGTACTAATTGAAAATCGAGAATCATCCAGACATTGCACTTGACCTCATGGCCTTTAAAACGGAGAGCGCAATCGGCATCGGCTCAGTGTTATTTCGCCTGAATCTCAGAGGAGAAGTCATTTAGTAGTGACAAGGCAAAGAATTATGAAAAATGTGTCAAAGCATATCACACCAAATATAAAAGTGTCCTGTTTCAGCATTGGATGTCCTGATACTGCCAGTAGCCAGAGGAATTAGAGGAAACCGGACACGTTATTGGATGCTAATATAATAAGAGCAGTCAGTTATATTGTGTATGAAATGATCCCTTAATCACAATTACCTACACTGGGAAAAAGGAGCACTTTATAAAAGTCACATTACGGGGAACAGAGTAAGTGGTTCAACTAAATTCCTTACACCAACAGCACATACGTTTAGGCCTGAAATGCACTCAACACTACTGAGTCAAACTCAGTGTTGGTTGTCTTACTGTGCGGGTTGAAACACTCAACACTTTTAGAGGGAAAGAGGACAAATCAGACTATCTGTGAACACGGTGTACTTTTATTCCACCAGCATCAACCACTAAACAGGTCAACAGCAGAAGAGTGTGTGCTGTTTCTATTGGAAAGAAGAGGCAGTAATGTATCATATGCAGTGCCTCTGGGTTACAAATGACGTTTTCATATTTTATCCTGTGTCGTATTTTGTTTTAAAAGAGGCACATCTGGAAAAATAAATGATTTCAAACTATATTTATGCTAGAACATATTCTGTGACAAAATGACTAACCAAAAAAAGCTGGTTCCATTTAGATATTCATTCACTGTGTTCTTAAAGCAATGAGAAACATTCGTTCAGAACCACTACTGAAAAAAAAACACATGAAAGCATCTCTGTAGTTCACCAGAAAGCTCAGTATGACCGAGCTAAAACATGGAATAAGCTTTTGTGGTCAGATGAGACAGGCATGTCCAAACCTTTGGTCACAATCCAATAGCCACATCTCCACAAATACAGTCCACCATCTCGACAGTAAGGTATGGGGTTAGCAGCATCATGTGATGTGGATGTGGGGGAGAGAGTTGTTCCATCGATAATCGCTGATAGCAAAAGAAGGGGAGGTAAGATAGGATGGAGAGTTAGAAGTGGAAAGGTGGGGAGTGCAAACACCCAATCATTCTCATGGCCAAAAATTTGGGTGGCATCTGAAGTGGCCTGTCTGATTTCAGGGGGGTACTAACCACACCCCTTTAAAACCGCTCATGATGTCATCTCAATAAGCAATTAGTAAGTTGGAAACCTTGCCCCTGTAAACTGAAAAGGCAAACTCCTCCCCTGCGTCTAGGGTACAGTATGCTTGTACTCCTGGACTCTTTGAGCACCACACTGCAAGTGCCTGGCTCTAAAAGTTTCACAGTGAATAAAGTGAATAGGTCACAGCTTTGGAAGTAGCCAGCGTTCATCTCAAGCTCAGATGTCCAAAACATGACTTCATCTACTGTATGTGTAAGGCTAATGGCTGCATTTTGCAACCATCATGAATCTCTCTCTTTTGTCCGTTCAGCAGAGAAGTTGCCCTGCACTGACAGCTTCTGCTCTGCGGCCCTCAATAAGGATGACTAAGAGCTGATTTATATGTCTGTCTGTGTGGCGCAGAAGCAGCTCGATGTCTTCCTTAATAGATATTGACCCGCTGAATCCACACTGTGGACGAGGAAATGGGGCCATGTCTGGACATGCCCTGGCTCACTCATAATCTACACATCTGGGGATGGCGGACATGTGGGGTCCAGAGTTTTTCAGGGCTGGTAACGATCGGCCTCAGCAGCAGGCAACAAAAGAGCCCCTCTTCTGTTGTACCGGCCCCCTCCGCTTGTTGTCTTCCACGTCGGAATGAGTGCAATGTTGCTATGGTTACAGGTTTAATCCTTCCAGCCCGATGTTTGTCTGTACGCTAAGATTAGCTTTGGAGGATATTAATGATTTTCTTACGCAAAGTAGGGCCTTGAAGATAGCAGCATCCAAACCATCACAAAGAAACAGTAAGAGTACGGGAAATAGGAATTTCCTAGGCCGTGCAGTGAAGGGAGGATTAAGTCCTCTTTCCCTACTTTCCTGTTCCCTATATCTCGCACGTTCAAGAAGACAGTTTATCCTTTAGAAAGGTTGGTTTAATGGAGCGCCACTGACCCTCATCTTTGGCAGATTTCTGCTCCAGACAGTGGTGAGGAGTGCCCCCTAGAGGATGATGTGTGAAAGACATCCACAGCAGCCAACAGCCTTGACAGACCTCCGCAAAATATACTGGTGGTTGACATCCAGTACAGTGCTGCATGTTCCTCCTCAGTATCTTCAGACAGTAGGAGGGAGCCCTGCTGGAAAGCACAGGGTGCTTAGGAAAGATGCTGAACATTCAGTCATGTTTTACGCCTGCCTGGGTTCTGCTGGGATGAAGGCTGCGGTGAGGATTGAGGAGTGAGAGGCATACGGCTGCTTTTCAGCGGACTGAACATGTCATAGAGCTTTCATCCACACAGAGTTCTTCTCTTTTCCCCTGACGTTAATTAGTGACCCACACGTGGTGCTGAAAGGGCTTGTTTTTCTTCTTAAGGATTCACAAGACGTCGACATGAAAGCGGAAAGCTATTCCAAGCCCAACTGCTACAGTCATTAAAAGTGCAAATGAAGCCAGAATCTGGAGCTGTTTTCTTCTGTTTTCCTGTCCTTCGGAGGAAGCATATTTTAGACTTCTTTTGATAAGATGTTTGTCATTGAGAAAACCTGGAATAAGATGCAGAACATGTTATCCAGTTCATATAAATACCAGGGAATAGTCCAGGGAATGGCCTGAGGACGAATAGTAGCGTGAGGCACTACTACAAAAGAGTGGGCTGTTTCCAATGTACAATTTATTTCCTTGAAGTTCAAAGGAGCAAATAAAGTTTTTTAGTTTGGCGTACGTGTTTACTTGAATTGACCTACTGTAGTTGATCCTTTAATCCTCTTCTCAAGTTCATTTCTTAATTCATCATGTACTGAGAGTTAAAACTGGGCTGAATGGCCCTCAGACAATGATTAGAAAAGGGTTCTGTTAGTTTGTATTCATCCACCTTAATATTGTGAAGTCGTTGTCCAAGTAAGTCGTTCAGAGCGGTTTAAGTGAAAAGGTGAACTGTGGAGAAATGCAGCAGAAGTAAAGGCTGTATTCCAAATGGCATACTTCTATACTACACACTGCATACTACAGTAGTATGCCCTGCATACTGCCCCCTGTGTGTAGTATGCATTATAGCAACAGGTTTTGACATACCTCACATTTACCTCAGAGCTGGTATAACTGTGTCTACTGTTTAGAGCTAGCTGCTGCTAACCCTATTCCTCTCTAAAACTGAACCTCTAAAGCGAGTCCATCTTTTATTAATCTTTTGTCTATTTTATTTTAGGCTCATTCTCATAAAAACTTACCCACTGCCATCACTACACTCTCGTTTATACTCGTAGTTGGCTGCGGTTTGCTCCTCAGTGTTACCCGCCACCATTTTCTTTGGCTGAAGTGGGCTGGTGAGGCCGCGGTGCATGATGGGATGCAGTACACTATGGTGACAACTCCCGCTGTAGACTAAAAGAACCTGTCTGGATATCTTCAGTGCTCTACAGATTTACAATTTGGCTGCATACTACATACCACCTACTACTATTAGGCAGATTTAGTAGGTGAGAAGTATGTAGCATACCATTTTGAAAACAACCATAGTTATTTTTTACTGTCCAACTCAACCAGTAAAGCTACATGTGTCTTCAGGGTTATTACATGTAACACTGACAATAATAAAACGGGTAAATCTAAAAAGGATCTTTGGGGACTATTGTGCCTGCATGTACCCCTCTGCCATAATAATACTTAATTATATTATGTAAATAAATAAATCATTGTGTTGAGAATCAGGCAACTTATTGATATCGGTTCCGTGCATCAGTTTTCTGTGAGGAGGCTTTTAGAGGCATTAAACCTTTCAGACATCTGGTTCCTATCACCACCACTGTAAGCAATTCTGACTCAGCAAGTTCCTTTGCAATGGAGCATTTAACACCAAACCACTTTAAATGATACACGGAAAGAAAGTGTCTCTATGATTTATTCTCTATTTTTTATGTATGTGCAAAACAGTGAAGAATGAAAGAGCTAAAGGAGCCCCTGAGGATCCTCTGTTAGTGTTTGACCCTTTAAGCGAGGGCTAAGCTGTAAGAGAACTGCCAAAGCCCATCATCTGCTCTTGCTCTCTTTTTCATCACAGTGTTTCAGTAATCAGATCGTGAAGCCACTGAATGCTCCTCCGAGGAGGTAGCGTGAGAAAAACAAAACAGGGCAGAGGAGGGAAAACTATTTCACAGCAGAACGTTTTCAGCAGGGACATCTTTTTGACACATCTAGATAAAGTGTCAGTAAGGGCCGAAACTGGCCGTTTTGGCTGAGAGCGCTGAATGCCCCCTTTAACCTGAGACAGTGGAGGGGAGATAGCGTGGCATGGCACAATTGAATTTTTCTGCTGGCCCGCTCGGATGGGTCACAGGGCCGCACTGTTGGAGGACGCCTGTTTAACTCAGCATTCTGGTCACACTTCGCTCAAGCTTCAGCACTCGGCCCTGTAGTGACCTATTGCTGGAGGGGCTTCGAAACCCCAGGATAGTTTTAAACATGACAGAGGCAAAACACTTTGTACGCATGTACTTCTCTCTTTTAGTATGTGACAATGCTGTGTCCAGACAGCCCTTCTAACACAGGCCTTTAGGGTGGGCCCACCGCTAACATAGGTGTGCAGCTGTGCTCATGCACTTTGTATTCTCCATTGAAAAGCACGTCTAGTAGAATGAGAAGCTCTTGAGGAGCCGCTTGAACCAAAGGTCATCATTACCAATGCTGAGCATCAGCTAGAGGTGTATACCCCAAAGCTGTGGAACAGTGGATCTGTGTTCTGTGGAGTGATTCTCCATTCAGTACTTTTTAAACTAATTATCCAACATCACTACCTGAGAATACAAATTAATCCTCACAGCAATAACTAATGTAAAACCTTTCTGCAGTGGAGAAAAGACTCCTCATTAAAACGCCTAATGTCAGAAGACATGCTGGACGAGCAGGTGACTGCAAACATTTGGGCATATATGTGCTGTAGTGATGTTCTAGAAAACAGCGTTGTAGCCCCCGTCTCGCTAGTGTTTGCTGAATACAGAGTGTGGTATTGTATGGGGCCGCGAGGCAGGCAGTTCAGTTACCATTATATTATTGGGAAGTCATTACATTTGCCCTGGGTAAATTTGCCTCTTCACTCTTCTTCTCATTTCCTCTCTGTAATAAGAGTGTTCCACATTTCATCTCAGTCCACGTGACCCTCTGTGACTGAAGAAGTGATGGGTTCAACACAGGAGAAGAGCAGGAGCCAGAAATACTGTCTACCTCAGTCTTAATACAGAACTCTCTCTTTCTTTTTCTTTCTTGTTCTCTCTATCTCTCTTTCACCTACTTTAATACCATTCCTAATTCTTTCCTTTATTCACTCTAACGTCTAGCCCACCTATCTCTCTTTCCCACTCTCATCATCTTTTCTTTTCCACTAATGCTCATACCTTCTCTCTCTGTCCTTCTCTATTTTTCTTTCTATTTGTCTGCTTCTGTCTCACTCTTTCTCTCACTTTCATATTTTCTGTTATTTTCTCTCTCTCTCTCTCTCTCTCTCTCTCTCTCTCTCTCTCTTTCTCCGCCTCTCTCTCTCTCTCTCTCTCTCTCTCTCTCTCTCTCTCTCTCTCTCTCTCCCTCTCCCTCTCCCTCTCCCCCTCTCCCTCTCCCTCTCCCTCTCCCTCTCCCTCTCCCTCTCCCTCCCTCCTTTGAAGCTCTTTCTTGTGTGTGTATAAAGAAGTGTATAACTGATAAATGACCTTTGGCCTCTTCTCTTACCCCCTTGCCTAAATCTGTTTTTCCCAGGTCATCAGCAAGTGCAGGGAAAGAAAAAAAGAGGAACAAAAAGCTTACCTCACTTCTTCCAGGAAGACAGTTTAGAGAATAAGCAGAGTCCTGAGATTGACATGGCCAAGGATGGTTATTCTCTCGGCTTCCTTGAACCAGTTTTTCCCCTTGTTGCCTTCTTAGCAAGAAAAAACCACAATCACCCTGCACTGACCTCTCTTCTCATTTATTTTTCCTTTCATCTGTGACACAATTACTCTCAAAATAGACTCATCTCTCTCTCCTGTGTCTTCTCTATCCTCACCACTGTTTGCATTACAAGAATCGATGGTGAAACTGAGCAAAATGTTAAGCTAGCGAGCAGCTAAAAGCTGAGTAGCTAAGTTCCTCTCATAGGGTGAGTTCAGGAAGACGCAGAGGAGGCAGCTTCTTAAGAAGAGGTCTTAGTGCCAAATGAAATTCAATCACTACAGTGGAAAAATGTTAAAGCAGGTGATACACACCTGTTAATGGGTCTAAACAAAAAATAAAGATCCCTTTCACTGTTTTAACGTCGCTTGACCTCCTAACAGAAAATAATACATGCTGGTTTACATTTGAAAGAATAAAACGCTGAATGTGTGTCAGAACTGAATACAAATCACCTTGAAAAGCCTTCAGCTCGCAGTTGATGTGCCAATGCAAAACACAATACAGTCTTTATATCAGAAGCTGTGATTAAGAAGCCAAACAAACCATAAACTACGAATATACAACCAAATGAATCAGAAGCCGTGAATATGTAGCTACGTTATACAAGTTATACTGCTTATTGGTTCAGGTGTTTGTAAGTATGGAGCTGTTCCAGGTTGGACTTCTGCTCTTTTGTTCAATTTTGGGGAAAATATTCACCATTGAGTGTAAGGATCTGGCCCATGTTCTCTAAAGCCACTCAACTTTAAACAGCATGTGGAGCTCATTGTAACTGCACAGTCCTGAACCTGTAGAATTAGAGTGTTTATTTCCTCTTTACTCTGTAGCACATTATTTGTGGGTGAAGATGCAGCTATGAGCATTGCTTCTGCCTGTTTTTTTCAGCCACACCTCCAAGTGGTTGTGATTGGCCATTGATTACATATCATTGTGGCACCAATTCCTCACTACTCAGACTGAAATATAAAGACTGCACACACTGTTTTGTACTGAAATGCAATACAGCTGCGAGCTGATGGGTTTTCAAGGTGATTGGTATTCAGTTGTGACAGCAAATTTATTGCTTCATTCTTCGAAATGTAAATCTGCATGTACTGTTTTTGCCTTAGGAGGCTGAGCAATGTTTTATCAGTTTTATTCATTTTTATTTAGGCCTGTTTACTGCATTTTATCTCTGTGCATTGCATTGAACCTTTTCACCCTAATAATTGCATTTCACTGAGGATTTTGATTTGTAAATATGACTCCTTCTGAATTGTTTCAGTTAAGGGGTCAAGCAACATGGAAACAATTTAATAGATGTTTTGGCTTTCATTTTGGCACTAATTCAGCATGTCACTTTGGATGAGCTATGCCATGTGTATTGCATTTCACATTTTCCACTGTAGTGACTCCACTTGAATTTGGCACTAACTTCTCTCCATTGTTTTTAACAGAGGAGCTTCATTTACTTCTAAGGAAGAGCCGCTCTGCAGATCCTGATCCAGTCCAGAGTTAGCCACATTCAAACAAAGAATTTTAATGTGACACATTCACATGCAGACAAGACATAGCTATATCTGACCCTTTGTTAACATAATGTAAACGACACTGTTGGAAAGGGCACCTTTCAGTCATCCCCTCCCAACACTTAGTAGCTGTACATGGCTGGCAGTGGTTGCCATGGTTTCAGGATGACACCATCTTGAACTTGGCACAATGTTATCACAGTATGGCTCTTGGAGAGCCCCCAGGAGTGGGAGTAGGTAATTGGCTACAATGGGAAAAGGTAACACCGTATTCTAAGACGAGAGCTCCAGCCGAGCCTGAAAAATACAGGCACTTCAGAAGGATGGGAGGTGGGTGTTCCAAATGAAACTGATTTCTCTCTCTCCTCTCTTTGTCCTCAGACGAATACAAAAGGGAGGAAGGGGGCAGGTGGGTTAGGGTAAAAGTCTAGTGGCCAAACAAATTGGCTTTTATATACAGTATATGTATATACTGCTGCTGTCAGAAAAACGTCCTGCATCTGATAACATTATCAGGAAAAACTTACTTTTCTGTCAATATAATTCACTGTAAGCAGAAAGTTTGGGTAATTTCCTTAGGTCCTTTCATTGTGCCAAAAACACTGCCATGTCTGCTCCACTCATACCAGCGCAACATTCATTACCACCACTATCACGTCAATGTCACTGCAGGGCTGAGAATCATCCACTATCCCTCTAATACCTGCTCTGTGGTGACCCTGTGGTGAAGTGACAAAGTATACAGAGAAACAGATGGACTACTGTAATTCAGATGACCACTACTGTGGTCTGTTGTAAAACTACAAAGTGCACTACAGGGTAAGTGGAGCTGGTAAAATGGACTAATGACATTAGGACCTAATGACATATATATATATATATATATATATATATATATATATATATATATATATATATATATATATATATACATATATGTGTGTTTGTATATATACAGCAAACAATATATATAATCCAATTTGTCATTTTGCATTTGCTGACAAATTTAATTTTCTAATCTTGCTTTTGCCATTATGTGTAACTATCAAGAAGAATAAACCAAAAGAATTAGTCCAAGATGCATAACATAGAGGGAAAAAGCCCTACAAAATCCATTTAGGAAGTTTGGCTGTCAAGGGATTACACCCAAGTTTTGGGACTTGTGAGAAGTGCAATATCCCAATACAGGTCCAGAGAAAAAGGCTCAGAAGGACTCAATTACTGAGTGTCACCTCACCATCCACTTATTCCCTACTGACCAACTCACCACCGTAAGGCTGCATGAACGCTCAGATTTAGTCGGCACAGTGGGTCAGCTCCGGCTAAGATGTCCTCTGTCTCCTAGCTGAGTCATTGTTAGACCAGGAAAATTTTTGAAATTTCATTTCAGAAAAAAAGCTCAAGCACTGAAACCTTGACTGTATTAAAATAGCATACTATCCAGTCTTCAGAAAACTCAAACAACTATTAAAAAAATCTGTGCTGGTGCCCCTGTCTTTCCATAGACATATATATATTTTTATATTGTACATATGCTAAAAGCCGAGCCATTTCACTGTTTAATGTTACTAAATGGTACTCTTCCACACAATTTGCAGGCCTAAAAATCTAAATATAAAGTTGAAAATAAAATAGATTAGAACCAAGTTTAAGGCTGTTGTAGCCATGATATCTGTGCAGTTATTTTATTAAACAACCTAGACAAAATAAGTAAGCAAACCCACCTCAACAATGACAGGGAAGGCTGCTGGGGCTTTAATTGGAATTTAGACACTATGTTTGGTCTTCATTTGGACACTATGTAACTAATAACAAATATTTACACAGTATACATATATATATAGTATATAAGTATATAAATATATAAGTGAGTGCCTTTTTTACTTAGGGGTGTACTCACTTTTGTTACCAGCGGTTTAGACATTTATGGCTGTGTATTAAGTTATTTTGAGGGCACAGCAAATTTACACTGTTATACAAGCTGTACATTAACTACTTCAGTGTGGTCCCATGAAGAGATATAATAAAATATTTACAAATATGTGAGGGGTATACTCACTTCTGTGAGATACTGTAAATATGTGTGTGTGATGGGATTCATAGATTGAGAAGAGGTGGGACAGTGCTGTCAATGTGTGGAACATCCAAAGCAGATGTTAATGATGGGAGTGATTGCATTTGGGTGTGCCAAAGGTCATAGTGTGAAAGGAATAGCTGAATTTGCAGGTGTATGGAAGTGCATTGTCATATGGGTCTATCAGCAGTGGTCCAGTCTACAGGTAAAAACCAATTACAGTTGTTATTCATGCTTGTGGAGGTATTACACTCGGTACACCATTAGCTTTTTTTGTCCAGTGATACTGAATAAAAAGCCAAGAGTTTGGTTGAGCTAATAACAGACAGAGGAATGATAAAACAACATTTTCTTCTTGTTTAAACCGAATATGTATCACGTTCTGTCAGTTAAGGATGTGACCAGAGCCATCAGTATATACCGAGGCTAAGAAGACCATCAACCAAGTGAATACGATCAAGAGTTCATCGCAGAATCAAAAGCGATTTAGGACTCCACTCACAGAGCAACATAACCTGACCGTTTAGACACTGCTGTCCATGCTGTTGATGTGACAGCAAGCCTAGAGCGAAGATGGAGTGTGATCCAGGCCCATGAGTAAGGTTAGCGTCAGCCAGAGAGATGCACACATTGCACAACAGCTGCAGCTAATTAAACATTCATGCTTAAGTTCCTGTGAAAATCCTGTTTGGTGGAGAATTCTGGGGGGAGGAGGAACGACACAGAGAAGAGAATTTGAATTATGGGATTGTAACAGCTTGCTTTGGCTTCTCCCCATACGACACAGTGGCAGCTAAGTGAGCACGCTTTTCCCTGTATACATTATCGAGGAACTTTTTTGTGCATACCGCTGCAGGCGAACTCTGTGCTGCTGTCGGGTGTAAATTATGGGTTGTATTACTAAAGTACAAAAAAAGGCCTTAAATAAACATTAAAGTCCTTCGGCCCACTGGAAAAGGTTAATGTTGATATTTAGTGCAATGTTTTTGGCCTTACTAACAAAGACAGATATTTAGTAGAAGCTGTAGCCTTTATCAAACTAATGTTTCGGTGCAGCATGATGTATTGCACTTACAGCAAAACTGAAGATAGAAACAAATGAGAATGTGTGGCTATTATTTGCAAAAACTATGTAGCAATTTAATACTGTAATGAAAGTATCTCAGTGTAAATGTCTGTTGACCACTGGTAATTTCCGGAAGGTCTCTGATTTATTAGAATATAGTGTAATTACTCAGTTATATCTTAATGAAATGCAATGTTTTGCTGTTATTTATGTGTATGTGCTGCATTAAGGCGGTATGGTAAAAATATATTCAGGTTTTTCTGCATATGAGCTGGGTTTGAATAGAAATCCAAGGAGCCAAGACCTGTCACTTCAAAGTAATAGCACCACTTCTCTTCAGTCTGGGTTTTTTTCGCCTCTGTCTTTCATTATTCACTTAGGGAAGAAATGTGGAACAAATACGTCTTCAAGTTTCCAGTAAGTGCGGTTCTCTTTTGTGAGCGTGCGTTCAGCTCAGGCTGGCCCTGGCATTTCCCTTTTCCAGCCCCTCCTGATGACAACTTCCCCTCATTAACGCAGGAAACAATACAAATGGAAAGAAGGTCTGGGCAAAGGCCCTGTGGCGTCTGAATCGAGCTGTTAAATTCATTTCTGGCACAGTTTGAGCTGTTTCATTTGAAAAGGAGCACAGTTGAAATCCAGCCGCACTTCTCGGCGGCGTCTCGGGGTCTTGAAGAAAGAGGCGAGGTCTGAAATCAAGCGGCCGCTCTGGACGAGGTGAGAGAGAGAAAGAGAGAGCATGCTTAATGAGAGGGAGCTCAAACTTCTCACCACACTGTGTAATTACTCCGAAGGGAACAATCAATGTGCACTTAAAAATCTTAAAGACCAAATTCTTCTTTCACAAAGAAAGCAGGCTTGTTTATTTATTCCAGCTCAAAATTGGAAAGTAAAATGTCAGTCTTTTTTGTGTCTCTTTAAATGTCACACTGGTTGTAAAATGACTGACCTTTGGCATTCCTATTGCTGTTTTTTTAATGTATTTTCCAAAATGAAGACGCTTTGAATGCAGCACTGAAGCAGTAGAATGCATTGCTCATGTCTTACGGCAGGTTGACCCTGGACAAGGCCATATGACAACACAGAAGACTATAGCAGAGAATACTGTATTGATTAATCAATTCAATTAGCTTCCTCTCTGCCCCATATATTGATAAATGAATATACTTTAACTCCGTTACACTCTGTTCCAACTATCCTTTATTTTCCATCATAAAAAAGCTTTCCACTCATTTGCAACAGGCCCCAGTTTCCCAGGGTGAACTGTTAAAATCGATGATCTGAGACCATGGCTGTGGAAAAAAACAGAGGGTTCCTATTGCTCATTCTTTGAGAGACCTCGACAACATCTATTAAAGCACGAGCATATGTGGTTTTTCATATCAAGGAAAAGTGTGCCTGTCTCTGAAAGGGCACTGTTTTACTGTGTAATCAATGGCCTTTTAGTTAATGCACTCAGCCTACAAGAGCGAGACTTGGTTCAGACCTTTTTCTGTGCTCCATTAAATGGGAAACTTCACCAGCAGAGATTATCCCAGCACAAACCCACCTTAATTAATCTAGCGTGCACCGCATACATCTCAGCTTTTAAAGCACCGGACCGCTCGTACGTTCACACAAAAGGTGCAGACTAATGCGGTGACGAGTCCGGCAATAGCACTCTAATGTATGAAGCTGGGGATGGAAGAGAGAAAACACAGCAGATTTCAGTTTAGCCTGCAAAGAACTGCCTTTCCCGTAATGGGTTTAGGACAGGAAAAAAAGAGAATGAGAGAAAGACAGAGAAGAATACGGCTGTTTGGATGAACAAAGAGCTGATTAAATTAGTTCCAAGCTTTTATCTCCTTACATCTAATCAGAGTGGAGTAGTGGTAATTAAGCAATGGCGCGTTTCGCACCTTGCTTTTTTCTGCTTTGATTTGCGTCTCCCATATTCAGCCCTTACTGTCTAATGGTTAAATGTGCCCCCCTCCCAGTCCCCCTTTTTTCCTCCAATTTTCCCCAACACCCCTCCTCTCTCTCACACTCACGCTCTCTCTCTCCTGGCTCATGGTCAGCATGCTGCGAAGTAGGGCTGCAGTAATAGTCCAGGCCTGCAGGAAATTACAAATGCCCCATAATGAAATAGCACAATCCGCATGCGTAAATCAATGGCTCTCGGAGGCTGAGTCGTCCTCCATCAAAAGGCCGCTGTCTGCATCGTCCCCCAGGAGCAGCTGATGGGTGGCGATGGAGAGGAGTCCTTCTCGTCTTGTTAAGTTCCTTTTCATTCAGCCCTCTTATCAAGCCTGATGGCTGCTGATAATAGGAGCTGAATCCGTATGCCCAGGCCCATGATGAAGACGAGGGGCAAACAGAGAGACACAAGGACGAGTTTCAGCAGCCTTTTGGAAAACTGCCATTGTGGCTGAGAGAAAACAAGCCCTTTACCTTGAGGGAGCACAACTAGAGCTAAATGAAGCCTGTGTGTCATCAAATATAAGAATGCTAAATGAGCAGTTGATTCACTTTGCACAAGGTTTTCTGAAAAACGATGGGTAAGGCTTCTCATACCTTAGATTCTCATTTTCATGACCTTGGTGAGCAGAACGTTTCTGCACAGAGCCTGCAATTTACATATCAGATTCAGTCACATTTTACAGTAGCGATATTGTCGTTCCTTAGGCTCCTGTAGACACCTTTAGTGGATTTATTTAGTGGAATGGAAATCAGCTGTTAATATGTGTAATTAAGTAATCAAATTAAACATTTTCTTTGCAACTCTGTTTTCAGATAAACTAGGACACTATTGACTCTTGGTGAGTGGCATGTTGTCACTCTGTGTTCAGCTGCTAGCAAGCACTGTGAGGTGAAAGGGGCGTGCCAATATGAAGCAGACACCACAAAAGCAGCGTTTTTGATGTGAACTGCATTTAAACTCCCTTTCAGACATGATGATTTGCTTGGTCACCTACAAAAAGGAAAATACAGTTTGCTTCCATTTGGTAATTAAACACATTTTGATTGAAATACTGTATATTCCATCTATGTTATTAAAAACACATAGACCCATAGTCAGAAACTGAGGGAACTTCAAAAGGGGAGTTATATAGGAGTTAAAGGAGCAAACTGTAAGATGAAACAACCTGTTGAATTTATGCTCCAAATAATAGAGGGCCAAATATCACCAGCGTCCCCTCCTGTCCTTTATATTCACAAGTCTAGAAGAAACATCGTTCAGCACTTTATACCTTCGCTCTCCCAGAGCAACGCCAATAAGCGACACCAATGTTAACTTTCGTTGTTTCTATTTACTGTATGTTACTTCTTTTCTTGCCATGAGCAGGCAGCAGGAGTCGTTATAACAGTCATTTGCCAAGAGCTTTGGCCATTGCTGCATTTACTCTTCCTTTCATTTCGTACCAGTTCTTAAAGGATCTAACCTGGAACCTGATTGGTGGGAGATTATAATATGCTACAGGGAGAGTATTACTTCATCTTATCATTCTGGACTGATTTGACTTAACGCTACAGTGATTCACTATCACCTCTCGATATTTTAAACTAAAGATCATATGATTCACATGAAAAATCTTACATATTCCTCCTTTAAAGAGAGGTATAGCTGAACAGGAAATTGTAACACCTCAACATAACCAACGGTATGGAAAACTCAGGTCAGATAATGTTCTCGATGCTTTCGTTACTCTGCAGAACCAGGCCTACTGGGCTCTTAGTTACTGTTCAGAATTCCCGGCTAATACATCCAGTGGCACACCACTACTTGCAGAACATTTTTGGAAGAATGAGTCAGCCCTTTAAGATGGTGGCTGTTAAATAAGTCAGTCTATCTGTAACTCCTACTGAATAAAGCTGACATAATCCTGCTCAGTGCTGGTGGATTAGTTAAAGCACTGGGGCTAATGAACTCTGCATGGCTGCTGCTGTAATAGGCTGCACTGAGATAACGCAGCGGAGGTTTTATGAGGGAAGCTTGCCATCCGCAGCTTCCGTCCTCTTTCCCTTCTCATCATTCGTGACCTGGAAGACGGCTGCTCTAATCGTAGAGTCTATAAGCCACTTCAGAGGCCAGGGTGAGGCCCGGCCCCCGCCTGCCTAGAATCGGAACGCTGCCGGGAGGGACAAAATGAGCCAGGCCGCCTGACTGAGAGAGGCCTGGAAAATTCAGCTCCGGCATCCACAGGACAGCTGTTTACCTGTTCTCCATGAGGCCCCAAGCATGAAGGGGACAAAGGGACAGAAGCTCAGCCGCAGACAGGGCGCAGTGGGGTGGGGATTGCGCCACTCCCTGATTGGATGATTGGTGGCAGTGGGGGATCCAATCAGGGCTTTTCAGTAAGTGTAGTTTGTTTAAGTGGACTGGCAGAAGGTGTTTCAGTCAGTCAAGCCCAGCAGGAGCTACATTTGGGCTGCAAGTCACTGGCGGGTGAAGAGGGAGGGGGAATGGAGAAAAGGGAGAAGGGATGGAGAAAAGGGAGGAGGGAGGGAGGGAGGAGGGAGAGAGGGAGGGATGGAGTGTGGAGAGTAGAGAGTGGCAAGACCAGCAACTTGGCGGCATCGGCTGCCAAAAAAGCCATCATAACCATGGCAACCAAGGAACAGAACATGGCTGTTCTTTCGGAACGCCGTTGACACGTCGCTGCAACACTTTTTCTAATTTCTTCTTCTTTAAGCAAACAGCTGTCTGCTAAACAGTCTGTATTAGATGCTCGTCGTTTAATGAATGGTTTGACAACCGACGTTTTCTTCACCCAGGGGAGTTCCACCAAGATGCTCGCCTGGGAAGACATGCAGCAGCTAGCCCGGCACCACCCCAACAATTAAATCACAAATTCAATTGCCTTAAACATCTGACAAGAGGATCAAAGAGGGAAAATGTGCAACGGCTTGGTGATCAGTGTGACGGAGCAAATCCCTTTCTCAGCTCAGCTCTCCAGAACAGCTCACTCACAGCGCAGACTCGGCCCCATGGGAGGATGCCATTGTTCCTGTTAATCATCATTTCTGGGGGAAATATTTGTCAGTGTGTCAGATTTCTGATGTGTGTGTAGGTGTTGCTAATAGTGACTGTTGGGAATGTTTTCAGAATCAGATTGACTCAGTGATCCCTTTAGCAATTTCTTCTCTTTTCTCTGTGGAGTAATATTTTCACAAACCATTGATCTCTACTGGATAGAAAAAAAAAACATATAGGGCCTCACATATGGTTCACATACAGGGTAAAGACTTGACCGTGTCCTAGGCATGTAACAGGATGAATACAGGATGTGGAGATACAGGATGATAATGTTATACAATACAGGAACTGTATTAGATGAAAGAGTGGATTTTCTGTAAAACAAAACAAGGCATGTTAGAAGACCCATTCTCACCACACACACCAATAGCCAAGAGTCTATAGCTAAATAAAGAAGCTAGCCAGGTATTCCTAGCATGGACAACACAGCCGAGGCTGTGAAGAAACCAAAGAAGATGTACAGAAGAAGTCTAAGTACATCTCTTTCTGGCATTAATTAGCTAATGGGAAAACAATGAAGTCTGACAGAAGAGTGTACATCCCTTCTTATGCTATTTATAAAGTATTGCAATGTAGGTGCAAAGCATACAAAGAAACTAACCACATAAACCTTAAAAGTTTGCAGCCTCCTGTAATAATACTCTCCTAGTAAGTCGGCATGGTTCTTTCTCTTCTGATCTTGCCTTTGGCGGCTTGCCATGTGTGCTCGTCACGCAGGCATACGAGCGAGACACATTACACATGTGATTTCGGTTATTTATACATGGAAACAACTGAAATCGCTAGCGTAATCTGTGAATCGCTGGTGTAAAATGTCACCTGTGTGACACACGTGCACGGGAAGGGGATTCTACTGCTGATCAACAAAGGAACATGTACAGCTGTCCATGAGGGAGGCTTACAACAGTGGTACACTTTGTAACAGTGGAGGATTCCAGGAGCAAAAATACCAATTCTTGCATAATGCTGCGTTAACACTATGCTATGGAAGGTGTTTGGATGGGATTATATTTAGATTTAATCCAGCTTTATTGTCATTCTGCAGAGTACAGGTACAGAGCCAATGAAATGCAATTAGTATCTAACTAGAAGTGGAAACTACAGTATTATTTTTTTATATAAAGTGCAGGAAGCAACCACCGCAAGCAGTACTGAGGTTATGATATGTACAGTTATGGACAGTGGAGTGGTTGAAAAATGGAGATGTCACAAGTATATGAAGCAGGAATGAAGCTTGGTGGGTAGGTTTGACATTGTGAGACATGCAAATGATTCAAGTTTGACACTCGTGCATGAGACGTAAGCAAGAACCGGCCTAATCGCTGTACCTCACTGACCACAGGTCATCCTACTGTGCGAGCTCTTCATTCTGATGAAGTGATGTAGTGCTGGTAGCATCCTTTGCATGATGTTGGTGGCAGTGGATAAAAAAGGGCATACACCAGCGACATGAAGGATCTGGGTGACCTAGACGTATCACAGAGAGGAAGAACTAACAGATTGTCTGACGTATACAGAGTGACCCAATATCCACGACTGTAGACATTCAGCGACTAGTCATGCCCTCCATGAGTCATTCTGTTAGTGCCAGCACCATTGTCAGATGACCAGATCACATGCACAAAGACAGTTACAACTGCCCTTAACACCATGTCAGCGTCACCAACGACAATGCAACAGTGTCATACCAGACTGTCATAGAATCCGTGTGTGGATGCATCATGCTTGTCAAATGTCCAGTGGGTGCCACTCCATCTCAGGCCCTACTGCAAATCTGCAGGAACTGTGGATGAATATTAAAGCTGCATGGGATGAATTAACACAGGACACCATTATGGCGGCCTGACACGATACTGAGAAACACTACTTCTGTATGTGTAGCTTAATAAATATTGCCCATATCAGTCTAAATGTATCATCATTTTTCTTGATAACCTTTATCCTCATTGCAAGTAGTGATATGACCCTAAACCTATTCTTTTGACAATGAGTATATATACAGAGTGTTGAGAGAATACAATGGAGGTTGTATTTACTGGCATGTTGTGTTGCCAATAATATTGTGTTAGTGCCACATGGTGTAGCTTTAATGTCTAATAATAACAAGCTCTAAGTTACTGGAGATGAGCATGTGAAGGGATATTGCATTTCAAAGGTGACGAATAGTGCAGTGCAATAATCTCTTATGAAAAGAATCAGCTTGAGTCCCACCCTCCCCAGTGCATCTCAGAAATACAAACTATGAAATGCAAAAGTCCCTTAATGTTTTTTAATTGCTCCCTCATCAAAACAGACTGCTGCTGCTAAAAGAGTGGATAGTAATGCAGGTGAGGCCATGCTGGTCATAATCCAGAGGCTTGTCTCTGAGATTTAAAGTTCACCTCTCACTAGTACACACTTAGAATTCCACAAGCAATTCAGATTGGACACTCAAGTCACACTCCATCAGCCCAAGGCCGGGAAGGATCCGTAGGTCATTGTGTTGTGCCGTTGGTTCATTAAGTTTGCTCTACAGAAGGCTGGTTTCAAGCTCAGGCCAAACTACTTTGGGGGGGAAGAAGCAGCCCCCTTCTATTACACAGTGCCATCTAGTGGCAGCAAGAGATCTCCACAGTGCCTGCGACTCATCAGCCAGCCTATTGTTTGCATTCCAGAGGTAAGCCATGTGGATCCCACCTCAGTTTTGTATACAGCACAGGATGTTACAGTCAGCCAAACACTCGTCTCCTACTAAACACTGTTATACAAGCAGGTCTCCAGTGCGGTTCCCTATGAGAAACGTTCCAAATTCGGCATGCACGCAAGCACCAACACCAACAGTTTCTGGCCAAACTGTTTCCTCACTGAATACGACATCCTGTATCTTCATAGCCTTGACTGTCTTAATGAAGTGCACGTCTAAGGGCTCAGTGTTCCTTTCCACCAATACACTGAACAGTGCAGTACCCCTTTTCCATCCTGTCACAGGGGGACAATACAAGTTGTATCTGTTTACCTTTTAGTGTGAAGGGAGTGCCAATGAGAAGAAAAGACTAGCCTTATGGAACACCTCCTCTGTGGAACAAAGATTAAAGCACGTTTACTGTGGGCAGAATGAGTCCTAATACAATAATACCGTCTGTACAATACAACTAAAATACAAACAGAGACTGAGGTACAGCAAGAGAGAGAGAATGTGTGTGTATGTGTGTGTGTGAGAGAGAGACAGATAAGGAGAGAAAACAGGCCTTACAAAAAACCCACATGTGTTTACAAGTAATCACAGTTTTTTGCATCTAGTTGCAGATTTTTAACATGAAGTGTGAAGCAAGGACCACATGTGCTTATTCACACGTGAACTCGTGAAATTTTGTAGGGGGAGAGAGACACAGAGGAAAAGAGCAAGAGAGATAGAAAAAAAGTGAGAGAGATAGAGCCAAAGACAGAAAGACAGAGACACAGAGAAAGAGTAAAGTAAAGAGAGAAAAGATAGAGAGGGAGAGAGAGAGAGAGAGAGAGAGAGAGAGAGAGAGAGAGAGAGAGAGAGAAATAGGTAAAGTGGTGATAGATTATGAGAGAATGGTCCCACTATCACTAGACCAAAAGTCATTACGCATTCCTCTGTTTCCCTGATGTTATTGCATTTGTGAAGGTGCACTTTGGGGGAGTGAGAGAAGGAGGGGACTCATCCATCAGGGTCTGATTATGTAATTTCGGGGTAATTGCACCCCTCCCTCCCAGCGTCCCTCCTCTCTCCTGGTGGTGGGTAGTGTGTCTGTGATCTTTGCTCTGTGCTAACCGGCAATAATAATTCTGTTTATCTGAACTGGCTGCCATATGCATATCCGCCCTGCTCCTCTGGCAATCAAATTACAGCCACCCCACAATAAATCACTGACAAACTGTTTATTAAACAAAGAGGCTGCGATTGAATTATTAATGACAGAGATTAATTTGGGCTCCGTCGTGTAGCAGTGAGCGCAGCCCCCTGGGCCACGAGCTTTATAGGTAATTTGACGCATGACTTTTATATGTGCTGTTGATGCAGTGTTCGGATAGAGCTGGTGCAAAGTAAACAAGATCACTAACGACCTCAGCACGGTTTCTTTATGTGTCGCGGATCTGCATCTGGAGATGAAGGGAGACATAATGGCAGCAGTTTAAGATGGGCTACTGCGTACACTATGTACAGCTACACAGACGAACTGGTTTGGATGTTGGAATCTATAAATAAACTCTGTCATTGAACACGTCTTTTCATCTGTCTGCCATTCTGTCTGTCTATTATCCATCTGGCTGTTCCCTATTCATACATCCATTCATTCATCCATCCCTTCCTCCACTGATCTATCCACTATCCATCCATCTGAATGTTTACCATCCATCCATCCATAAATCCATCCATCCATCCATCCATCCATCCATCCATCCATTCATTCATTCATTCATTCATTCATCCATAAGCCTTCCCCCTAACTATTCAATATCCATTTATATTAGATTAGATTAGATTCAACTTTATTGTCATTGTGCAGATTACAGGTACAGAGCCAATGAAATGCAGTTACCATCTAACCAGAAGTGCAAGTACAGTATTATTTACATAAAGAGCCGAAATAATAAATATATACATATATAAGCATATCTATATACATATATATGAATGTATAGAGCAGCATTTACAATGAATGTTTCAACTGTAAGAGTAGTGCAAGTAGACAGTATGTACACAATGAAAATAGCATCTGAGGTAGAGATAATAAGAACAGTATGTAAACACGAGTATACAGTAGGCTTGGTGATGAATAAAGTGCATTACAGTACAGAAGGTGCAAGGATGCAGTAGAGGGAGTGCAATGTAAATTAAAGTGTCCGTGCAGCGTCCATGAGACACACAGCCTCATGAAAAATGTCCATTAATCCATCATTCATCCAGTTGTTTATTCAGCTGTTCCTTTATTAGGCCATCCATCCATCCATCCATCCATCCATCCATCCATCCATTCATTCATTCATTCATTCATTCATTCATTCATTCATTCATTCATTCATTCGTTCATTCGTTCATCCATTAGCCTTCCCCCTAACTATTCAATGTCCATTAATATGTCCATTAATTCATCATCCATCCAGTTGTTTATCCAGCTGTTTCTTTATTAGGCCATCCATCCATCCATCCATCCATCCATCCTTTTCCATCTATTATTTTGTATTTCCATCAATCCAGCTATCCATTTATCTGTGCATTTATTCATCGGACTATTCACTATCTATTCAGCTGTCAGTTCCTCCATTTGTCTACCATTTATTCATTTCTCCTCCATTTATTTATTTGTCCATCTATCTATCTATTTATCAGTCTGGGTACTTACCATCCATCTATCCATTTACCATCAGTCCACTATGTCTTCAGGCAATATTTTCATGAGCATTTCGTGTGATAATATTCTGTGAGGTAGCTTTTAGAGGCCTTCAAGGCTTTTAACGCCTGGTCCTATCACCCCCACTGTGGAGGACTTCCTGAACGTTCATTAGAACAGCACTTTTCATATCAGAACACTCCGAATGACTTTGTTTACATCTTACATGATGGAATTATGGAGAAACTTAATACTCAAATCTGTGGAATTGCTCTTGAACGTCAGTAAATTGATTTAGTTTTGAAATATTAATATTTGACTTTTGTACACACATTAGTGTATTTGTCTCTGTTTGTTTATCCATTAGTCATCCATAAAGCTGGTCAACCATTCATCCATCAATCCATCCACCCATCCATCCTTCCATCAATCTATCCATCCATCATATTTACCTCAGTTTGATTAAGCAGACAAACGATCCAAAAATCTTTACTTTTTAAACATGTACCCTGATCACGAGGCAGTTAGTGCCAGAAGCTCTGAGTGATGAGGACCTTGAGAGTCCTCTCACTGAGCAGAGAGCACACACACTCCCAAAGGCTCCACAATCACAGATTCTACAGGACACTACATCATTCTGACACCATCGGTAGTAAATATGAGTCTGGCCTGGTACTCATCTCTTTTTCCTCACTCCAGCTGCTGGGTGGGTGAGAGGGGAATGTTTTGTGAATGTTCAAGAGATTTTGTATGGCTCCTGCCAAGAGCTCTTGAGTTGGCACACAAGGATGAGAGTTCTTTTAATTTTCATGTACAGCCAATGTTACTGTAATGCCCACTGTATTATCTGCAGTCCTGTGCTGATAATAACATGGCCATTAGAGTATTGTGCCTCTGGCATACATTTTTCTGTTAACTGGCTGTTCAGTAGTTACAATGCAATGTAAAGTGTAGGTAAACTATATTCCAGAGCATGCTCACCATTTATTACCCAAAACATTACCAGGCTGACTTTTACCCTCATATGCGGTTTTGACCACCAGCGATTTTCTCTTCGTTTTACGAGTATGACCTTTGAGGAACATTTATCAGCCCCTTCCATTTTTATGAAGTCGGTGGCCACAGCACTAGTACAGACTATCTTTTGAACCATTAACATGAGGTTTTATGGGAAAAAGAAAATATGGAGGAACAGCAAGATACAGAGCCATGCACGGCAGACATATTTTAAAATATTGATTCAGTATCTTAAAATTATATCTTATATTCTCTGTTGTTAACCAGAGTAATAATTTATTTGCTCAACAAATTAACCAGTAGTTATGTAGTATTTTGTTGTATAAAGAAAATCAATGAGAAAATGAATATTTCATATTCGGTCAACACAGCATCATAAACATAGCATCTCAAAATCTTGAGAATATTATATCAGAATTTTAAGTGTATAAGCCTTTATTTTGCGATACTAAGTCAGTATTTTAAGTAAAATCCATGACTTCAAGACATTAAGCCAATATTTTGAGAAGAATAAATAATTCAATACAGCAACTCAATTTGACATACTGCTGGCAGAAAGAGAGAAAGAAAAAAACAAAAACTTCTTCTTTTCTACCTTTCTTATCTTTATCTCAACAAGCCTCAAAGTAACAAAATACTACCATGCCTATATACCATAAAGCTGTAAACTCTGTAATCTCATTCAGGTTTTAAAAGAGTTTTTTTTTGAAGATTATTTTTTAGGTATAGTTTTAAGCTGCCAGTGCAGATGCATTGTCTGTGCTAGGAGGTGAAGCAGGAGGTGACACTTCAAGAGGAGTGTGTAGTGGTGGCTGTGCTGATCAGCTCTCTCCACTCTCATTACAGAGACTCAGAGCAGCTGGTGGTGGGGTGTGGGGGGAAGGGGAGGGGGCATATGAGGGGTATTTGCTTGTTATTCTCGTGGCCAGATGGGTGCTGATTATTGGGAAGAGCTGGAGAAACCATCAAGCCAATCTGAAGCCCCCTGGGGGCCCACATTAGAGCCCATAAGCAAAATCCAATTGAAAATGGAGCACAGGAGCCTATTAGAAACATGTTTTTGGCACGCCTAATGCTTTCGCTGTCACACGGGTTAGAGCTATGGAAAAGTGTGCTCAATAAGCAACTGTTAGATTAACATGGAAAAAAGCATGTATCTTCACTAGCTCTAAATATGGTTCCTCTGCCTCCAAGGCATGCTTGATCTTTTTTGCTTCAAGGAAAAAACACTGTGCCGAGAGTCTGCTTAAGTTTTAAAGGCAAGGGTACCATGACGTTACCAGAGATTAAACAATGAGAGCTCAAACACTCATATCATACTCATAATATCTCCTCTTATTAAGGCCCTTTGTATTTGGCAAATGCACATTTTCATATAGCTCCTAAGCCACTCTAGTGACTGATTAAAGTGTTGTTCTTTTGTACATTGAAGATATAAAAGAGATGGAAAGTCCAGATGTTTGCATGTGGTGAACTTGGTAGTGCTGATTTGGGCCAGAATGATTTACAGATCACAGTAAATGACACAGAGTAAAAACTGGCTTCCAAACAATAGAATACACCAAAACAGATGCAGCTTTTTGGCCTCTAGATGACCCAGTTACCCACACTTGTGCTCTCCTTAGCCTCATAGAGTCTGTGAACATACATTCGACATACATTTGTAATGACAAGGCAAATGTATAAATTTCGTGCAAGTGGTCTCCTGTAACTGGAAGTAATCGAACCCCATTCACATGTTTCTTATGATCATTAATCGTCTTGCTCATTTTCATCTGGCGATCCATCAGATACTATCTTGATTAAGTTGGTTTGGAGTTCAGTAAGAAATGAGACTTGAGATGGGAGGGAGAAAAATGTTTATAGTCTGCTTTGCTTTAACCCTATCTGGCACATTCTCCAGACGTGTTGCGTTTGGGATCCTGGTGGGACCACCTGAGGCAGTGAGCAGATGTGCCCTGTGGATTTTCACGTCATCTGACAGCATGTTTTGTGAGCAGTAAAATGCAGAGTCGGTATTCAGTGTTACCTCTCTGAATGTCCCTCAGAAAGCATCTCAGAACTCTCTCTCCTTCACTTTCTACAACCCTGCAACTTTCTGGATTGTCTCAGCCTGGTTTCCTTAAGGTGCACCTTTAGCCCAGCTGGAAAAGATGTTATAGTGGCCAAAAGTGAATACAGAATTGAATTAGACCATTCACTGAGTAACTCTCTTTGAACATACAGACAGAAATGTGATTCTGTATGTAACTTACTATGTAAATAGTTATGCATAACTAGGTATAGCAGAACATGAGTAATAACTTGAAGTTTTAAGCCGAACTTGAACAAAGCAATCACATCACTTTCCACTCACTAAGCATATATCAGCACCATATAACACTTATACATGAACTCAGATTACCGAACACTTATACTCAGCTCAGACTTTATATGCACTATAACAGAGCCTAGTACATTAATCAGCTATGTATCTCCCACAGTGAGTATCCATGCCCTCTCCTTAGCCATTTTATTTACACTGCACCATCTCAAATACGTTTTCAACTCTCCAGGCATTTGTCAAGCTGCCCCATGGCTCCTAAATGCCCTTGGCCAAGCAAGCTTTGATCTGTCAGTTGCTAGATTCACACCCAACCACCGCATTTTAGCATTCAATGAGGGAGGCGACCCTTGTTATGGACACTCAGCAATTACGGGCATGCTCACTCAATCACTAATGAACCACCATCAATAACTTTGAGCCAGGGCCCTGACACTTGCATTTAATAACCGCAGTCAGCAAGTTTACGTCCATGCTTTTATCCATGCTCTCCTGGGCCCTTTGAGGGAAGCTGAAGAATCGAGATAGGGGCTCAAATGTTCCTGAGAACTGGTCTGGGACCTGGCAGAGAGGTGAACTTCATGCTAATAAACTTAGATTAATCCTGGCGTTACTAGTCTGATCACACGGTGTGCTAAGAAGCCTTTAGATCAGAATCACTCCCTTGGGCCAGACACCACAGATATAAGTAGGACAATTAGCATTTTATGTTTGGACCTCTTTTAGTCGCCCAAAACCTTTAGGTATGGAATGAATAGGACTTTAAGATGTTGGACTTAACCTGAACATACAGAAAACATAGCAGGGACTCCTCCCATAGTTGTCTGAAATCATGATACTCAACATGCAAGGGGATATACAAATTTCATCCAAAACATGAGTGCTTTGCTGTCATCTCAGCGATAAATAGAGAGCTCTTGAGAATCTGTTTTGACTGATATTGAGATTTGTGAGTCGCGATAGCACTCATCTTTGAGTACGTCTGACTCGATAGGGCACAGTGTATGAGGGAGGGGGCAGAAGATATCATGGCTTCTAATTGGGTATACATGTGATCAAGTGCAGCACTGTGAGCACTTCAGGCACACCGAATTTACAGGATTCAGTAAAGAGGACACTGCTTTAAGAGTGGCTAGTGAAGAGCCGAGCATTAGCCTGCTTTGATCCCTGCCAAAGTGCTTCTTCATAGCTATGAGATTGATGTCTGCTCTTTGAGATGATAGAGTGAAATTGCAGGGTCTGATAAACATGCCTCTCTCAAATTAAAAAAAGAGAGGCCACCCCAATAGCATCAACACAAGTAAACAAATCAAGCCCTGCCTCTTCTTCCAGCAAGGTGAGAATGAGAATAGACTGTAAGTGCAGAGCTCAAATGGCTTTTTGATGTGTTGCAAGAGCTAGCTTAGGAGGGAGGGAGGTAAAGAGGGTGAGACGTCCCCTGTATATGAAATATTTTAGTGATGAGTGAGAGAGTGGGGTTCGGTTGGGTTGCCAGACAATTTGTATAGCTTATGGAAGAGGAACCCAGTTTGACTGACTGGAGCCTGAATACTGATGAAACCTCCTCCTGAGGGCTTCTGTGGGCCTTATGAAGAAATCCACACTTGGCTTTAGCTCGCCACCTGAATGCTCTTTCCCCCAGAGATCATAAAATCCCAAACCAACCCTTCCAATCGATACAGCAAGGAAGGATGAAAGGCTAAACCGGGACAAAGAGGCTAGGCCCAGAGGGAGTGGATAATGCCAAGACACCTCCCTGCCGGTCACTTCCAGTGGAAACGCTGGGCAGCCTAGCATTACCTTTCAGGAACATTTCTATGCAAAAAACATCAGTGAGTGGAATCTGCATGCCTCCGGTAAGATTGGAATTTGATTCGCAGCCATTCTCAAGGCGAAATCCCTCCACCTGGAGTCAGAAAGATGGTATAGTCATTAAAGACAGCGCACAGGCTAGATCCCCCCTACCTCAGAGCTTTTCTTCCCCAGTGACCTCCATTAAAAATGAGAGTGAAACAGTCTGGCTTTTTTATGACTCTAAGTCATTCTGCAGCTGTTGGGGGATCCTGTGAAGAGCAGAGGTGAAGAGATGTTGTGAGGGGGGAAAAGTCTGTGCTGAGTTTGAGTTTTGCTGCAGTGTGTTGCTCTGTAGCTTTACTGCAGCAAGTCAAGCTTAATCTCATACACAGCCCTCCACTATAGCATTACCGCAGTAGCAAACACACGCACGCACAGGTCTGAGCGCAGCAACAGCAATATCTTCTTAAAGCACAATAATATAGCTCCATCTTCACACCAGCACACCCACACATAGGTGCGTCAAAGCAGCGGCGCAAAAGTAATTGTAAAAAAAAAAAAGCGCATATACACCCACCCACCAACACAAACCTAATCTCAGCCTCAGAGGCCAGGTTGCCAGCTGCCAGAAATCAATGTGTTTGTGCAGAGATCTCTCAACTAGTGCGATTATGGGGCGCATATGAAGCCTCACAGGCGCACAGAGAGCAAGAAAGCTACAGATATTGTGTGCCAGTCAGCGGAACGGTATCATCTTCTCATACACGCTATTTGAAGTCCTGGAAGGAAGTATTTAAAAGTGAAAACCCTTTTAAGAGCGAGGTCAATATAAAACTGGCATTTTAAATCACACAAGTAATGTGGTATGAGTTGTTGCGGCGATATGCTGGAGAAACTCAAATCAATAACCACAGGGCTGCGAAGTTCAGATTGCTTTTTGGATGACTAAAGAAACAAAACATGAATAGATTACACCAGCAGAACACCAGAAAGGGGCAAACTATTTACAATAGAGCATTACAAAACCATCCAGAATAAAACAGTCCTCTTTTCTGTTGAAAGGCAAGGTTGCTGGGGTGAATCTGCTGTAAATCTACACTTCTTTGTTTGCAGAACTAAAGCTTTTCCAGTAAAAGAAGAAGAGAAGCACAGCCCGAGGCCTCTCCGGCATGTGCTCCTATGCTGGACTGCAGGCTTCTCTCAAAAGCTGCTAGGAGCATCAGTTGGCTAATATGCAATCTCAGGCTGAGGTGGCACCTGAACTCATACTGTGACTGATTTTCAGCAGGCAAGAACCCCATATGCAGATTATAGCAATAACCTAGTGAAAACTCTAATATCCCCCTCATCCCTAAGCAAGATATGTTTGGTGTCTAAAAGGTGTTCTCTACTGTTGCACTGGACTTTCATTACAAAGTATTATAGCAAGGAAATGAAGCCTGTAAGACTCGTTCTAATACTCTATAACGTCTTATTATCTATAATAACAGACAAAAAAACAAAAATTCAGATTGCTGCTTCTACTGTTTTTAACTATGTAATATTTTGTTCATGTCACATGAATGGTTTTCATATACAACACGCATTCTCAAAACCACATAATCAAGCCGGTTTGAGATCTATGTGAGAAGGGGGTGGTTTGAATGCTATGACATAAGCTTCCATTGCTTGTTAGCCCCATTAGCCATATAGGTCTAATGCAAAACTAACATGCAAACCTTAGACACCAAATATGTCTACATTTCTAATCATGTTTAACCCTGATCTGCAAACGGCATCTGCCAGTCAGACCTGTATGAGCATGCAGAATTTAGAAACCAAATCAGGCACATGGATTTAGGCAGCCTTCCAGCTTGTGATGATTTGCTGAAATGGCAGTATGAAAATGTGGTATGTATCATTTCTAAAGAGATGTGTGCTGTCAACAAACAACAATGCAAGCACTTCCACACATGTTCAGTAACACTGAGGTCTAGACTCTGGGACGGTCTGTCCATTGTGCTGAGAGCACCAGCAGCTTCATTATCTTCTCAGCATACATTGAAGCACACTTTGATCTTCTCAGCAGTGTGATTGGGTTCTTTACCCTGGTATAGAACTGTTAACAATTTATATAAGAATAAAATGTGTTAAATAAAAAAGTTTTATCCATACTTAACTGCATTTATGTTTTTAATCAAAAACAAATTGCCAAAGTGATACTCCCGCTTGCCTGACATGGTTTGAAGGGTCTTTCATTGTTTCAGGGTTACTACCAAAGATTCAAAGTTCAAGTTTCAGGTTTATTTGTCATTTGCACAACATGTCAGGACATTTATGCATTGAAATGCATGTGGTGAGGCTCAGGTTGATACTCTACAGCAGGACAACATTGTATACATACTAACTAAACATTAAAATAAAAAAAATTTATTAAATAAATACAAAATACACAAAATATACACAAAATACCGAATATACAAAGACAGGAGGGATCTGTAGAAATTCACTGATATGTGCATTTATTAGACAAGGATAGATCTCGTAGTTAGTCCCATTGTCCAGTTTTAGTGTTGTAGTGCAATTATTTCATCTGCTTCTTGGTAGCGACACACCTTTCATTGTCTTACCGTTGGGTCCTATTTTATCATTATCTTTTACTGAAATGTTGGACAACCTGTTCTATGTTCACCCTTCACCTTTGAGACACATGTGAGGATTCTAGAAAGATATACGCTGCCATGAAGATGACGTCTTTACCTCAATAGTCCATGGTTACTTTAGCAAGAGAATGCCAGGCCTCATTCTTAATGTGCCTCAGCCACATGGCTTCCTAGACACAGAGAAAATGTGCTTCACTGGCCTGTCTGCAGTTTAGAACTGCCAGCTATTAATAATGTATGATTCATCATGAAGACGATAATCAGATAACGACGAGCATAGAGTGTTGAACAGTTGAAGTCTTGTATCAACCAAAAAGGGGCATCAATTCCACTTACAAAAATGCAGTAATTAGTAGCCTCAGTTTCCAAACCACTGAAATGTATAATTAGAGGAAAGGTGATGTAACACAGTGGTAAACAAGCCTTAGTCCCAGACATCAAATTAAAATTGTTTATGTTTATAAAATACTATCAAATTGGTCAGTGTAAACAGTAGAAATCTTTTCTTTGTGCTTTAGTTTTTTGTACTTTAGTAGAGAAATAAATGTTCAAGCATCTACACCTAAATGTCCAAAAGGTACATATATACTGTAGTATATGACCGTATATCTGTGTGTGGGTGTGTGTATGTGTTTGTTGTGACAATGACAGCCAGACAGTCCCTGAGCAGTTCCAGCTGGGCTGTCATGCCTGGAAAAAGTAATTATTGGCTTGTGTGGGGCACAAGGGTGAGTGACAGTTCGGGCTGCAGGGTCTGAAGCCCACTGTGTCGGTCCAGTCTCCTTTTACACTGACCCGTCACACTCCCAGGCCTCCATAGGCAAGTCAAAGCCCTCTGCCTATTTTCACTCTGCTACTGATTTCAAGAGAAACGTTATCCGTTTCCCTGTTCCTTTAGAAGCACTTAAACGCCTTACTCACTCTTCTCTGAGGCAGACAGTTTCTGGGCACATGGTAAAATAAGTAGGGCTAGAAGAGTTAGAGGAGCATATGCTAGAGCTTTACAAATGAAAGTGAGTGATGGCTGTGCAGTGGAGGGCCAGTCAGCCGGCTTCATGTTATTCAGGCTACAGTGATTTTTGACACTCACAGAATGTATTGGTGCTGATGTAATCCCTGAAGTAGTTTAACATCTACCACAGAAACAAAACCCTTACCTGGTCTATTTCATCTGTCTCAGGAGAGCTTTATCACCGATAGTAAACTATGATATTCTTTCAGCATGGAAGCTGATTTAAAGACAGTTTTCCAACTTAAAAATCTTAAATACCTACACTACCTTTACCAAGTATCCAGTACCTGAAATGCTGCAATTAGGACAACAAGACACCAACATAACAGAACAATCAGTGCAGCATGTAGTAAATATACAGGGGTTGGACAATGAAACTGAAACACCTGGTTTTAGACCACAGTCATTTATTAGTATGGTGTAGGGCCTCCTTTTGCGGCCAATACAGAGTCAGTTGGTCTTGGGAATGACATATACAGTCCTGCACAGTGGTCAGAGGGAGTTTAAGCCATTCTTCTTGCAGGATAGTGGCCAGGTCACTACGTGATGCTGGTGGATGTTCGTCCTTCTTGGTGGTATGCTGACATTACCCTGGATACCGTGGCTCTTGATACATCACAAAGACTTGCTGTCTTGGTCACAGATGCGCCAGCAAGACGTGCACCAACAATTGGTCCTCTTTTGAACTCTGGTATGTCACCCATAATGTTGTGTGCATTGCAGTATTTTGAGCAGAACTGTGCTCTTACCTGCTAACTGAACCTTCACACTCTGCTCTTACTGGTGCAATGTGCAATTAATGAAGATTGGCCACCAGGCTGGTCCAATTTAGCCATCAGACCTCCCACACTAAAATGACAGGTGTTTCAGTTTCATTGTCCAACCCCTGTATGTGACAGAGTAAGACTGTTCCATAGTTATAGAACTGAACATCTGACAGTACAAAACAAACAGAGCTAAAATAACAGTCGAATGGGGGAACACTTCCAGGGAGATGGTATTCATTGTGACGCCATGATGATCACATAAACGCGACATGTTGAAACAGACACAAGAGAATAAAATGAACCTCTGTGTAATAAACTGGATTGTCATGCTATTTAGTTAGCTGTGCTAACACAAAGCACATTAAAAGTGTAGCTTACTATGGAACTGTTAATCTGGCATTAAAAAGTGAGTAAAATCACACAGCAAGGCTTCTAACCACAGGTTCCTGTTGAGGTTGTGATACTAATAAAGGTGGAGCTGCTCCTTTCTCCACTCTCCTCAGCGTTAAACGTTAAGTGAAGCTGCTTCATATTTTCCAAGGCTGAACAATCTAATATATTTGAAGTAGTGTTCTCCGGTTAAAGTTGCAGTTGGCCTTCTGTTTGCTAGCTTGTTGAGAATTTTCTGTTCCACCATAAATGGTGCTGTAGTTACACTTGGTGAATAGGAAGCAATGTTTAAAGAGCATCATTCATGCCCACTGGAAAAGGTATAAAAAGTGCCATCATCCTCCTCACAGCATGGGACGGTATGTTTCTTCAGTTTTTATTGCTGTTGCTCCACTGTCGCTGCTTTGCTGGGCTAGAACGTGAGCTAGTGTATGTAAATTTTAATATGATGGACTTGTATTTGAAAGAGTGATTGAAGTTCATGATATGTCAGTTCTATGATGTTTCAAATGTAAACACACTATTCCATTTTTGGTATGTTATATCTTATACATATGATCACCACATCACATTTCTGTGCAGCACTCAACAAAATGCACATTTTAGTTGCAGTAACACACAAAATGTTTATCTTACATTTGTAAAATCGTATTAATCCATCAACAAATACAGAGAATACAATATTATCACTTACAGTAAACCAAGACTGTCAAAATGCCAAGAAATAGTGCCACCAGTATGATAAGGCCATATGAGACATTGAGACATTGAGACAGCAGCCCACTATACGGTGAGGTGGACAACAAAGATGTTCACAAAGTTCTCTTTTAACAGCATTAACCTTTACAGTGATTTAAAAGAAAAAATGAAATCAATGCAACAGTATATCAGTATGATGTTAAAAGACATTCTGTTACGTGTTTCAGCATGATTCATCCTTCCCCCGCACTGTTCTGCTCTCATGTCCTCACAAGCAGCATCCATTGTACCCATCATTGTCTGTAGTCAGAAGGTCACTGAGACAGGTGACGTTGTCATGCATTATCGAGTGACTGGGCTGTTATTGGGTTGGGTTATTGCATATGGCAGTACACATTACATGTTTCCTTCATGCTGACCTGGCTCATCAACAGAGGATCTGGCATTGAAGGCGCTTCACTCACGTCTTCTGACTTTGGTCAAGTTGAAACCTGCCCCCTCATTCTACACAGTGTAGTGTTTCATTTGCCTCCGGCTCCATAATATTATGAAAAATACAGAAGTGATTTAGAGAATAATTTACATGTAGCATCTAAAGCTAAATTTGACACTATGTGATTAGTGGCTCATCAAACTATTTTCCATTACAGTAACATCAGATGGCTACAATATATATTACATGAACGTTTGACAGTTTGTGACTGCTGGGTGGTCATTTTTTAAGATTTACACGATGATTGTTATTGATAAAATATAGAATAATGCAATTTAACACAAATTCAGTGGTACTCATTGCAATAACCAAAGCTTGTCCATGCAACACTAAGCTGAATGAAGACAACTGTACTTAGCGATGTATCATATTTATTTGATCTGATAATTTTTTTGCTACTGAATATATGGAGTGACTGAAAATATGCCTTACATTGTATGTATGTGTATGTTAATGCATCAAATTTTTAGTTTATTAGAGAATTTACATTACATTACATTAGAGAACATTACAAAAGGTGTCCCAATCTAATATTCTATCCACAAGGTAATATGCTAATCATGATACAGTAGTCCAAAATAATAATAATAAGTATGGACCTGATGGCAAAGCATAACCCAAACAACATAAGTCTTCTTACAACATTTGATTTTAAGTACCAATTATGAAAAAAAGAAGAAGAATAGAGAATAATATTATGTGCATGGGTCCTTTGGGGATACCCTGCCTTTGGGCTACATTGTGCCACAGTGGAAAGAAAAGATATAAGTGTCAAGAAATATGTTTTTTGTATGTAAATATATGGGGGGAAATGAGAAAACATATGCATTTACATATTACAAAACAAAACAAAGGGAACAAAATGACACCAGTAAATATACTGCATGCTGATTCTGCATTGAGGAATTTCCTGGTGTGTGCTTGTTTTAATCATTTGAAATCCAATTCTTCTTTCACTCAAGTGGTTGCTTCTGCGATGCTTTGTTTTCAGCTGAATTTATTCCATAATGTTGCATCTAGGCAACAAACATATTTAAATATTTTCTCTTAACATGACAGTAAATGTTAAAACATGAACTTTGAATTGACATATGTGAAAATTTTTGAATGTATATAAATTAAAGGAAATTGTCTGTTACAGCAACGTCAGTCATTCATAAGCTGCATCATAACAAAATACTTCACAATGCGCAACAGATAATGTTACCAAGCACACACTTTTAATAGTTAATAAAACTCTTCCCTACAGTATTAGCTGTGACAGTGTCAGTAAATACATGATCATTATAAAGGGAGGGAAATGGGCTTGTTGCCCTGAGGCAACACTGTGAATGGTGGGCCAAATTTATTGTAAAATCACAGAAAGATTTAATTCAAAATGGCATATTTTTGCTGCATCGTCTCCATCGACACCACTAGTATAAGTAATTTAAGCACGCTTAACTAAATGAATGTTATGCTTATGCTCAAAAGTTCTCAGTAAGGAGATCTCTGAAAAAGTAAATATCCTGATGCACCACATATACTCTTGATGTATCACAATATTATATTTTTGCCATATTGACACAGTTTTGTTGCACAGTTTTTCCAGAATATTTCTGATGGACAGAAAAATAATAAGTCCAGAATTGGTACAAAAATTGCTTAGAAAAAAAATCTATGACAAGTTGTGTTGCTATTTAGGAGGTTTTTAGGCTGACTGCAAAATTAGTGCTATTTAATATTTCAATGTCAAAAAAGGAGATCTTCTATTAGTAGCCATGTCTAAATTGTGACTGGTAGTGTATGCACCATATGGCCTGGGTAGTAAATGATACATTTTGTTATGTTTGTGTTTACATACTACTTCAAACTCCTATACTGAAAAAAGCGGTAGAAATTAAAGGGAATTTCCATTATACAGCCTCTATAAACAACGTTCCTGCACACTTTCAGCACACGGCTTAAAAGAGGGCATGTGTTTTTGGTGAATGTTACAGATACTTTGCATAATGTTAGCAGAATGAGTTCCACATGTGGGAAGCCCTGCCGCGATAAACACACACAAACACACGGAAATGCCTTCCTCTTGCGCAAAGTGAGTACTCCCACTTCAAAACGTTCTGAACACTTTAAAAACAAACGCACTGCGCACCAATCAGGGTAAAGAGGTTTCTTTGTTTAGACCTCATGCAGAATCACGTGTCTATCAGCTTCGTTGCTGCTCTGCTGCTTTGGGTCATAAGACTTTGGCACAATGTGTGGCTGCACGCTTTTCCTTCAGTTTTGCTGCTTGAGTTGCCATGATCCCTTGAGACAGTGAGGCATGTCTACAGAAGTTCATGTCTGTCTGCAGGCCTTGACCCTTGTCTACAGACACTGACCTCAGTAGGCGAGTCAGAGACAGGGTCAGGCCTGATTGTGTAAAAGGGATTGTGTTTATTACACTCCCCACAACCGCACAAACCCTTCAGAGACACATGGCAGAAGTAAAGAATGTAATGCCAAATTTAACAGTGCAGATAAAGTAAATTTGCTGACCATGGAGGCATTGCCGGCTCCAAACAGCATGGCATAATGGGAAATTCACAGGAGAAATACACCCACCATCCACTTCATTAGAAAACCACTTTGTACTTTCACTCACTCGTTACTATAGGAGGTTCACATACATTTCAGACTGCCCATCTGTCATGTAATTTGTCATCCACCCTCTAGCTCATTATTGCTCTGACCAGTACTGTTGACCAGTTGTTATTTGGGTGCTGGGCCATTCTCAACATATTCATGAGACCGACATGGGAGAGATGTAGTATTGTGTGTCATGCTTGGTGTTCACACTTGTCATGCTGATGAAATCTGCCATGTAAAAATGTCCAGCCAAGGACAGCCCTGTGGTCAGAAACGAACTGCAGATGAAGAGCTGGAGAATTGTTAGCACAAATTGTGCATCAGTAGAAGGGTTACAACAGCGAACCAATACCAGGCATTGCCACTGTCCAAAAGGCCTACAGAACTAAGCTTAAAGTTACCTGGGTATGCAAAAAGTACTTGTCATGTGTGCGAACCTTGGATCTATTAGTACTTTCAATAGGAATCAACAGCAGCAATACATATTTAGCTTGTTATACATTTACATCATTTAAGCAGCTTGTGGTATTTATTGTTATTGTGGCATCTTGGCTCAGGAGCATGGGAGATATTGGCCATGAAAAGTTGTCATGTGAGGCTATCAGGAAGTGTTGTCCTCGTGGTAGGACAGATTTTTTTTTTAATTATTAGACAGGTAGGACAATAATTTGTGTATATCCTTATTTGTGTTTTTTTATTTTTTTATTAAGATGTGTTATATGTGTTATACTGTCTTGGGTTGTGGGTTTAGTGCTTGCCATAAGGAGAACATCTATGGCTAGAGTGACCTAAATATTATCCCAGTCACTTGGACACAATACACATGTGTTTAAAATGCAATGTTTCCCATCTCTGTCTTCTTCTTCTTCCCCTAAAGACTAGAGCTGGTGTTTTTGACCTACCCTGTCTGTGCGTAGCGCATATTTATAGGCAGCTTCTTACAAAAAACAGTATTTATGATATTTTGATGGCCTAATTTACCATATAAATAATTCTTACCAGCAATAAAATAATAGTCAGGTGGTAAGTGGTAATGTTAACTAGAATATACACTAAGTAAGTTAAGTCAAGTCAAGTTAAATTTATTTCTATAGCAGCGTTTACAACCAATGCAACATTGATTTACAATGATATGCAATATTGAATACTAGAAAAGTGCATTTCCTGAATGCTGCACAGTTTTAGTGGTTCTCACTGCTAGGCTGTGGTTGTTATGGAGGAAAGTAAATAAACTACACACAGAGGAGTGTGGGTCAGAATGTCTGTGGATTAGAGTTTGGGGATCTTCCCTGACTGAGTACATGCAGTTGGTGGCTGTAGGCTAATGGAAACAATAGGGTTTGGAGGGGGCAATAAGTGGGGGTTGAACCAACAATGTCTTTGGGGGTTTGTCGCAAGATGGTGTATAAGAAACAGTGTCTCTGAGTCGAGCAGAAGTACAGTAGATGGGAATGCACTTTTCCGTTACTTTCATTCTTAATAGGAACATTTTCTTGAAAAATCTATTTCTTTGCAGAAACCATGCATCTGATCAAAAAGCTGAATACAAGCACACCATTCCCAAACAGATTAAACAATTTGAAGTTGGAAACTGCAGAACTAGTTAGTGAACAAACAAATTGTATAGTCAAGAGCACGTAATCAACCGCTACACCACGGTAAGTAGTTTAGCACAGTAAAAACATCAAAAACTGCTGCTAAAAGCCTAAATGATTATCTGTTTGGAATAATAAGAGAAGCGTTCGGTGTTCTGTCAGGCAGAGAAAGAAATGTCTGATTAGTTAACATTAAAAACACTATAAAAAGTTTGAAACATGCCAATACCAGTGATGTGTGCATGATCAGACTGCTCAATGGGTAGGACAAATTAGTAAAGCACTCAGCTCTTGCTGTGACAGTGATTTAGCGGATGTCTGATCCATGAGCTTGCATAAATTAATTAACTGTTGTGCCATCTATTAGTCAATAATGTGGACACAACATGAAGAGTGCAAAATAAAAACGATATACCTGAGAATTAAATTGTTTACAAACCTGAAAACCTGACAACAGAAGCCCTCATTTAAAGGTTTTTGACTTTTTTGGGTTTTATTTTCATGCCATAGTGGGTAGTTAACTGTGAGGATGGACAGACTGTGACGCGCGTTGAGCTAAAAGCAAAGCTAGGTTTATTAAACCTAGCACAACACAGCAGCAACAAGGCACAAGCAGACACAACCAAGAGGGCAAGGACAGAGTCAGAGTAACGAGACGAGCAGAAGTCAGAACCAGGCAAAACAATCAGACTAGCAACAGTATTCAAAGGGGAAAGACAAAGAGTAAACCAGAAAGTCAAAAGGGAGTCAAAACCAGGTAAGCAAATGAGGAGAAAACCGCTCAGTACGCACAATGAGGCAATACTTCGCAACGGGTCAGTGGGAGAGAGGAGTATTTGTACCCGAGGCTAATCAGCTACAGGTGACATCAATATTCTGGAGATTTAGACCTGAGAGACGGAGCGGGACTGGGAGATGGTGGACATGTGACTGTTATGTCTTCGAGTGGTGGATTATGGGAAACGGAGTCCAGGAGATTGGGGATGAGAGGAGAGCCAGCAGGCATGACATTAACTATTTAATTTGTTAACTACTGAAATACTGTTGAGTAGTTGAACCTTACTGATGAACCATGTTGAACCAAATTAGTTAATATGTGGTGCTAGTATGCAACTCTAGCTTGTAACACTAATAGAATTCTTTGGTAACCTCAAAATCTCTTGCTAACATCAGCATTGATTTAATGCACTTCTACATCCGAATGAGCATTCACATGGGTTCAGTTCACAGTCTATGTTTCATCTAAAACCATATAGGCATGTCTATAACTGACTGCTGAAGACTCTAATGCTGTGGTATCTCATGGTAGTATTCAAAGAAATGGACAAAACTGTTAAAGATCAAATGACATTGATTAATGAAAATGTGCAGGTGGTATTTCTTCTGACGTATGAGGTGTCTTAGAATATGACCTTGGAATAATAAAAAAGATACAAAAATGTATTAATGGAGGTCAGTATTGTCACATGGGGACGAGGAGGCAGGATGTAAGCGCACGTCTTTAATGAGGAAGAAATTAAAACAAAACCAAAAAAACTAAGTGTGAAAAGACTGGGAACTGGATTACAAAAACAACAGCCCTGGAGACAAAACACCAAGCAAGAGCAAAGGGAACAACAGGCAGTATAAATGAACCAGAACTAACAAGATCACCTGGGAAGGGGCGGAGCTACAAACAAAGGACAGGTGAGGGGCCTGACAAGAGGGTGGAGATACGAGGAGCAAAAAACCAAAACAAACAGAAGCACATTTAACAGGAAAATATAAGGGACATGTAAGTGACAAGAAACAGAAAAACAGAGACAACAGAGGCAAACAGGGGCAAGACAAGACAGGACATGACAAGTATATGGAACCAGAACAATTTTAAAACCGTCAGTATATACTGGACTACATCATTGATCATACCATCTAGTGATCTTCAGGGGTTCTTTAGTAAAGGGAATTGTTCTATTTAGAATCATGAGGTCTATATAGAACCACGTTATGCTTTAATGCTTTTCTTAGTGAAATGGTTCTTGACAAGTTTGACTTCCTAACAATAGAAGAACCCTTTTGGTGCTATATAGAACCATATGCAACACATTTCCATCAATCAGAAGAACCATTTCCCCATTCAAACATGAAATAATTATATATATCACTGATGGCCTTTTCTAAAGACCCCAAGTAGCACCTAAAATAGAGCTGTATCTAAAACATAGATCACTGACTGTATAGAGATGATGTTTCATTGTATCTGACTTGCTCTTTCATGGAAAGATCATTATTTCTTAATTCTTTAAAGCTCTTGGTAACAATAAAAAGTTTTGCTCCTACCGAGAGAGGAATATCCCAGCCTACCTGCCTGTTACTCCCCCACCAAAAGTCTGCACATGATAGACATTTTCATTTTTATCTTTTCATTTTTAATATCACGCTCTAATTATTTTTGTTTCAGGTAAATCAAAGTCGAGCTGAATGGTGAGCAGATCCACCGTGTTGCTTTTAATTGCCTGTCTTTGTTCATTCCTCTCTGGTTTTAATGAATGAGCAGAACGAAATTAAAAACGTGTAACGAGATGTTATCCCAACAGCAGACAGTTAAGCTATACGGTCTTCTACTCCTAGTTGCATAGGTAGGGTGATGGGGGGGTGTAAAACATGGTAATAATCATCTATCCCCGTAATGCTGTGCGGCATGGTGAGCGATGACTCTCAGTGCCCATCATTAGCATCGCAGCCAGCCTCTGCCTGACAGAGCTCGCTCAGATTAATAAACTGGCACCGGAGCTACAACAGCAACGTGACCATTTGTTTCAGCCGGCTCGTTTCTCGGCATGGAGAAAGACTGTTTATTAGGATTATGCATGGTGTTAGAAATGTCAGATGTCTCATCCATAAAGTAGACTGATTTCTGTATTTTTATTCAAGCGTGGGAGGGAGATGAATGTCAGATGGAGAGGCGAGGTTGGAAGAAGCAAACGGCGCCCTAAAGCCACAGCACTGTCCCCCGCACAGAATTAAAGCAAAATACATCAACCTAACAGCCTGTTTTATAGCCAGGTCCACACAGGAGCCAAACAGCCATTTAGATGCAAGCTAACGAGTGATTCAGCTCAGTCTGGGGCTGCTGGTTTGTCTAAATGCTAATTTATGTTCAAATGGCAGTTGGATGTTCCAGAGAGCTCATCAGTACTTTGGGAGACTGATTGCAACAGAGGCATCAAGCTGTTCTCTCAGTGTCAGAGAGCACAGGTCTGAAAGGGAGAGCCGAATACCCCTTGGAAGGGCTTTTCCCCCCAGCGGCAAAAGTGAGATTCAATTTTGGTAATGAAACTATCTAATATTGCTCATTACGGACATAATCAGCGTGTGAAGTTGTTTGGTAATAACACTGCGGTTTATATGTGTAATTAAGATCTTATTTGGCATTTTATCACCTCAAATTGCAGAAAGAAAAAAGAAAAAAGAAAGGGCACTGAAATGTTTTCCGAAAATGTCATAATAAGGTCACAACATGGATAAATTGGAGCAGAGAGTGCAGTATATGAAAAGGGAAGAGGTTATGAATCAAGCAAAGCATTGGAAGGCAGGCCCAAGCACACACACACATGGGTAAAGCCACGTTAGGTTTTAAGCTTTAGAAAACCTAATACCTACGATAGTGTGTCGTCACACTCATTCAGAGAGGCGTGATGCAAAATACTCTTACACTTACCAGAGAAGCTTGTTAGACTTGATCACGGTGGTGGCAAATGAAACCAGACATTGAAGTGGCAGGACTGGACTGACAGTTGTTGTTAGATTGGGAGTTACATGATTCAGACTGGTCCACCTCAAACTCGCATACACACACATCCCTATGTTCAAAATAAAATTTCTAAAATCTCCCTTTTTCATTTCTTACTCTTACCTCTTATTTATTATTTATATGCTACACCGAGAGAGGCAAGGTGGCTTGACAGTGATAAAATAAAATGTGACGTAATTATGACAGTCAGGGTGTTGCAAACAAATGTCTAAAAAAATTAAAGTCCAGATGACATTTCACACTGCCTATCTGCTCAGATTTTTCCTCATCCTCCCTACGTACCTTTTCATTCTTGTGTTGTTGGTTTTTTGTTGTTTTTCTGTAGCTGCATCACCATTCAGGAATGAGAGCAAGAATAATGGATTTGGATATACATGCAGCAAGCATAAAACGGTCCGCTGACTGGGTATGGTTGGCACCCCACTGAATATTTGTCAATGCTGGTCAGACCACCTGGATTTTTGTCCATTGTACTACTACAAGCACTAACACGTTTTAAAGTTCCTCAAACAGACTTTAAATGCCTAAAATAAATAGTGACTGTGTTTGGACTGTGGGTGGATTGTGAGTGGATAGTGAGTGGACTGTGAGTGGACTGTGAGTGAACTGTGAGTGAACTGTGGATTACGATAAAAAAAAACGAATAATGAAAAAGCCAATAATCTCCAATACTCTGCTTAACCACCAGTGAGCCTCCCAGACGAAGCTGAGTAAAAAACATCAGTGGACCAGCAGCTTTGCCGTCACCTATCCTCTTGCCATCAGGGAATGTTGTAGAGCATGCTAAATGTTATTTTGTGAATCATGCTGCTGTTACACTTCAGCGCCAGGTTTCTAAGAGCCTGATAAACTTTGGCCAGATTCCATTTATAAATCATATGAACATGTGTAGTTTTAGTTGTACTCTTCTGTACATCTGTTCCTGTTTTGCTCATGTACCTGAAGTGAATGAAAGCTTTAAGTTTAGGGTTAACTTAGTCTTGTGTGACCTGCATATTTTTTTTTGTTGTTTATTTTCACACCTGCTTGCCAGAGTTTGACAAACGCATCCAATTTGATAGTGTGTTTGCACTTAGCTGCTTATGTGGTCCAGTGAAATAACACTTGAACTTGTGCTATTGAACTAAACTTGAACTTAAACTAAACCACTACAGAAATATATTTTGATGTAACATTTATAGTTTGAGTAGTTTGAGTGTTCTTATGCTTACATGTGTGACATATGCTGTACATTACACATTAGCTCAGGAGAGTTCTTCATCTTGTGCCTGTAGAGGAATTCTTTTCAGTCCAGAGAGAAACATTTCAAAGTGATTTTATGATGGAAAATCACAAACTGAAACTAAACACTAAAGAACTTACCCAACTTATCTCAGCAGCTTTATTATTTTTACACCCTTTCTGAAATATACCGGGACAGGAGAACTGTAGAACAAGAATTGTTGTTAAATGTTCAGACAACAATTTAAAAAGAGCTGCTGTAATTTACTGACAATCATAAATGGTTAGAAATGCACAAAAAATCAAAAGTGCACAAAGGCACGTTAAGACTGTACCATGCACAGCAGAAGAAATATATTATTAAAGTCCAGTAACCCTTTAGACTTCTCTGGACTTGAGAAATAGATCTGATGCATAGTAGAAATATGTCCTGAGGTCTAAAGGGTTAACCTTTTAGATTGATTATACTTCATTCAGACTGTTATCAGCATTAAATTCAAAAAGTCTAAGTCTGGCTCATGTGTAACACACCCTTGAAGGCAATAACACTTAAAGATATAGACTATTTGGAGCAATGTATTCTGCTTTTTAGACACCATCTTTCTAGGGACATTGAAGGCCCTTTTGCAGAGCTGAAGACTTGTATAACTGAACAATGGAAAAAGTTCTGGTTTCGAAGGATCAGTTTTTGTCTACAGTTCTCAAACATTTAATAAGTGCTATAAATAACAAAGCTGATGCAATACAGAGGTAAACATGCTCCGGTTCCAGCTTTTTGAATCATATTACGGGCATCTTATTTGGAATATTAGCACGTTTGCGGTAACTTGCAATGAGTCTTTAGTAGCACTGTGGAGGAATTTTAGCCCACTCATCTTTGCAAAATTGTTGTAATTCAGCCACATTGGAGAGTTTTCGAGCATGAACTGCCTTTTTATGGTCATGCCACAGCATCTCAATAGGATTCATGTCAGGACTTTCACTAGGCCACTCCAAAGTCTTCACTTTGTTTTTCTTCAGCCAGTCAGAGGTGGACTTTCCGGTGTGTTTTGGATCATTGTCCTGCTGCATAACCCAAGTTCGTTTCAGCTTGAAGTCACAAACTGATGGCCCAACATTCTCCTTCAGGATCTTTTGGTAGACAGCGGAATTCATGGTTCCATTTATCACAGCAAGTCTTCCAGGTCCTCAAGCAGCAAAACAGCGCCAGACCATCACACTTCCACCACCATTTTTTACTGCAGGTATGTTGTTCGTTTTCTGAAATGCGGGGTTAGTTTTATGCCAGATGTAATGGGACACACACCTTCCAAAAAGTTCAACTTTTGTCTTGTCAATCCACAGAGTATTTTCCCAAAAGAACAGGTGTGGCAGTAATCAGGCCTGGGTGTGGATAGAGAAATTGAACTTAGGTGTGATAAACCACAGTTTTAACTGGGGGGCAAACACGTTTTCACACAAGGCCATGTAGGTTTGAATTTTTTTCTCCCTTAATAATAAAAACCTAAATTTAAAACATTATTTGATGTTTACTTGTGTTGTCTTTGACTAATATTTAAATTTCTTTGAAGATCTGAAACATTTAAGAGTGACAACCATGCAAAACAATCATGAAAAAAGACAAGAAATCATGAAGGGGGCAAACACTTTTTCACACCACTGTAGCTGGCATTTCAAAGATGTCCCAAAAAATTGAGTTTGTATAAAACACGCATGGATCATGCAGATTTACATTATAGCTAAGCGCCATATATGAAAAAACAGTTAAACAGCAGTTACATTAGGAGCCCAGGCCTCTGAAATCTAAACTTATATGAGCCTTAGAGACCAATCAGGCCTTAAGGCTGTAAGGTGTGTTACCACTGCACTGCTGTTGGCAGCATTCTTGATATGTTAACATAGTTCTTCAACTTCAAACACACGTACAGAATGTGAACGTGTAAATGGTTGCAGACCCCTGACGCTAGTCAAGTGCTTCCTGTACAGAGAAAGCAGAATATGAATAGTCTCCAGAGAGGTTTCTTTCCATTTTAAGGCTGAGGGCTACAGCTTTCTGTGTCGCTTATCTCTGAGCTGTTTGAGTAAGCTGAGTGTTGGCTGGGTGTTAGTGAAGATGAAAGCCTGGGCTTGGTTTCCTCTCTCTCAACTTGAACCTATTCAGGAAGGTCCGGGCCCTGGTGTGTACTGTCCACACCATCTCCCATCCTCACAACACAACAGCAGAGATCTCACTGACCACTGAGGGTCAGCCACAGTTTGAGTTTGTGAGAGTCAAAGCTCTAGCTTCATTTCCTCTTGGCCCACATGTCTGTGGTGAAGAGGGACTGAGTTAAAGGTTAGAGCTGCAGGATCAGTGCATCGCTCACTGTCCAAATAACAGAGAACACAGAGGAAGATGGATCCACCCAAAGAGGGGAAAAAAAGATCCAATTTTCTTGGTGCTAGCTTTCATTACAGGGGAGACGCCTTCAGATAATGTCTTAATAGCATGTTTCATTACGGGTTCGAGAAGAGGAATGGAAATGTGGCATAAATATGTTAATGTCTAACAGTCTGTGCTGCAATCTGGGAAGACAGGAGAAAGAGTCAAGAGAGTCCAACTGACACATTTCAGCAGGTGGCCAGAAAGCACGCACACACACATATACACGCATGCACATACACACTGACTCAGCTGCCAGCCATGATGTTGTTGAGGAAATGCTTTCCTCACTTTGCCATGCGGCCATGCAAGTCTTGCCTGTGCGTGGTGAGAAAGATAGCAGGGAGCAGTGAATAAATTCACACGGAGGACAGATGAAACTTTATCAGTCCATATTCTACTACATAAATCCCAGAATATGGCCGGACGAGGAGGAAAAAACTTGATTTGAAAAACTGAACAAGACTTTGCTGAGACATGGCCTTGTGGAGTGATATAGGCCTGGCATGCAACAGGTTTAAGGTACCCTGTAAGTTTGAAAATGGGCCATTCAATCCATACAGTTCATATTTGGAAGCTAAGTTACATTCATTGAATGATTAAATGAAACCAGGCTCAAAGGCACCGTTTTAATAATGTATTTTAATGCCACAAAAAATCTGCACATTTATTAATTATTCAGTCTGCAGCAGTTTAGCTAGCAGCTTAGTTTTGCACATCGCCAATGAGCCAGAACCTATCAATATATTAAAATATGTAAATGAGAAGTTGTGCCAGGTGCTGACGAGAGTCACAAGAGGCAGCATAGGGCTAGCAGCCAAGCCCCAAGCGGCAGCAAGAGCCACAGGAAGTGGAAATAGCCGCTGCTAACGCAACCAGTATCACCCATCTGTGCCCAAGCCAAAAAAAAAGAAAGAAAAAGACTTCTTGCTCTCCCCCTTGTTGCCTCAGCACTGACATAGCAATGGCCAGAGCACTGTGCATGAGTCCACCTCAAAGGCATGGTCTTGATGTTAGCACTACAAAGTTAGCTTAGCGGGAGGGTCTAAACAGCTTTACACACAACCACACAGACTCATTCCAGCCGCACTTATGTAAGTTAAGAGAATAAAGATTCAGATCTCAGGAAGAAAGCCTGCATCTGCATCCTTATACTACCAGAGTCTAATGAGGCTAGCAAGAGAGCTAACCCACCATCAGTCACCATCTGGCCATCACTGGCTTACTGATGCTGCACTAGGGGTAGGTTAGAGCAGGCTTTCGCAACCTGTGGGCCGAGGACAACAAGTGGTCTGCAGAGCCATCCAGGGAGAGGCAGGAGTCTGTAGTGGGTCTTTGGGTCAAGTGTAAGTTCTTTAAGTCATAAAAGCATAAGTGAAAAAAGAATTTGTATAAACAATAATTAAGAGATCAGTCATGTTTAAACTACAAACAAATAAACATTTAGAAATACAAATATTTCACAAACACAAAAATAAAAACATAAATTAAATGCCATCAGCTTGAGACAACAAGGCTGCGGGCACCTGATTTGGAAAATTAGCTAACGAAAGATGGAGACCTTTGAAGAAAGAAAAAAAAATGTTGACACAGTACCTTAGAAAAAATAGTCACTACAACCCAGACTACATAAAAATTGATTTGCACAACGGGGTGGGTTGTGGCTGATGGTGCTAATAAAAACCCAGTATGTGGAGCTTGGTTTAACTCTTTCAAATGATGTGTTAAAATCATATTGTTCAAGTGAGCCCTGAAAGCTAGCTACCTCCTAGCCAGACATGCTGCACGAGAAAGACAGCTTTTACGATGGCAGAGGAATTGGTGCCTCTGGCTCCTGCTGAAATCAAATGACTGCTGACAGAAAGACCGAATTGTTCTGATTATTGCAGGAGCTTTCCTTCTGCTATGAATTGTGTACTCAAACATAGAGACAGTGTGTGGAAGGTGGGGAGGGGGTTGGTTACAATTTGCTTAATTGTACGTATTCATATAGCTTGGCATTCAGGTTGCATATAGGGGTTTACGAATGGTCTTAGTTTTTAATATTTTTGGGCATAAGAATAATACAATATTTAACAATGTATTATTTAACATAGATTAGATATTAGAGGCTACTGTAAACAATGCACAACCATTTGAATACAGTTAAGCAAGCATGGTAACAAGCACAGTAACAAAAATTGCCTGTTTGAATGTGACTATGAATGATGACTGCTTTTGGTATATAGGCCCACACATAAACATAAAATGCAATTGCGCAGGACGTGAGTCCAAATGTCTGTCATACAGAATGGAGTTAATGACTGAAAAACGAAAATTACAAAAGATGAACACTTATGTGAAGAACTGAATGATCTTGTATAATTCTTTCTCAGCACAAAAGTCAATTTGGCCAATAGAAAAAGGACCAAAGCTAAAAGAGCTTATACAGCACAGAGGAGATTGCTGAATGAATGCACAATGCAATAATCATAAAATAAAACATGGTCAACACAGGGATATTTCACACCTGCTGGCACAGGCCTTTTACTGAATTCAATGTGAAATGGGGTCCATCGTGAGTCTTTCCTCACAGCCCACAGAAGATGGATGAAAGCAATTAAAGCCACTTTTAAAAACGGCACGCAAGACTGCAGTCCTCTACCTCATCGCACTGTGGGTATTCAGAGCTCAGTGTAGTGAGAGCTTCTGGTACTTGAGCTTTATATAAAATGTTGTAAAGCATTTATGGTTCTGCTGAGGAATATTAAAACTTATAGAAAGAGGAGGTATCTATCTCATTGGTGCTGTAGCTTGGTTATCTGTTATATTCAGCGGTGGGTGTAAAATTTCATTCATCCTCTTAGTGAGCAGGTGTGACACACACAGATGCGCATGCACACATAAAAACACACATAAAAACACACATTTTTTTCTTTAAAAGTGTAGAACAAAGTCAGAGTGTGAAGCAGTGCTAATCAGCATCACCTCCAAAATCAGAACATGCATAACCATTACCAGTCAACATTACCATCTAGTGGTGACATAGAAAATAACAAAACAGAGGAAATGTAAAGGATATTTGGGGAAAACTGTTCCTACTAAATTCCCTGTTAGGATGCTGAAGATCAATCAAATTAAATTCTACCATTATGTTCCAACATTTTTCACTATTTTTTTTTTTTTTTACATGTACGAAGTATATAACCAACGTATGTAACCAACGTCCTTCCCACCTGCCGCACACTGTCTTCATGTTTACAGTAGTTGGATGAGAAAAGTGGCAGTCTCAAAAATCTTATAGTGAAAATAGAAACTAGATGTGGCAAGATAAATCTTATCAAAGTATCAAGCAAGCAGTAAATATATATTAGGCAGCATGTTCATAAATGCAAAAACATTTCATGCAATAGATTTTTGTGAGATAGCTTTCAGAGACAATAAATTATTAGAACATCTGGTTCTTATCATCAACACTACATTATTCTCAAGAACTGTGTAATTCACAGTACACTATTATGAGTAAATGATAAAACAATTTAGATAAATAACTGAAATTCCCCTTCAATAGACTATTCTTACATATGACATATCCTGAATACACAATATTTCATTTGCCAATATGTTACATTAACCAAACAACACAGAAAGTATATAACCCAACTTTCAAAACAACACAGAAAGTATATAACCCAACTAACCAAACAACACAGAAAGTATATAACCCGACTAACCAAACAGCACAGAAGGTATATAACCCAACTAACCAAACAGCACAGAAGGTATATAACCCAACTAACCAAACAACACAGAATGTATATAACCCAACTAACCAAACAACACAGAATGTATATAACCCGACTAACCAAACAGCACAGAAAGTACATAACCCAACTAACCAAACAGCACAGAAGGTATATAACCCAACTAACCAAACAGCACAGAAGGTATATAACCCAACTAACCAAACAACACAGAATGTATATAACCCAACTAACCAAACAACACAGAATGTATATAACCCAACTAACCAAACAACACAGAAAGTATATAACCCGACTAACCAAACAGCACAGAAGGTATATAACCCAACTAACCAAACAGCACAGAAGGTATATAACCCAACTAACCAAACAACACAGAATGTATATAACCCGACTAACCAAACAGCACAGAAAGTACATAACCCAACTAACCAAACAGCACAGAAAGCATATAACCCGACTAACCAAACAGCACAGAAAGTATATAACCCGACTAAACAAACAACACAGAAAGTATATAACCCAACTAACCAAACAACACAGAAAGTATATAACCCAACTAACCAAACAACACAGAATGTATATAACCCGACTAACCAAACAGCACAGAAAGTATATAACCCGACTAACTAAACAGCACAGAAAGTATATAACCCGACTAACCAAACAGCACAGAAAGTATATAACCCGACTAACTAAACAGCACAGAAAGTATATAACCCGACTAACCAAACAGCACAGAAAGTATATAACCCGACTAACCAAACAACACAGAATGTATATAACCCAACTAACCAAACAGCACAGAAAGTATATAACCCGACTAACCAAACAGCACAGAATGTATATAACCCAACTAACCAAACAGCACAGAAAGTATATAACCCGACTAACCAAACAGCACAGGAAGTATATAACCCGCCTAACCAAACAGCACAGAATGTATATAACCCGACTAACCAAACAGCACAGAAAGTATATAACCCGACTAACCAAACAACACAGAATGTATATAACCCAACTAACCAAACAACACAGAAAGTATATAACCCGACTAACCAAACAACACAGAAAGTATATAACCCGACTAACCAAACAACACAGAATGTATATAACCCGACTAACCAAACAACACAGAAAGTATATAACCCGACTAACCAAACAACACAGAATGTATATAACCCAACTAACCAAACAGCACAGAAAGTATATAACCCGACTAACCAAACAGCACAGAAAGTATATAACCCGACTAACCAAACAACACAGAATGTATATAACCCAACTAACCAAACAGCACAGAAAGTATATAACCCGACTAACCAAACAGCACAGGAAGTATATAACCCGCCTAACCAAACAGCACAGAATGTATATAACCCGACTAACCAAACAGCACAGAAAGTATATAACCCGACTAACCAAACAACACAGAATGTATATAACCCGACTAACCAAACAACACAGAAAGTATATAACCTGACTAACCAAACAACACAGAAAGTATATAACCCAACTGACCAAACAGCACAGAAAGTATATAACCCGACTAACCAAACAGCACAGAAAGTATATAACCCGACTAACCAAACAACACAGAAAGTATATAACCCGACTAACCAAACAGCACAGAAAGTATATAACCCGACTAACCAAACAGCACAGAAAGCATATAACCCAACTAACCAAACAACACAGAAAGTATATAACCCGACTAACCAAACAACACAGAAAGTATATAACCCAACTGACCAAACAGCACAGAAAGTATATAACCCGACTAACCAAACAGCACAGAAAGTATATAACCCGACTAACCAAACAGCACAGAAAGTATATAACCCGACTAACCAAACAACACAGAAAGTATATAACCCGACTAACCAAACAGCACAGAAAGTATATAACCCAACTGACCAAACAGCACAGAAAGTATATAACCCAACTGACCAAACAGCACAGAAAGTATATAACCCAACTGACCAAACAGCACAGAAAGTATATAACCCAACTGACCAAACAGCACAGAAAGTATATAGTTTTTATTAATTTATTAAACTAAGTAATCTAACATTGCGTGTCCTTGTTGAAGCTTTGCTTTGATGAACTGCTGTGATTCCCTTGCTCAGTAGTGACTTTAAAGAAATGGGTTCTGTGATTGTTGATCAGTCATATATATTTAGTTGGAGAAATCTTGGTCCAATTTTCCTTACAGAACTCCTTTACCTTGTAATGCTGGTAGGGCTTTCTTTCATGAACACTGCACTTTTCATTCGTTGTGGATTAACTGGTGGGTTTTTTTTTTTGGGTAGTTGTTTTTACACAGAACCCACCTTCTGTTATGGCGCAGTTCACATTCAGATGTTCTGGCATTTCTTTCTTCATACAGCCCAGAGCATTACTTCAGAAGTCTTTGGCTCACCCATGTGGTCTTTAAACAGACAGAATTGCCCCTCCTGGAGAGAAGTGGCTTTCCTACATATTATTCTTGTTCAGTGTTTGCCTGATGGTGGAATCATGAATACTGGGTTTAGCTGGTGTAAGAGAGGCGTACAGATCCTTAGATATGACCTTGGGATTGTTTGTGATCTCCCAGGATATTCTAGGTGTTTGTAACATCCTGTCTTGCCCTGCTCTTGTCTTTCCTTGGTTTTGGCTATTTCTGTCTGTTTCCCTCATCCCTGCCATGTGCTTTCATTGTTGTTTTGGCTTGTGTCTCCTCCCTGTCCTGCGTCCTTGTCACCTGTGTATAGTCTGTAGCCCTGTATTCTTGTTAACTCCAGGTGTTTCTTGTTAGTTCCTGTGTGTATATATATATATATATATATCCCAGGTTGTATGCTTTGTGTTTGCTTGGCATTAGTGTTTTAATCAACAGTTCTGTTTCTTGTTCGTCGTCACTGCTGTGGGGATTACTCTCGTCCTGTATTGTCCATAAAACTACTGGCTTTGCAAGCAGTCTGCTTGGCTCACCATAGTAAGTCTCTGAGTTGTTTTTGTTGGGCGACCACTTCAGGAAAGGGTGACAGTGGTGTTGAATTGCCTTCATTTGTACTCTGGCAGTGGATCAGTGAAGTCCAAACTCCTCAGAAATAGTTCTGGAAACTCTTCCGGCCTAATGAGCATTCAGAAATAAATATCCTTAGAAATCGCATTTGACTGAGACACAACATGTCCTAATAAAGTCCAGACTTCAATACGGTGGGGTCAGTCACACTCACACTTGTTTCTATGTGCTTTATGGGTTATTTGTTTATTCGGGAAGATCTGATCTGATCGTATTTTAGGTCACCTTTATATAGAATATAGAAAATAAACCCTAGGGAGAAGCAACATTCAATCACCTGAGCCACCAAGATGTATTTTACTTTTTCCTTTTATGTTGAATTGCCTTTAATATTAACATAATTGATTAATTGGTCTTATTTGTAGTACATGCTTTTCAGACATTGAGAAGTACTAACGATAATACGTGATGTCATACTATTCACTTTTAAATCCCAAACAGATAACAATGCTATTATTTTACAGTACAAAAGACCCTCCCTGGGTTATTGACCTTTATGAACTCAACAAAGGATTGGCTTTGGAAAAACAAGTAGTTTTTTTTTTTTACATTGGGAGGAAAAGAACTTTCCTGGCCTTGGCTTGCTTTGCCAAATTAAATATTTGGCTTTCTATATATCACAGAGTGTGTGACAGTAAGTAGCTGTGTGTGTCACAGCAGGGGGGAGAGCGGTTCCTGCTGACGCTCCACAGATTGATTTACGCAGGCAGGAGGCAGTAAATTACTGGCCAAGGGGGAGGAACTGCCTCGCAGGATTCAGGTACAGGCCAACCGCCAGCCGTTCTGCATGGCATTCATCAAAAGCCCCCGTCCGCTGAGACACTGCAGGGCATATAGTGCATAAAGCACCTTCTGTCTCCTTCTCATTCTGCCTTTGTTGTCAGTGATGTACAAGCAAACACTGGTTGTCCTTACTGAACTGGGAAAAATAGGTTTATCCATGCTTTAAAGATTTTCAACAGGCCATAATCTTCAACAGGCTACATATCGCTAGCAGGCCAAACAGCTAACTGCTCTCAGTCAAGGTTCGGCTGCCTGTTAGATCATTTAAGGACAGGTAGCAAACGTAAGGAAGAGTAAACACCGCGGCCTGCTGGGGATGGTGGAAAGGGATGAGGTCACAAAGTTTCTCCTAGACTAGTAAGGAGTGAAAGAACATGAACGGGTGTGGATTCCCTTGTTTCTTATGAAACACTAAATACTACTACAACACCACAATATACAGGTGATAAGCTGCCCCGTGTGGTTTGGATGTGTCAGGTTATGTCATCTTATATATGTCATGGCGCGGTTGGGGGTGTGGACCCAAGCGCAGGGCAGGAATCCGTTTGCGGCGATGTAAATGTTAAATTGCAAGCAAACGGACTTCCTGGATGTGGATGCATGTGTGAAGCAACACACGCACCCCAAGCTCTTTATTAGGAACACCTCCTTGTTTCTACACATAAACTGCAGCAGCACTGCTGTGCCTGATCCACTCATACCCATGCAACACACACTAAAACACCATCACCATGTCACTGTCACCGCACTGTTCCACCACCAGAATGATCCACCACCCAAATAATACCTGCTCCGTGGTGGTCCCCTGTGGCCACAGAAGAACAGGTGGAACGAAGTATGGAATTGACTCCAATCTCTAATTGAGTATAGATATAAGAAGGTGGTCCTAATACAGTTAGTGCAAGTTCATGCCAAGAGAAAAGAAGAAGAGCATTAAATAAGATATTTAATGAGTTAAGATGTTACAGATCATCATCATAGTGATGAACACTCTTGCTGACTCATGTACACATGTACTCACTGTGGTTCAGATCTGAAGTAAAGAGGAACCCAGCTTTTGGAGCATTTGATTCATCTTTTCATTCGTCTGGTTCCTATCACCACCACTAAGAACAATTCTGAAATGTTGCACATTTCTTTGGAAATCCCCTTTTAGTATGTCTGACTGAAGGCCTTATTCCAAACACAATTTTTGCACCTGGGCTCTGCATCTTTTATTCATCTCTTTGATTGTTTTCATAATTGATTTTGTTTGCTTCATTTGTTTGTGTAAGTCCTTACTCAGTCACTAATGAGGATGACATGTTGCAGCTTTGTATATCTCACTGTACTGTATTTCCACATCCATTTAGCTTCACTTAGATGTGAGAGAACAGGCTGCAAGGAAATGAATAGATTAATTTAATATGGCAAATCTGACAGTTAGGAGTTTTAAACATTGGTGAAACAATATGCTTTTCTCTCTCTTTCTATTGCATGTGCCTACACTGAATCCAACCCATTGTGTTGCACTGTAGTAATAACACAGTCATCACTGAAAAACACACAAGAGAAGCAATTAAGCACAGCTAAGTAGAATAAACACGTTCAAAGAATTGTTAATTAGAGTGTGAAGTGGAAGAAACAGACGTTTGAAACCAAAGGTCCACAGATCTCAAGATGTTCACTAAAACAAAGGGGTGTCGTTTAAACTCAGTGTATTAGGTATGCTTCTACGATCCCAGGGATTTCTGGAGGAGAGTGTTATCATACGGCTCACCATACATTTAAACATACAGGCTATTCAAACATTCACACACAGCAGAAAGGAGAAGTTATCTAACCACTGTGCTAATCTCAGCATCATACTTTTATGGCTTGTCTCTTGCAGGAAGAACACTGTGTCACACAATGTCCCACATTCAGATTAAGCCTACTTTGCAAAGAACTGCTGTGATTTAAAGTTTTAAAAACCTTTTTAGTCCAGGCTTATGCTTAATCTGGACCTGAGAAACAGCCTTAGGAGTTATATCAGAATATCTTGGAGCAGACAAATGGAGGATAATTAACAGATATAAACTCTGGACACAGGAAGAACACCTGCCAAAGAGAAAGTCCCCCCATTAATCTCCTCTGGAATCGTTTTTAGCCCATTAAGCCTTCCACCAGCTACTGCCAAGAGACGCTTATGAAACAAGCTTGCAATTATCAATGCAAATCTTAATGGTAACTAATGCTATCATGCATTTTGGTTAAAGAGACTCAGATGTGCTCAGAGGAACCACGACTTTAGTTGGCTACACCTCAGTCAAACCCCGGCCACGGCGCATTAGAGCTTCCAGTTAAACTGGACCAGGTCCAATAATGGTCAGCAAACCCAGAACAATTTATACGCAGCATGAGAGATAAGAGTCACATTAACGAGCACCAGACAGACCACTCCCTGACTCTCAGCAAAACTGAGGAAATTACTATGATCCGAACATAAATGCACAGTTGGTATTATGTTTTTGAACTGCTTTCAGAATAAGGTAATTACACTATTGAGCTGTGAGTAACAGTACAACTTGAATGCAAGTGCTGGTCGACTGATTATGTGGCATACAAATAAATAAAAGGGTTCACAGCTGAAGCTTGCAGAACCATTTAAAAAGTGTAAAACCTCGAGAAAATATGCAGATGCTTTTTTACTCCAGATATTATTGCCAGATGTTTAAACATGTGAAGGTACTGTGCAATAGAGAATTTGCTGAGACAATGTCGGTGCTGAAAACTGACATGAGAGTGGCATTAAAAACAACAAAGATAATTCTTTTGTACATAGACACTATACAACACTACAACACATTTGAGGGCCTGAGAGCTCCTTCATTTACAACACACACTTACCAAGGAACACCTTCTTGCTTCTGCACATAAACTCCAGCAGGACTGCTGTGCCTGATCCACTCATGCCAACGCAACACACACTAACGCACGGTCACCATGTCAGTGCCACTGCAATGCTGGGAATGATCCACCACCCACATAATACAGTTTTCACTGTGGTTCAGGTCTAAAGTAAAAAGGAACCCAGCTTTTGGAGCGGTTGCTTCATCTTTTCATCTGTTTGGTAGGTCCCTAAATTGACGAGGAATATTAAGGTTACAATGTCTAAACAGAAGAATACATGACTCATTTTGCACTCTGCACATTTGCAAAGCTCTGGCTGTACTAGGCTGTAGAGCAGTGGAGCTGTGCTCTGTTTCTCTGCTATTACAAAAGCTCCATTTAATATGCTTAGGATAAAGTGGAGTGGTGTTTGTAATGCAGAACTGATCATCCAGTATCACTACCTGACCTCACTAATGCTCCTGGGATTGAATGCAATTAAATCCTTACAGCAATGTTCTAGCATCTAGGGTAAAGCCTTCCTAGAAGAATGTTTTAAACTCTGCTGAAGGTCTTTCCAAATAGGAACATTTTCAGCCAGAATTGGTTCCATTTACAAGGCTGCTTGTTTACATAAATTTACATAAATGTGACAAATATGAGCAGATCTGAACTCATAGATGAAACATTTGAACATTTGAACCTTTTTAAAACTTTGAACATCAGATTAAAACATTTACTTGTAAGTAACACCAGTCAAAGCCCTGGGAACGTTTCCTACTAGCTGGGAAGACATAGAATATTCTGGGAGATTGCACGATTGCAGACATTCAGTGATGCTCTACGTGAGTCATCGTGTCATTGCCAGTATCATTGATGTCCAATATTGCCAGCATCGTTTGATGTCCACATACCCAGAATACCTGGTGTCACTTTACTTCCCCACCTTCTGCAAAATCTGCATTAACTGTGTGAGAATATTGAAGCTGCATGGGATGGATTATCACAGGACACCATTAGGAACCCCTACAACTCCATACTGAATCGACGTATGTTATGTTAGCAAGAATGGTGGCCCGACACCGTACCAAGAGACACAACTTGTGTGTATAGCTCAATAAATATTGCCCATATCAGTCTAATTTTTCATCATTTATTGTTCCTAGTAACCCATATCATTATATAACATTGCAATCTAACACTTCCTTCTGGGTGCAACACATTTTTTGATGATATGGGTATTTGCAAGAAAATAGTCTCTGCATAGTTCAAATTCAGTCTCTTTCTCTGTCCCAGGTCTTTGTGCAGGCCAGTGTTATCTCACATGTGAAGATAGTAAACACCTCTCCGATCATGTACTTGCTTTGAGTTTTGCGCACAGGTGCCTCGCAGATCATTGTGAAACAGTGGTTTACAGCTATTATCTAAAGTTCGCTTATCAGTGATTATGCGGCACAGTCTTACTGACAATGCTAAATAAGAGAATCTTTAAGAGCCTGTGGACTGTGGTGTGTGGTTACTGGTGAGTTTATTGTTTGTTTTAATTTTGTAAGGATAATAGAATGACAAGCAGGTCAGTTTTTTAGCTGTCATTTTTAATGAAAGAGAGAATGATCTAATATCTAGGGCAAGCAATTTAAAGAAAGATTTTTAGTCTATAGGCAAGGACAAGGAAATCCTTTCTCACATCCTTTCTTATGTTTACAGTTTATACAAGTACAGGGCAATCCTGCCCCCTACTGTACAATCATAGCATTTCCATCAAACAAACTGCATCATAACCGTGTTGGAGAAGTTGGCTGTTTTGATGGTGCCACCTGACACTGCTGAGTTTACCAACTTAATTAGTCAGTTATACAGAAATTGTTACACAGCCTACAGTAGGATGAAACAAGAGGTCAGTACGGTGGCGCAGATGGTCACACTTACTGACGCAGCTCTTGAGCCTGTGCCATCAGTAAAGATTTTGTCATGCACGTAACTGATGATGTGCCGAGCTCCTACGTAAGCCTCCTCACAGGTTGGCTGGATCTGCTCTTCTGGAAGCAAGAACCCAAATTCATTTCTGTCCCGCAGCTCAAACGTGTAGGAGAAAGGGATTCCAACTAGCCGTGCCCAGTCCTGAGAGGATCCAGAGAATTCATCTAATCACAGGGAGAGAGATAAGAGACAAGATGGGATTGAGGGCAAAAATGTCATGTATACAGCCACAGCAGATGCGCTGTGTCCTGTCCTGTGTATATGGGTAAGAACCAGAAAGATAATGAGAGAAGAAAAACTAACAGAGTATCTCCAGAGGAGTTCCAGCTTCATACTCGACTCCGTGAACAGCTGTCATGGCCTTTGCTGCACTCAGGCCTACTTCCCTCTATAACAGCAATAAAAGCACGTTATTGGTTACTCTAGGGGAACTTTATGTTGGGCCACACATAACAACTTATAGTTTAATGGACAGTTTTGTGTCCCCCTGTTCCACACAGAACAGAATAGTTACTGAATGACGAGTCTAGGATGAGTCTAAAGTTTAACATGTAAATAATTAAAATGGAGCACTCAAAGGGGTAAAAGACTGAGGATACACATGAGCAAGCTCACCAGTTCATCTTGATTGGGTGCTGCGACATGTGGGTGCCCATATGGATACAGAACTTGCTGTCCATATGAATGGATTGTGAGGAAGCAGATGATTTCAGCTGTCCTATTGCCAACAAACTCAGTCACGGCCTGGGCCTCTTTCTCTGATACTGGTGACGGCCCGCAGTACATGTTGGAGCAGCAGTCAGTGGAGACGCCAACCGCTGATGGAATGAGACATAGAGAAGATTTACTATTTTGCCAATGGAAAGTGCATGGCTTAGCAGTGGTAAAATTTGTTCCCGTAATTGTCATAAGGGAAACTCACTGCCCCAGTTTGCATAGAAGTTTCTGTTGAGATCAACACCATGACAAGTACAGCCAGTAGGAGGAGGGGATCTGGATTTCCTCCACAGTCTAGTCTGTAAGTGCAGTCAATATGTGCAGTCAATAAGTTTTAATAAAGAGAGAAGAGCTTGTTTTCATCCAGAAATGCTTAACAATGCTCACACTCTCATTGATCCACGTGTATGCGTATCCGTCAATGTTCAGCACTGGGGTCACATAGAAATCCAAGTTCTGAACTATTTGTTTCATTTTCTCATCCGTTCTGTATGTCTGCAGTATCTGTACAAGACAAACGTGTCCATTATGGTGACTAAATGTAAGTAAATTAGTCCAGTTCCTACATAACATAGTGCTCTAAACTAAGAAGAAGTCACACCTCTTTGACAAACCACTGGCAAAATGCAGGAGAGATCCATTCCCTGGCGTGAATCCCACAGTCCATCCAAACAGCCTTCTTCTGCTTGCCAGGGGATGCTACTGAAATCTGAGCATACAGCAAATGTAAAAATACCAGACAACATTCATGCATTCATTCATTTACATTTCAGCGTGCTAGCTTTTTAAATCTCTAAGGTAAACTAGTTCATGTTGCATTTGATCTCAAACCTGTAAACATTAAAAGTGAATAACTAACCAACATGTAATGTGTCTGTTCTACAACACTGCTTAGTCTCTTTAGTTATTACTCATTACACAGAGCATATAATAGGTCAAGTCCGTAAAAAATAATCAGTGACTAAAAGGTGTGTCAATGCTACAGTGCATCATGATATGATATATGGACTCCATTCCTAATGATTAACTACAGCTGTTTCAGTCACATTGCTCCGTTTAAAACCTTACCTTCAGAAAAGTAATATCTCTGCCCTCATACGTCTGTCCATATACTTGAGAGGTCACAACTCCGGGGTTCTCTTTAACAACTTGTTCCATCCAGGCAGTGATCTGTGGAGGTATTAATAGTGAAATGAAGAGATCGTATAGATAGATATCTATTCATATATATTTTGCTTTGTTGTTCTCCATTGTGAAGGACAGGTATGGTTGTTGGATCACATTTCTTACCTCAGACATGTTATGGTACTTTGTGTAATCATAATTCCACACTGTACTCTGCTGACCAACACTGTAAATATTAAGTGACACCATTTACAACATGTTAAAAGGCACCAGAGTAAATGCGCATAATTTCACAATGATAAAAGAAGCATTCAAAGCAATTTCCCACTATTAATACGATCTGAATAAATTTTCAGTAAAAGTAAAAGTTCATGCATGGGAAAAACTCACCGGTGCAAACTTGCACAACTATTGAAAGACAGCAGCAGAAACAGTATCCTCACACACAACATGTTCTCTCCTAAACACCAAAACCACACACAGGTATACTGGTCTCTATCCTGGGTGACACATTAATTTAGTGAAAAATCAACTTCTATCCCATGTGACATGACAGCCCAGTTAACAGTCTACTTCAGTCTGTCATCTCTGGATACAACTGGGTGTTGGATCAACGCTAGCTATAGGAAGCGTAGGGCGTTCTGTTCCCTTCTGGCTTCATCCCAAAGCCATAAAGCAGAAAAGATCACAGAGAACATAGAAAAAGTGATAACATATCAGTGATTATATTACTCTACCCTTATTAAGCAAAGGAACCATTCGCATTTTGCTTTTTAGTGTGCAGCAAAACAAGGAACTGGATGTAGAGGAGGAGATATGCTACAATTGCTGAAGTTGTGCAAGATAGGTGTGCTAGCCGTAAAATGCCAATCAATGAGAACAACTAGATGTTTTTTTTTTTGTAAAAAGTTTATTAAAAAGAAATTTTGTCCACAGTAGTTAAGACTTTGGCACCTAAAACAAAACAAAAAGTGTACATCCAAAAATCGCATTCTACAAAAATGCAATGATAAAAGGGATAAATAAAAAAAAAGAAAAACATTAAATGTGAACATCATTAATACAGTGCTTTCCTTTGTTTCCTTACGGAAGCAGAGGCCACAGATGCAAACCAACCAAACAACCAATTCAAAAACGGGGTCAACATTAGATAATAACAAAAGATGCCTACAAGGCACAGAGACTTCCATTGTAAGACAGTGCTTGCATTGTTTTGGAAGGATCTCGCTATTTCTTAAAGGTCACTTAGAAAATAGATGCAGGCCATAAAGCTGAGTCACAAACTCATTCAAATGGGTGTCTTAAAGACATGAGGCAACAATGGCAAAAAAAAAAGTACATGAAGACATGTAGTCTTTGGTCTCTGCTGGATCCTCTGATGAAAAGAAACGAAACAAAAACAAACTCATAGGACAGAATCTTTAAGAATTCTGTAACTCCAGTACTAAAACAGTTCTGTCCAGACTGAAGACTGGAATCAGTTATGCTGACTTGCATCTCCGTAGGTCAGAGGAAAAGGACAGAGCAACCTGTCCTGGCGCGTGAGGGAGCTTGCGGTGTAGAGTGGGCAGGCAGGGAGTGTTGCAGAGGCAGCAGGACTGAGTTCAGAGTGTAGACTGAGATAGTGAAAGGCACTGAGGGGATACAGTAAGTACGGTCTCTAGGGAATGCTGCTCTCCAGTAAGGCGCATACCACACACTATTCTGAAGGGCTTTGGGCATCTGCTAGCAGGTCTGGTCTGAGGCATTCAATAGGACACTGAATATTCTGCGAGAGAGAGAGAGAAACAGGGAAAAGGGGGAGAAAAAGAGAAAAAGGGAGAAAGGGAAGAAGAATGAGACAGATGTTCATCAACAATGCAAGCTTGATAAATCAGTACAGACATACAAACTCATCTTTGTACTTCAGACTTACCAGTTTGCGCAAGGCATTCTCTCTGTAGCGGTCGTAAACATCTGGGTGCACTGAAGGCTGCATGAGGTCCTCATCTACTTCAGCTCCAGGACGACGGCAGTTTTCACAGCGCCAACCCTTATGAAACAGCAAGTGTTAAGCCTTCAGCTGGACCTGGGTTACAGCATCATACCTACACACTGCTACTATGCTGTAGTGGCAAGACACCAGTATCTCAATCTCTTAAACTTAAGACTAGCTACTTATAATAGAACAGTTAATGAAAATGTATGCCCAGGAATGCAAGCCGGGAGGTTAGTGTTACCTGCTGTCCACCATAGCAGGTGCACGTGCAGATGGCTCCAAGATATTCCTTCTGCCACTGATGACCAACCTGGTACATCTTTCCATCATCGTAACATGTTGACTCATCTAAAAACAACATTCGTAGAACATGTGCATCAAAGTCTGTTTAATGAAGTGAATAAAATAATATCATGAAATAAAATTGAAAAAATATATAGAAATTTGTGGAAATTAACAGTCACCAATCTTATCACCTTTACATATCTAAACTCGGTATAAATGCTCTGCCAAAGTATTTGTGTATGTAACATCATAGACAGCAAGTCATTTACCAAATTGTCTCATGACTAATAGGTAGATGTTGGTGACACTGTACTAAAAGGAAGCGATCCTAAGATCCTAAGACTACACAAACCTTTAATGACAAATGACACTTGTTGGATTAAGCCTTTAAAAAGGTTTATGAGGGTTGATGTCAGTTTTCTGAAAGTCTGAGATTGTTTCATCTCACAAAAGTGTTATGACCCTCGGTAATTGTTGCAACAAGCCAGTATATTGGATTAGTGCATCACTAAAAGGCATGAACTGATTTAATGTGAGATGTTGAAGCTTACGTGGTTCGCATTTGAACTCTCCCTTTCCATTTCCCAGGCAGGTGCAGCTCATCATATGTCCATTTTCACCATGGCGGTCCCACTTCTCTCCAATGCGGTAGTTATGGCCATTGTCATGACACCACTCTATTTGTATGAGAGTAAGGATAACATCACTTGGTCAGACTAAATCTTCAGTTAAACACAGATGCACAATATACAGGCACACATTAGCTTTTGCTCAGTGTAAGAACAGTGTGGTGCCTACATGGCCTTTGAATTCATCCATCTCACACATGCACATTTATTAGATTCTGTGATCTCGTCACTGATGCACTGTAGAAGCAGATAGTAAGCCAGTCTTAGAGTGTGGTATCAACTAGTTACAGTTTGACGATACAAATCTAAGACATAAGCCACCTCCAACCTAATTGTCATGTTTAAGAACAGATGCAGACATGACCGAAAGGAGCTAGCATGGGCATAGCTAAGATGGCCAGATAATTAAGTCTTCCTCTGGTAATGCTTTGATGCCTAAGGATTTCAGAGCATGATTCCTGATTTCTTCTAAAGACTAAAGAAAACACTGTAACTGACAAAGACAGACATTTTATGTTTTAACCAGTGTATGAATGAAAGCAGATACCCATGCTAGTGTGAGGTGTTAGCTTTAGCATGCAATAGTGCTGGATTAGTCACTCACTGGATGAATCACATCTGAAATGGCCACTGCCTAGGCCAAGACACCTGCACCACAGCTTAAATCCTGTCTCGGACATGCGCTCCCACTCTGCGCCTACCTCATGGTAGGTGGCAGTGAATGTGTCATAGCACACATCCCTGCCTATGGGGATAGCTGAAGGTCCAGGAACTGGAAAAGATGTAACAGATTAAGACACAGTATGCTTTTACAGGGCACACAAAAATCTGTGTACTTCTGCACACTTTATGACCAATAAAAAATGCACTAGGTTGATTTGTAATGGGGGGTGGGCTTTACCGGTGTTGCCAACAGTCACTACTTCTTCCAGGACTTTCTGTTTTTGGCCATCGTTGACAGATTCTACAACTATGTTATAGGAGGCTCCTGAGGTGAGACCAATCAGTGTGGCACTAGATGAGGTGCCAGGAAGATGCATCTGAAAGAGAGGAAGCCGCAAACTTAGTCACAAAAAGGTAAAAAAAAGATATATTAATATATTTAAATACTGTCCGGATTACAGGTTATTTTACACTGACCTGCCAGTGTCATTCTTATTTGCAATTTTACCTGATACTACCATACAAGTTTGCAGTTGAAATGTTTTCTTGAAAAATGCTATATAGACCACTTTCAAATATATAATATTATGAATTATACTTCCTAGAGAAATGTCTTACATTATTTGTTAGGTATAGTTGTTTTCAAACATGTCATATCCAATTTATTATTGATATTTTTTAGTTTTTAAACAAATCTCTTTAATTACAGACTGTTGCCCATCTGCTGCTGTACATTATTTGTCACTGTAGCGAAACATTGTTGCAGCACTGTCAGCATGTGTTATGCAGCTAGGAGTGAATCATGAACAGTAGAAATGTGCACATAAATGGCAGACATACCAGTAAGCCTACATGAAGTAGGCATATTACATAAACGGGCAACTTAATGTACAAAGTTCAGTGTCTTGGTGTTTTACCAGTGTCAGCTAGGCATGTGAATGTATGTTTGAACAAAAGTGACGCACTGGATTTGATGTGCTCACCTGAAACGTTTTCTCACTGATCTCTGTTATAGGACTGCAGGACACCACATACTCTGAGCTGTTTGGCACAGGTTGCCATGTGATGGTGGTCTGTGTCTGGGCTTCCTGGGGCAGGTCTGTCTCATTGAGAGGGAACTCGAAGGGGAGGCCAGTCATATGGCCTTCGTTCACTTTTACTATGGGCACTCTTTGGCCATCTGGCCCCGGAAGAGGTATATAGACCAAAGGTTCACCGTGATGCGGAGCCAAGGGCTGCTGCTGGCCACGATTGGCCAGGCCAAAGCTTTGGTACTCTGTGTAGATATGCTGGCCCTGCTGCCCCAGGGTGTCAAGTCGGTTGGGGCCTACCAGCTGCACATGATTGTTCTCATCTTCCGGGACATCCAAGATATCCTGTTTAGGTCGGTGGGAAACTGGCAGCTGGGGAAGGGGCAGCTGGGGAGATATATCTTCCAGTTCTAGCATGAAAATGGGTAAGAAGTAGAAATGTTAGCAAAATTGCATTAGCATGCCACTGCCAGCAGAGGGCGACATTAACTAATGAACTGAGTAGGAGTAAAAAATTGCAGAGAAGCACTGCCTTTAGGATCTTCCACAAGCATTAAATAGGCTGAACATGGTTCAGTTTTGTCTTAAAAAAAGATCTAAGAGGCAGTTTTGAGTTCTAAGAGGTTTGCTTGGTTTGTGTATTACTAGGTTATACCAAAAGCACCAGTACGCATACCAGCAACAATTTCCCAATAAGTCTCACATTACAGGATCTACATTTTTCGAAAGAAAAGGTCCTTACGTGTTCTGGCCTTGCCCAGGAGTGGAGTGCTTCTTTGGGCATTGTTTAGAGCTACAATTCTGATGATGTACTCCGTTCCGGGTTTCAAACCTACACATAAAATGAAAAAACACTAGTTCAGAGGTTATAATAAAGCTTAGGTATACAGGCATATAACTAAATAAAACAAAATAAACTAAATACTAAACTAAATACAAAATAAACTGAATACCCCCTCCTCCCCTATTTTAGGTCTTAAATACAGTAAACAGGGATTTAAAAAGTAAAAAAAAGTATTCAGGAAGTTTGTGAGTTGACAGTGAGAAATAAAAACATAGGGAGAAAAAAAAAATATATGAAAGAGACAGAAAGAATACAGTACCAGAGATAGTGGCAGAGGTCCGGCCAGCGAGGGGTCTTGGAAGAAGCTCTCGTGGGATGCCACCAGCTTCCTCATAGGTGATGTAGTATCCTGTGATTGTGCTGCGGGGGGGCTCCCAGGAGAAGGAGATGGTCGTGGGGGTCAGGGAAGTAAAATGGATGTTTGTCGGAGGGCTGATGACTGGTTTAGCTAGACAGACAAGGATTCAACATTTATCTGACAAGCTGAGCAACATCCTATAACATTAAAGTTTGGAGAATCATCTACACAATATACAGCACTTAGCTGATATATAGCAATGTTTCTAAAAAGCTAAATATGAAGCCATAGCTATCATTTGGTGGGCTTACCTGTTGTGGCGGTGAGAGTGAATGGCTCACTGCGACCACTTTCACTGAGCGTGTAAATATTGATTTTGTAAGCGGTCCCTGGCTGGAGACCTAAAGACAACATGCAGAAAATCAAAATTTAATTAGAATTTCTCTACCGATACACATATTCAATAGTTAAACATCTGTTGCTGTCTATACTAATATTAATTACCATTAAAACAAATGTTGTTTTCCAACATGCTAACATGCATTGGAAAATGTTAAAAACATTGGAAATACCCAGCACCGTTTTCCCCACTCACTAGTAGTGGGGTGCTAAATTATTGGGGTTATTTTTCTATATTTACATGTATGCCACTGACTTCCCAATTTAGATTTAATTAAATAAATATACAAACAATAAATTAATAACATCTATGTAACATCTACGTTGCTGTTGGTAAATAGACAAAACATAATGAAAAAAATGTACCAGTGATTGTGTAGGTGCGAGAGTCTGATGGGATGGTCCTTTGTATGGGACTGTGACCTTCGATGGTAGGTGTGGCCTCTACCAAGAAGCCAGAGATGGCCTCGGTTTTAGAGCGCCAGGTGAGTGTGACTGAAGAATCCTTCACATTAGAGATCCGAACACGACGAGGGGGGCTGATATCTATAAAACGGTTGCATTGGACAAAGATAGTTTGTATACATCCAAACAGCTGAAGAACACATTGAAGAAGCAGTGTAAATATTGTGAGGGGAAAACAGCTTACTGTCAGGAGTGGTGACCTCTCCCTTGACTGGCCGGCTGGTAAGAGAATTCTTCACAGCATAAACTTCTACTTCATACTCTGTGGCAGGCTAGAGAGACAGAGAAGGGTTTAGATGTGCTGTCCATGCTGTTATTCCTCTGAACTTGTCTGGCACAGACCTTCATCTCTGCTATACCACAAGCCTAAATGACAGAACTGGCATAGTGCATGTGGTTGTACTAGTCAAGAGCTATTCAGACCACTAGCCACAGTCACAGCTGCTGCTAGCACAAAGCCTTCATTAATGTTCAGCAAGGTCAATTCTGTGGATGTCTAAAAACATACAGAGCAGATGTTCAAGAGTATTTTAGCAGAAAATAGCTTCTCATAATTGCTAAAGCTAGCATACATCACATCAGAGGACATATGCCAACATAAGACTCACAAGCCAAAGTGGAAAAAACAACAATAATAAACTTAGGATTACTGCAAAGAACATGACATCAGACTCACCATAAGACCAGTGGCGTGGTATTGGGTAGAGTCAGGTGAAATGTGAACCTCTTTGGTAGGACCATTCTTGTTCTTAGGAGTAATTGCCACACGGTAGCCAGTCAACTCAACATTAGGTGCTGAATACCAGGACACCGTGAAGGAACTGGAGCCAACCTGAGAGAACTGAAGATCAGTGGGGCCAGGTATGGCTAGGGAGATAAGGGAATAGAAACACTTTAGGACCCACAAGAACCACATTAAAATAAAAAGCATGAACAGATGCTTGTGTCAAATGACTTTCAGTTCAGGACATTATTTACTTGATTTAGAATTATTAGAATATTTACTAAAACCAAAATGACAGTTTTTACATTCAAAATATAAAATTCTTAATCTGTAGTACCTGTAGTTTGTGTGCCCACCAGAGGGGGGCTGGGTGTACGATCATGTAAAGCGATGACTTTAACAGTGTACTCAGTACCAGGCCGGAGACCATGCAGCACAGCAGTCTCATCCTCACCATGAGGGGCAGGGACCAGCTCATTCTCACCCTCCTCTGGGCTGGAGTACAGCACTTTGTATGAGGTCACCTGGCCATCGGGACTCTCCCAAGAGATACGCATGGAAGTGGAATCTACATCAGCGAAAGCTAAGTCTTTAGGTTTATCCACAGCTGAAAAGAACCAGAAAAAAAGAGGGTGAACTGGAGTCTAGAGCATGTTACTGATGTTTATTTTGAATATTTATACCAAAAGTGGTTTAAGTGCAACACTGAACATACAGTATAATATAGATTCTTTAACTCACTCGTAACAACCGTTTCTACCAGTGGAGGGCTCTCTCCATCCTGACCCAGTGCATACACACTCAGAGTATATTCTGCTGTTGGCATCAGCCCAGAGAATGTCACCTCCGTTTGATCTGCAAAAACAAAAATACAATCATGCTCATTTTACAGGTTCCCAACATGCTGACATTACATTTATAAGCACATTTATATGAACTGTGGAAGTTTTTTACCTGGAGCAACCACCTCAGAGAAGGTGGGACCCTGGCCATTACGGGGGGTTCCAGTGATACGGTATCCAGTGACAGGGCTCACTGCTGGCGTCCAACGAACAGTAATGGTGTTGTCCTTGACATCAGTTACCTCCATTTCAGATGGAGACTCAATATCTACAGAAACACACAGGATTATTATTTTCTCTTTCCTCTTTGTCTCAGTATCTCACGATGAAGTGGCATTTTGATCATTTTTCAGATCTACTGACCAGTCACCACATTATAAAGTCATTTACCTGTTTTATGAGTGACCTGGATGGGTGTACTGGAAGCTGGGCTATCTCCTCTGCCTGTTACAGCATACACGGTGATGGTGTAGTCAGTGCCTGGATTCAGACCCTGAATGGTGGCAGTGGTCTGGGAGCCTGGAACAGTGAACTCTATAGGAGAGCCATGACCACCTGATAGAGAAAATACAATCTGTTACATTACAGCAAATGCCCAATAGACATCTATTAAGTCATCAAATGATTATTGTAAATTGCAATGCTCCTTGCTGGTAAGCCACAGTTACATGTGCAGACTTCAGACCGTAAATACCAAACTACAGCACAACTGTGCATGCAGGTTAAAAAATAAAATACTTGTAGGATATACTTTATCTACCTGACTCTCCATGTGTGATCCTGTAGTACCTCACAGTAACAGAGGGGGCATCCCAGCGAATTGTGATACTAGTTGGTGTTGAATAGCTGACTTCCAGATCAGTCGGAGCATCAGAAACTAGCAATGAGAAGAAATAACACATAAGGACCAAGGTAAAACAATGACAACAAAGGCCCAGCAAGAAGGCATAAATTTACTGATCATATACTACCACTTTAAGTGATGAAAATTAACACTGGTTTGAGCGTGTGTAAAAAAACATATATACCTGGTTATTAGTGGTTTCAATCAACATTATTGCTCTACCCAAAAAAAGTACGGAGAATCTTACATAACCCTACTCACACATCAAAGCAGAAACTGTGAGAACTAATACAGCAGTATGCACAGATGCAACTGTAACCTACTAGTGGACTGGGTTCCAGTGAGAGGATGGCTCTCATGAGGGCCACTGACAGCATAGATGTTAATGATGTACTCAGTCTCAGGGGTAAGACCAGTGAGAGTGAGGTGACTTCTGGAAGGTGGCAGTCTTTCCTCCTTAGAGCGCCCTCCACTGGTCATCTGATAGCGAATACGGTAGCCAGAGATGATGGCCTGAGGTGGCTGCCAGTGCACAGTGAAAGAGTTTGTGCTGATCTCGGAGAAACGCAAGCCAACTGGGGAGTCCAGCACTGCAGCACAGAAAACATAAAATCACACATGTTAATTCTAAGACAGTTAAAAAAGAGCTTTCTAGAATTTGGGGATAAACAAGTCCTGGAAGTGTTTATGGTTTAGACAAAAGAACCTTTATATATATTTAAAAAAAAAAAAAAAAACACATTACCTGTTCTTTGAGTGCTGATGACAGGTGAGCTCTCCCTTTCCTCATAGACACAGAACACGCTCACCAGATACTCAGTGTTGGGCAGAAGATCTGCAAACAAACAAAGGGAAAAAAAGAGACATCAGTAAGAAAAGAAAGCGCTAGACTAGACTAGTACTAGACTTAACAAAAACCATCAGGTAAACCTCACGTACAGCGAAGGACTACACCGTTCATGTTTCCGTCCACCTTGCGTTCTACAGTGTCATCCTCGTCATCGACTGGGTGGTAGCGGATGACGTAGCTGTCAATCTCATCTGGTCTTGGGACAGTGGGGGCAGTCCAGTTCACAGTCATACTGTCAGTGCTGATGTTGGTGAATTTTAGGCCAGTTGGGGCAGGTACAGCTGAGAAAGAATGTAAAGTTAAATAATACATTTTGAAACAAAATTAATAAAATAAAATAAAATAAGTTATCACAAGTTGATGATGTAGACTCTATACATACAAGTCACTGGTTAATAACAGACAAATTTCATCAGAATACAAGTCTAGATTTAACATGCTTTAAAACAAAAGTGGTAAAGCCACCAGTGGAAAACAAGACGAGAAAATGAGGAGCAGCTTGAGAAGTGTGACTGGGAAACTGGCAACACAAACCAAACTTTACACACACAAGCATACTGCTGCCACATGGGTCTCTATAAATTAAGAGCGAGGGAGAACGAGAGAATGAGAGAGCGAGAGAGTGAGAAAATATGGAAGCCACATGTGCTAAACAGGACAAAACAATACTGAACATAAGCAAGTTCCATATTACAGTTTGTACACCACATTAAAATCAACAAGCTGTCCACCACCAGACTTTATATAAAACAAACTGAAACTTTGGGTAGATGTTAAAATCTGATTATAAAATTACATGTACTAAACATATAAGCTCACCTGTTTGTTGTGTGATTGTTGTGGGCTCACTCTCCCCGTTATCTGTGACGGTGATGATGCTGATGTCGTAGTCGATGCCAGGCTCAAGGCCAAACACAGTGTAAAAGCCTGTGGTGGGCTCCACAAAGTCCTCAAAGATGGGCACACTCTCGCCCGCCGCCACCACAGTGATGCGGTAGCCCGATATAGCGGTGGAGTTAAGAGGACTCCAGGTAAGGCCAATAGTAGAGTCAGTGACATTGATAAAGTGGAGGTCTGTTAGCTGAGGCACATCTATAGGGTTAACAGATGAAGACAAAAAGCCCGGATAGGGAGAGCCATCCAGACACAGAGGAGAGAGGGAAGAGAAAATCAACACATCTCACATGGTTCAGGATGTGCAAAGTAACAGTGAACCATGGTGCCAAGTAACAGTGTTAAGTGACATAAAGACAGTACCATTAACAACAGAGGTGCTTTCAATGCCAACTGATGCCTGTATTGAACATGCATTGAACTTCTAGTTTCAGAAATTCAGAAGTTTCAATAAAAGGCAAAAGGCACCTTTATGAAAGCAGCATCAATGACAAATAAAAAACAGACACTGATGGTACTGTTATATCACTTTTTATGAGAGTAATAAAAAGACTTATCTTTTTATCTTTTATTTTATTAGAGTAATAAAAACAATACAGCATACTGCATTAGTACGGTGTAAAGAAAAAAAGAGGTTTCATAATTATAAAATCCAGCTGCTACTCATCCTAATAAGTGGAGTTATAAAATCAAGATATGGATTAATCAATGAATTATTCATAGGTCAGTTATGGAAGTGGAATTGGCGGAATACATACCCGGAGTGATTGTGCTGGAGACGGGTACACTTTCCATATCATCCTTCACTGTAAACACGCTGACATTGTACTCCACTCCAGGGCTCAAGTTCTCCAGAGTGCATGAGGTCTGTCCTGCCTTTACAAACTCTTCGACAGAGTTTCCCTGCTGTCCGTTGGTGGGAGTGCATGTCACTCTGTAACCTGTGATGTCTGAGGAGTGAGACACAGAAAGGTTTACAAAGGCTTAAATGAGCAGTTTTCAAAACTGCAGCCTTTTGCCTTCATGAATGTCTTCTATTTGTATGAATGAACATTTTTAATAAAAGCTCTTCTATAACAGACAGTACACTAAAGCATGATACCTATGCCTTTATATAAACTGCTTTTCTGTGAAGCTGCTTTGAGACAACATCACTTGTAAAAAGCGCTATACAATTGAGCAATTGATTGATGCCTGCCAAAGTAGAGAAAGTTCTCTGGAGATTGTTTGGCAGTCACATGATTTCAAACCACAGAAACAAACAACAAATTCAAACATCAGCAAAGACAAGGTAGGAGCTTCATGTTTTAGCTGACCAGCAACTGGTTTTATGTGACAACATACAGACTGATTATTGATTGATCTATTTTTATTTAGGAGGTTGTCTGAACCAGCTAACAATTCGATGACATTGGTGTTTGACCAATTAATAGTTTATACCATTTCTAGCTCCAACAATTCTTCCTTGAATCCAGTGACTAATACCTAACACTATTATGTCCTTCTGCACTATTTGGTGGATAGGCACTAAAAGATACCATGCAGCCCTCATGTAGGGGTTCATGGTGGGAGAACTACATTGAATATCCTGCTGACCTGGGGTTTTTGCTTCATTCCATTGGACTGTCAGCTCTCCAGTGTTTGGGTTGGTCTCCAAGTTGAGATCAGTGGGTGGAGACAGAGCTAAAGAATGAGAGATAATCTGCATGACATAACAGCTTCGGAATCTAGTGCAATGTCTATCTGCTCAGCTAACATCAACATATGCTACACTAATAAATTCATTTTACACCAAACAAAAGCAGAGCATGCCCTCTCTGAAGCCTTACGTGTGACAATTCGCCGTGTGATGGGGGTGCCATGTCCATGGCCATTGATAACTGGCTGTACACTGTAGGTGTACTCCACTCCAGGAGTCAGGCCTGAGATATAGATGGTTCCTGAGTCAGATGTCACCTCCCTGGGAGCCTCTCCACCTTGACTGGGCCTCACTGTCAACTGAGAGAAGAGAGGAGTGTGCAAACTTTAACAAAGTGTAGAGAGTGTAGGTTTGCAATGCGGATAATTAGTGGGACCTACAGCTGGGTATAACTGATATGATTGAAGTATACCTTATATCCTATTCTAGGCACAGGACTCCAGGAGATAATGATGGAAGTATCTGTAACGTCAGTGCTGAAACGAGGAGCACTTCCCATTGGCAGGGCTGCAAGGAGAAACAAACAGTGCCATTGTTAAGGATACAGAAAAAAACAATTAAAATGGTACACCCCAACTTTTATATGCTTTATAACATGTAATATAAAAATCTGCTCATCATATAAACAGCTAGTTTGCTTTGAATAATGGCAAAGTGAACTAAAAATCAACAAAACTTTATTTAATTCGATACAGTGTGTTTAAGTACTGAACTTAAATTTGGAGGATAAACCTCACATCAGCAACTGAACTGGGAAGCACCAACCCCAGTTAAATGGTAGCAGTTTGGGGCATAGTCCTTTTCCCATGTGCAAAACAAAATCTGCATTTACTGAAGAGGTCTGAACAATTTAAGCAGTTTGTTTTAAATGTTTACACCTCTCAAGGCCCATGAAATGACCAACTATAGACAGGGTCTACAGTCACTCCAACACCCCTTCAAACATGGTTATATGAAGTGTGAAACTCACTGGTTTTGAAAGTTGCTACGGATCCTTCACTGATTACATTGCCTTTTTCTGAGTGTAGCGTTGCTGTGTATGCTGTGTCTGGTTGCAGGTTCAGCAGGGTGTACTGGGTCAGGCGAGCAGGGATCCGCAGCTGCTTGGGGCTCGAGCCCTCCACAGTCAGGAAGAGCCTGTAACCCGTGACCTGAGCTTTGGGAGCTGACCAAATGATGAGAGCACTGTTCTCAGTCACATTGGAGAAGCGGATGTTAGTCGGGGAATCAGGTTCTGTGCAGATGAAAGAAATTCAAAGAATAAAATACTGTGAAAAAAAATCTACATTTGTAAAATGGATTAAAAGTCATCTGAGAAATCATACTGACTTAATTATGACTAAATCAGTGCTGCCAGTAAAGTTGCTTCTAAAAAACAATTAACCAAAGGGGACATTTGATATTTTTATGTTAAGTTTTTGCGCTCAGTGACGTGAATGGATACACCTAATTAAGTCCATTTAGCCATTTAACCTTATTTTTTAATTATTAAATAAAGTAAGGGGATAAATCCACCTTACCACCATAATACCATGTCTGGTTCTACTCACTGGTAGCCTGCTCTCCAACCAGTGGCTCGCTCTCCTCTCCGTCTTTGAGAGCAAAGATAAAGAAGCGGTAGAGTGTTCCTGGCTGCAGTGGGGCAACTTCGGTGTAGGCATTGCGCGTGATGGGGAGATGTCTTTCTTGGTCAATCAGTCCATCAGAGCCCACTTGTGCCACAGTCACACGGAACCCTGAGACCTCCGTTTGAGGACCAGTCCAGGTGATGGTGATCTTAGAGTCAGAAACCTCAAAGAACTGCAGATCGGTTGGAGATGGGATTTCCTCTGTGGTTAGACACAGTGGCAATGTGAGATTAAACACTGTAAATGATACTGTAAACATCAATCAAAGGTAAATCCTCCTGAGTGAGTAGCTACAGAACAAACAAAGAACTAAATATGCATTACCTCTCAAAATCCTTCATTATAACACATAAAAAAAGACACCGCTCCTTTTTTTAAACACTGCTTTGACCCATTCAGTACCTGTATCTCTCCACACATATCAACCTCCATTACACTTTTTCCAAACAAGATCTTGGCCCATTTTAACCTGCAATTTCTACTGTGTTTACCATCCAGTCAAATTCTTTTGACTTAGGAGAAGAATTTAGAGACCCTACTGGTGAACCAGCTGCCTTGAGAGAAAGAATAATGGACTATTCTATTATGATGCACCAGCAACAGTCATTTCTAGCTCAGCCAATAACTGTGATATATGCACCAGATAACTTAAGCAAATTATAATAACCTCATACTCCTAAGGTTTTAGGACCATCAGGAAACATTTCTTCAATGAATTGTGTAGCAGAGAGAGGAATTCATGTGCTCCTCAAAACCCAACACCCTAGGGCTTCTACTAAACCAAAAGCAGAAACTTCTACAAAAAGATTCTTTAGTCTTTTACAAAGAGTTAATCCAAACCTCATCTCTATTCAGAATAAACATTTCAACACCTCACAGAGCTTGTCCAGAACTCCCCTGGGTATATCAGTTCTCTATCATAGCTGTTTGTGGCATTGGTTCCTGTGATAATGTTGTTTTAGCTGTATACCTAGCAGTGGCTCTCCGGCGGTGTTGACTTGCACAAACACTGGCTCGCTCTCCAGGTTCTCCTCCACAGCATATATGCTGATGTTGTACATCAGGCCAGGTTTGAGGTCACTCAAGGTTACAGATGTTGCTGTGTCTGGCAGAGTCAGCTCAGTGCTACCAGAGCTCCCCTCTACGGATGGAGTGTATACCACACGATAGCCTGTAGTCACAGAATGCATGTCAGTGCACTGTCTCTCCAACTGTAGGACATTAACTATGGTTTATAGTTGAGACATGGTGGGCACACCTGTGATTGGAGCCAGAGGTTTAGACCAGCTAACTTTGATGGAGGTCTCACCCACATCCTCTACTTCGTGATCTGTGGGAGCATCTGGAGCTGTAGTGACAGAGAGGATAAATCTTAGACAATACAGCAAAAAGAGAACTTGTAACATTTATAGCAGCTTTGTGATTTGGACATTCAGAAAGGAAATAACTCTGTGTATACAGAAGGAAAGAGTGACACAGAAAAAAAAAGAAAAATACACACACACATACCTGTTGTCTGAGAGGTGGTAAGAATCAGGTTGCTCTCTCCATCAGTGACCTCATACACGTTAACAGTGTACTTCCTGCCTGGCAGCAGCTCATTGATATTCACAGATGTGGCTGTACGTGGCAGGTCTGCAAATAGTACAAACAGAGTACATTACCAATCACCGTATGTCCTCATAGTGTATTTTAACAAAATGTCAGGGTCTGGCCAATATGGCCAAAACATACGATTACTTTTCATGATGCACCATGATTTTTTTTCTTTATACTGTGCATTATGGAGCAATCCTATGTAAAAATAATAATGTTCCATTTTAGGAATGTGACAGAAACAATGTGTTTAAGAAAGGAGCCATTTAAACTTATTATTCCACTACATCCAATTAAGAGGAACAGCTATGCTGTCTTGGATTTACATCATCGTCCAGATTTATATTTACAAATTTCTGGACACTAAGAGAAACATTTTTCTGCTACAAAATCTGTTTAGGTCTTTATGTCCTGAGAATATCCACAAACTGCTTAGAAAAAGGTCACTGTGATGTAATTTACTATGATAACAATATTATGTCTTTACATCCCTCGCCTCTAATAACATTTTAACCAAACTGTCCAGAACAGTACTTGTCGAATGATTTGAAAATGAATAAATATACATTATAGTAATTATTTATCCATCTACAAAAAGCTGAGGTAACTCACCCAAGACGATAGGCTGTCTTGGCTGGCCTCCCTCTTCACTGAGCTCATATTCCACTCTAAAACCAGACACCGTGTCAGAGGCTGACACCCAGGAAATAACAAAACTGCTGGAGGTGATTTCAGTCACAGATTCTGAGGTGTCCACCACTGCAGGTGGAGGAGTTGTTTCTCCCTCAGATGTAGCCACTAGAAGAGGAACAACAATAGTTATACACAGACCACATCACTGTATAGTATAAAGCATTAGCCAATATGCAATAGAAATATGGAATTATGTCTTTGGCACCAACACACAAACTCTGTCATGCACACACGCACAAGAAATACTCACAAGAGCCATAGGTGGTCGTAAAGTCAAAGCGAGTAACCTCTCTGCGCCCAAAGCGCAGGATACTGATAAGCTGACCCTCATAAGTAATGCCTGGCTTCAGCCCAGCAATGGTGTAAGAGTTCAGATGACCTGGAAGAGTGACCTCTTTCCATGCAGTATGGGTGTTTTTCTGTTGCAAAAGAAAAACACTCTTGACCACTGAAGCACGTCGCCAGAGAATCACAGTAATCCATCATCATTTTGCTACAAAAAAAAAAATAGCTTGAACAAAAGACTGACCTGTCTCCACTTGAGGACATATTGGGTGATGTGAGCAGAGGGTGGGGGGTTCCACTGGATAGGGTGGGAATTGGGCTGGTTGCCAGCCTCGGTTATAATTACTTGGACCGGACGGTTACCACCTGCAGAACGAGCCAAGACATGAGTTTTTGCTTTACTGTTTTAAGGTCACGACACACAGACACAGAGAGTGAACATAGCTATTAGACTTTAAACACAATGATAACCTGTGGACAAAATTTGTGTATTTCTAAGTATAAAAACCTTTTTTAACAAATATTTTAACAAAACACTTTCAAACTCAACATAACAAGGTCAAGGGTCATTGCGGGAAAGTGAAAACACAGTTCAAAATGTGTTGCTGTGCTTTGCAACCGGATTCAGGATAAAGCTAACATGGGAAACTTGACACAGTTCTGCGAGATTCTTACAGAGGTTTTAACACTCACACATGATTGGCACTTGTGTACAAGTTCTGTCTGTATAGTTCTCAAGGTTTCTAAAGCTTGTTAACAAAAGCTCTTTCAAATTTGCTCAACCAACGATCCAAACAAATACACCCACCTCCTCTGCTCAGAGAAACACTTATTTACTTTTGAATATAATATGTGAATTTCTATCCAGTTTCCAAACCACTTGCTCTTCTTGAGGTGGTAAATTCCTCATAGTATTCAGACAACAGAGACAACTCTTTTCATGGTGCAGAAATACATTCACTTCACAACACTGCTCTATTCCAAACTGGCAATCTGGTCTCCATTTCTCTGAATTAGTGATCTGAAAGCATTCTGGCTAGCTAGTTTCTATACAGCATATGAATCCCACTTAGTCTGTGATAAATTCCACCATGCCTACACCAGACTAGCCTTCACTGCTCATGGCCCTTACACAGCTGTATGTGATTAAGCAGAGTTATTGTTCTGGGGTCTCCTGCACAGAACTCTCTCTTGACCTAGTGCAAGTCTCTGAAGCATTCTTGGCATAACTAAAACGCTGCTTCTTTGCTAAGCCTTAAATGCAGATTTCTTAAGCTCTTCACACTAGGTCTGTATGGTAAAAGCTAAATCTGGACTAGTGGATGTGCATTAAATAAGGACAGATGCCATTTCAAAACCATTTTGCCAATAAAAACTGAACTATGCCATTAACAATGGAAACTACGTAATCAGTAAATGACTTCACAGATGCTGAGGCAGCGCAAGCAAAAGAATGTAAATGAGTATTGAGACACTCTCAACAAAAGTCCACAAAGAACCTCCAGAGCAGAATCAGAGCCAAGCAAACAAAGAACAAAAGAGACAGTTGGGGAACACGAGACAACAGTTGACTAGATATACATCTTTTTGTACAACTTCAAAGCCCAAGGGGCCAAACACAGAGTTACAGGGATAAACAAATGGTGGGAGGAACGAGTGTAAGTTAAAGCCCAAAGTGTCAATTTCAAACAACACCTCTGAAGGACAAGCATTTGTTCAAAGTAGTAGTAAATTGACCACACAGAGGTTTAGAGAAAACCAAATACTTGTCTAGCACTAGAATATCTTTCTCCAACACCTAAAACAGGAAATAGCAACAGCAACCCTATATCTCTGTAAACATCTGGGGCCTTTTGACTTCAAATCCTTTCTCCACCCAAACCCACATAACTCTTTATAGCAGTCCTTAAAATGACCTATATACATACCAAAGGCATGGGTACAACTGATTTTGAAGATGATGTGCTTCACCTACCAGGGAAAGACTGCTGGGGCTCACAGCTCAGCTCCCCAATTCCATTGCCATAACAATAACACTTGTAGTGGATTCCATGTATGACCTTGTCCCAGGACTCTCCGATCTGATAGAACACTCTGGTCTCTGGCTCCTGGCACTGGTCTGTAAGAGGAAATGAGTTTTGGGTCATTATCCAGTCATTAAATTAGCTACTCAAGGGAAACTTGGGCAAATTTGTTTAAACCTGGAGGCAGGAAAGTTATATTATAATCGTTGAAAGAAAAGTCAGCACAGTAAGCCCAGCCCTGAGTGAATTTTGATACCACTAAACACTGAAAGAGCCCCATTGTTAGGCTTATATTCATTCCTTTCTGGACATGACTGCATGTTCCCCAGCACCATTATTTCTGGCAAAAGAATTAAATATTTAATCATGATTTTTAGCTAAATGATATTCAGTCAAACTCACCAATGGCATCGCACTTCCAGCGTCCACGGCCCTGGCCAAAGCAGGTGCAGTTCATCATGTAGCCCTCATCGTGGCGCTTAGTGAAGGTCTCGTTCACCTCATACGTCAGGCCATCCACAATACATTGGTCTGGAAAAGCAAGCTGAATTAGTCTACTATAATACAATTAAAAATAAAAAAATCCCTGTCTGTTATGCATTTATTAAAATTAATGTCAACTTAAACACAATTTTCCTTAACATGATATTCCGGTTCTTGGCCACCAATTAATATATAGCCTTATACTACTAATGCAAACGAAAAATAAGCAAAGGCTGGGTGTGCAATGTAAATATAAAGACAATTTTCCATTTTCACCTTAAAGAGTGGCCATACCTTTGAGCTGTGAGTAGGCAATGCAACTCCATTCTCCACGACCATTCCCTACACATGTGCAGCGCATCATGTGACCCAGAACATCGTGACGTTTGTCCCACTGATCTCCTACACGATACATTACTCCCTCACTGGTGGTGCACACTTCCTCATGAGCTGAAAGAGCAAGAATTTATTATTTGGAGAATACTTCACTTAGCTACTCTTCTTGTGGTTCACAAACAACAATCCATAACAAAATCTAAAAAACAAAAACCTAGACATCATAACACATAAAATTGCATTCCGCTGTGATTGTGTTCGCTGTGCAGACAAAATTAAAAGGCAGAACATTCTCTGCAAAACAACAAAATTGCTTTTTACAGTTAACTTGCACTGTAACACAAGCAGCTGTCTAATGTATGAGTAAAGTGCGCTAAACCACAAACAATAACTCTAATTACAGGGAAAACACACAGCACTCTGGGTGCACTTTCAGAATGGCCTTATTGTTGAATATCACTGGGTTAGAATAGCACTGATTGACCAATTGGGGTAATGAAAATGAGTTGATTATGAGAACTGAATAAGTATGCCAAGGTTGAGTGAGGGAGAGGGAGTTAAAGGAGGAGACCACTGATCTGAGAGCAGCTGTTCTGGACCCCTGCCAGCCCTATAATGCTTCACTGCCAACCAGACTCTGGGCCTGGGCCAGACTCTGTCTGAACATCAGAACAGCTGTGGGGCCACAACTAACCACGACACACTCTTAGGCTATTCAAGTCCAGGTACCTTGATAATTAGGCCACTGTTTTAATTGGCCTTTATTTAAACTTTAAAATTCTTGTTAGGCAGACATTAGTTATGAACTTATTTACACTTTACAAGCATTGAAAGGAAAAGAGAAAGAGCATTTCTTTTCATAATTTGTTTCAGATCTGTACACAATATTAATAAAAGATAATGAAGTATGTACTGCACCATCGATAGAAAATGACTGGCCACTCTGCATCTCTTAAACATGAAGAAACACACTACACAATGACCTGAGGCATCAAACAGATCCCATCAATAAATTAAATAGCAAAGCACTACACAATTCGGGCTGGCCCACCCTAATTAGCACTTAGATGTCAACGAAACCCTTCAAAGACATGCCTCTGTAGGTATGTAAATGTGGCTGGATAGGTGCCGACTCATCCTTTGTTCTCTACTTTGGCATCCTCTTCTTAACTGTTATTTGGTCTCCATCCATTCATGAAAGCATTAGGGGCAAAGGATTTGAGAACAAGATAATGCACATAATTGTGGTAACCATATCTCTTTAATCTCTAACTAATAAGGTTAATTGGGTCTACTCAATGGAGTGAGGGACAAAAGTAACTGGTATTAGCATGCATTCAGAAAATTAGTAATTAAATGCAATATTTAGAGAATTTAAAAAAAAAGAAAAAGAAAACATGTACTAATGCAATGGCAGCATTACTGTGCCCTTTTAACCTAATGTTAGAAGGAAATCTGTTGTGTTCCTTCAGCAATACTCTGCTACATTAGAAAACCTTCTAGTGCATATGGGCTTAATCTCCAAGACACTTTATGAAAATACCAGTGGGGAAGTTTAAGTCGAGGCTTAAGTGGACATACATCAATTGTATGAACATACTTCAAACTTTGCTGCGTGGCACTGTGACGAGCTATTTAAAGCATTATACATATAAATGCTATTCTGCAACAAATGTCTTCCAAACTGGTTAAATTGGAAATTTAAATTGGAACAGTTTTTGAGATAATATTAGGGTAGATAAAAATAGACTAAGTGGGCATATAAGACTCAAGACAGTAAAAGACTTTGAATACACTGCCCATAAGTTAGGAAGTTAACCTCTTAACCTCTTCTCTATTTAAAAACACTCACCAGCCATGGGGCAGAAGCCAAATCTCTGCTCTCCATCAAAGTTATAAGTGGTACCACACCACTTCATGCCATCCCTGCGCCCATCAGCGGTGCAATCCGTGTAGTTACGGCCATTATACAGGAAAGGGAAGTGGCACAGAGCACCGTTAGAGTTTCCTCCTCTGGTTGTGACCAAAACTGTAAAACAAATCATGGACCACACAATGAGATCCAGGAGGAGACTCTTTAAAGCTGCCCAAACTGGAGTATATAGTAAGACATGGAACAAAATGTTAGCATATCTCACATTTATGACTTTACAAATTGTGACCTCACCATTCTTTTCTGTGCAGAAGGAGTACTTGTGGTCTTTTTCAAAGTCTGAGGTGGTGCTGCACCAGAGCTGGCCATCGCTGCGTCCTTCTGAGGTGCATGAGTAAAAGGTCTTGCCCATGGACACAAATGGGAACACACAAGGTTGGCCGTTTGTGTTACCACCATAAACCTGAGAGTGGCCCTCTATTCATCAAAGACAAAAATAATAATAATCAAAAGACACAATTAGTCTAGTATATTATAACAGCAACAATTTCTTAGACATACTAGGAGACACTGGGTTCTACCACAGAACTTGGACAAAACCAGCAGAAGTAAAATTTCAACCAGTCATGTTTGCAGTGTATTATGTACTGTCAACCCGACATAAACCAATAGCACTTGGGTGATGAAACTGACCCCACTCTTCACAACTGATGCCAACCCCGAGGCAAGTACACAACATCTGCTTGCTGCCCTGGGCCTTGATCCAGCGCATTCCCAAAGAGTAAGATACACCTGCGTCTGTCAGACAGGTGCCCTCAACCGGGGCCACAGGTAGTGGAGCGGGCTGGAACACAGCTGGCTGCACATTGGTGACCACTCGAGAACCAGTACCTGCGCAACCCGAAACACAAGATAGTATGATTGTTGTCACCTATTGGCCAACTTGTTCCCAAATTACCATGAACATAATTTGAGTCTTGATTTTGTTAATGAAATTTTGCAGATTTATAGGGATGTTAAATATAATGGTTAATTAAGCTGTCAAATAAATACGAACAAACACGTATACATTAGAGAAATACATTCTATTTGGAAAGCCATGTACAAATAAATCTGTTTGATCCAAACAATCATTTTGCATGTAGGCCATTCAACCAGATAACCACACAATAAATAAACACCAAATGTCTTATAAATAATCAGTTTAGTGTGTCCAGGATATCCTCATTTTGTAAACAGGTCTTACCGAGGCCAGTAGTGTGTAGGGAGGCGTGTCTCTCACATTTCCATTCTCCTCTGCCATTACCAGTGCATAAACACTGCAAGATGTGTCCACGGGCATCTGTCTTAGTCCATGTATCCCCAATGCGGTAAGACATGCGTGTGTCCTGGTCATTACAACGGTCTAAGAACACCACACACAATCAGACATTTTACACCAGTCAAAGAAGGCTGGCAAAGTTTGTTATTGCTCATTAACAAAATGCCAGCAGACTTTTTTTTCCAGCACACAGTTAAAATTATATATGCTAGAGAGTGGAATGTTTTTCCTTCTTCATTAAGCTACTAGAACTATGCCTGTCCCATTTCCACATAGACCCAGACATGATGCCAGTGGGTTATAGCCGTAATGGCTGTATGGTGGATAATTAAAGTAAGATCCAGCTGGATTGAGTACGAGAGCAGTGGTATGTGCGGTTTGGACGGTTAAAACCAATTTTGGGTGTTTTTGGCCCAGCAGAGATTTACTTACTTCTAGATGTGCAAGTAATGCGTCCACTTCCTTCCCCTAGACAGGTGCAGTCCACTATCATCCAGCCCTGGTAGGGTTTCTCCCAGGTCTCACCCACCACATAAGAGGTGCCAGCTGCATTATCATAACAGCGCTCCGCTAATGCGCAAAGAGAGTAAAAGACAGAAAAAGATGGATATTTCATTAGTCCCAAAACGAGCCAGTTTGAAAGAATCATATTAAGACCCTTCTTGTGATATCTTACCAACAGGTTTGCAGGTCCATTCCCCTTTTCCATTGCCCAAACAGACACACTCCAGCATGTAGTCCCCGGTGTCATGGGGTCTTCTCCAGGTGTCCCCGATCTTATAGGAGTTCCCACCTTCATGACAGCGGTCTACAAAGAAACAAACGCAATTAAGCAAACCCAGCTGGTACCAAACTGCATTCTCTCACTGTATTACAGTTTAGGAAAGTTCCAGTCAACCCACTTGCAATTGTGCAGCTGATTTTTCCTCTGCCGGAGCCAATACAAGTGCAGTCCCAGATCATCCCATCCTTTGGCCTTTCATAGGTCTCTCCCACCCGATACGAGCGGGCGTTCACTTTATCATAGCAGGTCTCCTCAGCTAGGGTTGACATGAGCAATATTCATTTATTTCAAATACATAGACTTTACTCTTCAGAAGCTCTGTGAAAGCACAAGTACAGTACACATGCAGCATTCCTCCAGCAACTGCCATTATAAAACTGAACTCACCATCAGGTTTCGTTTTACACTTAATGCCAGCAACTCCATGACAAGTGCAGAGTAGTACGCTGCCCAGATATGTGCGCTCCCACTGCTGACCAACTGAATAAAACTGCCCATTTTCTACACAGCCATCTGTGGAGCACACAACAGCACAGGACATAAGTTTAGCTGACGTCTGTACTTAGGAAACCATCCTTATGTAAAGGCACTGCTACTTAAAATTTATTAAGATTCAAGGTAACTTTCAAAAAATGACTTGGATAAAAGTATGAGCAACTTTTAGTAACTCAGCATCCTTCAATACGGCTCTATTTCTATCAGTTTGGTCTGCAAATACAATGCAAAAGCTAAAATTAGAAATTCTGACAAGAACAAAGCAGTTCATGAGCTTGTCAGCAACATAAGATAAATTATACCAGGACATGGAGCTAAAAGAAACCAGTTACTAGCTCTTCTTAAAGCTCACCTGGTGGTAAACTGACATTCAATAACTCTAAACAGTTAAAGCAGCTCGCTCAACCGCTACACTTTACAGCTCAGTGGAGAAGCCAGACCACTCTGGAAAAGGTTAAAAGAGGAGTACCAGTACTGGTTAACCCACCTTGAGACACTGAGGAGACAGGGTGTTCCTGCGCTTGCCTTCTGCTTTTCCCCGCGGATTTAGGCATGCAGCTCACAGCGCCGGCCAGTAAAGCCACTGCCAGCGCTGTGGCTAAACGACCCCCGGACATTTTCACAGGTAAAGACGGAACAAAAAAGTTCCACACCAGCAGGAAAAGCCCCTTCCTTGGCTCTGAGGGGGACCTGAGGAGACACCGAGGGAGTTAGAGCTGCTGCTGCTGGAGCTGCTGCAGTGCCTCTGAAGCGCCTTCAACTCGCCGCCTCTCTCCTTCTCGCGCTCGGGCCACGCCCTCTCTCACGCACCTCGCGGGCTGGTAGAATTTCTATTCGAGCTCGGTATTCGGCGGGAGGGGCTATTCATACGCGTGCGCACACACGCACACGCGCCCTGTTACTCACCAGCGCTCATTTTACCATGACGATTTAATTATTATATTAATAATTAAATAACAATATTGCGATAAGTTTTCGATCTTCCAAGAATTAAATACGTGACCATACACACAGCAAAAGAAATTTCCTTTTACCTGATATATTAAAATATCTATAAATTATCTATATAAAATAACTATAAATTAAATGTATATACGTAATTAAGTACTTAAAATGTAAACAAAGTCATTCGGCATAAAGTCATTAAGATCTAGTCCCAAGTCTAGACACAGTGTATTGCTCTCTTAATCCAATTCAATTCAACTTTATTGTCATTATATCAATACAGGGTTTTTCAGTATAACGAAACACAGTCAGGCTCCTTCTGCAGTGCAGTTACAAGAATATATGTGTGTGTGTGTATATATATATATATATATATATATATATATATATATATATATATATATATATATATATATAATGTGTGCAAACAGTACAGTACGTGTACAGGACATGTGCAAGAGTAAGAGCAGTATCAGTTAAGTATGTGGTTGTAAACAGTATAGATATATAAAGTGTACAGTGCAGGTGGGAGAATAGCAGCTTAGAATTTACAAATACTTACAAATGCAGAAGTAAACGAACAAACAAACGAACGAATTAACAAATAAATTAATAGATAGCCTGGAGTCAATGTAGCCAAACAAACAATCAAATGAATAAACAAGTAAAAAGTAAAACAAGACAAGTAAACAAATAAATAAACAAATAAATAAATAAAGGAAAAGGAAAAAAAAGAGGTTTTTATCTGGAAAGGTTTTGCCCTCAGAGTGAACTTCTATGACTGATAATCTTGATAACCCTAACCCAAATTTGTACTTTGTGTCTCCTTGTGAATTCCTCCTTCTATTTATTTACGTCTGTTTTCACAGTGTTATGATGGAATGGCACAATAGTTTGGGCTAGCTTTCACCAGACCAGCATGTCTGATGTAAGCCTTCATATCCTCATTTGATTTCCTCTAAAAGCCACTGTGATTCTGGATGCTGCTTAGAGAATACCTTCAGTGTTTTTTCTTCATTCATGGCATATTCTTACACTAAAGCCATGACTTTATCAGTGCACATGCTCAGACTGAAAATATACGCACAGTGAAGTTTGTGTTTGAGATAGGCTGATCTCTTTAGACTCCAGGCCTGTGCTCTATACACCCATCTGAAACCAATTAGACAAACCAAGAGCTGAAACTGTATCTCCCTGTCCTTGCTAAGTGGCTAGATAAAGTCAAACTGAGGTAACCATCACATCCTGAAAGACAGAGAGGCAGAAAGACAAATCCAATAAACACAAGTACACAAAGGATTTGGATATGGAAAATCTTAAACATGTGTGTGTTAATATGATGAAAAGCATTAGATCAGATTAAAGAAACTCTCTGCTGTTAGGCTTAAAATATCTTCAAACCTTTCTGGGGACCTATGAATGAATAGGGAGGCCTCCCAGCTGAGCGTATTTTATCTGTCTGCATGTGTGTCTTATCTCTGACTTTATCTGCTGCGGCAGCTGGTAGAGACCAGTCTTGATATCAGCACCCTTTCATTTCTAACCTGAGCTGCTCTGTCTCTCTCAGTGGGGATTACTGTGCTGAAGGATCTGCCTTGTATTTCTATAAAATTACATGGAAAGGCTTTAACAAGTTAGCTTTCAGAGCCTGACATATTCAAAGGCTAAACTGTGAGCCACACATCATAACCCACACGAGCTCTTTATGATGACATCACAGGGTTTTGCTTTATAACACATGAGTCAGGGACCCTCTGTCTCTGGACCAGCTGTTTGAGTTTGAGTCAGGGTTCAGATCAGACCTGCCCCCCCCTTCTTGAACTCGTCTGCACCCTTTCCGACACCCTACCCTAGGGGAGCGGATAGGGTTGTGGTGGTGGGGGGGTTAATCCATTTAGGTGCTAATATGCAAGAAATCCTTCTTTTTGGTTGTGGTTGTTGTTCCTTGTGGGTGATTTTGTAGGTTTACACATCGTTCTGTTTTTTAATGAAGCAAATATTTGCTCTGAGCTAAAACAACACAATGAACACTTTATTTAATTTACCCCACGCCCTCAGCAATGCTGGCAAAGACGTGATGATTCAGATGCTCCTTGGTGGTTTTTTTTGCATGTTAGCTCAACCTCATATTATATCTGCTTAATTAATCAGTTTGGCTTTGCCTAATGTGATTTATACCAAGTGATGGATTCAGTCTTAGAATTGTTTATAGTCCTAAGGTGTAGGGCTTCAGTCTCAATAGGAATAGGCTGGCATAAAGTCTCATTATCACATTCCAGTAGGGGCAATTTAGTGGAAAGAAGAAGGAAATGGCAGAACTACATCCAGAAGGATCCCTATTACAGAAGTTAATCAAAGAGGTAGAGGCAAAAGCATTGAGGGATTCCTGGAAATGAACCCAGGAACTCTCTGGCAGGAAGCTAAATATGGAGGTCACCTGGTGCTCACATTCTGTATAAGTGAAAAATACTTGCATAGAGTTCTTTGGAGGAATGTCACAGAAAAACAAGAACACTTTTGGTTCCCTAAAGACTACTTTAATAATATTTTTTAGAACCATTTTTGAGAAGCTTGAGTACCTTTTTTAATCTTAAGGAACCTCCATTTAAAGTTTTCATAGAAGTTCTAAGCTTTTCCTAAAACCATACGCTGAAGGGAACTTAAACTGCCATCACATGTGAATAATATACTTTAACAAGTCTTATGCATGTATAAAAGTTTTTGTAGGTTTACTGACTATGCAATGTAGTGAAGTGAGCAACTGTTAGTTTAAGCCCACTATAATCTCTGCATCTCTGTTCCAGACTATGACCTCATCCTCCCAAAGGAGCGAAGCAGTGTACAGCTGCAACCCCCATCAGCTTCGGGCCAGCCTGCTCTGAATATTGAAACTCAGCACAAACTCACCCTTGGACGACATCCTTGGACAAGAACCTTCATGCAGCGTATAAAGTGCTTTTCTCTTGTTACAGTGGCTTTGTGTCTCTGAAGATTATACAGGAACATTGGTGTTTCTGGTAGGGACTGGACAGTCACTTTCCCTGAAGTTTTGGCACAGCTCCACCTATTGAAACTGCACAGATTTGAGAGAGAGACCATTCTCAATCATGGTCATTTACACTGTTTAATCTATATTATCCACTAGGCCATAGCGATGTCTGTACATAGTGCAGTATGTGCATGTGTAAGTGTGTAAGAGAAATGCCTGGGAGTATGAGGAAAGAGAGGTCAGGAGTGGGTGTAACACTGTCCAGTGCTAACGGACGTTCAACAGATCTGCATCTTATCAAGAGGGTCTAAACCACAGACATCCCTCTCTTACTCCTAAATGTCTTTGTTAGGTTCACAGTGTGGGTGACTGGAGGATGTACCAGTGATCGCAATAACATTCTCTCCAGTTGACTGAAAGCTAAATCAAGATAAACTTTAACTGCAGGCCTACAAAATCTACATTCTTGAAATGATAAGTGCCAGTGGAACCATGTTTGCCCACCTAAAGAACCTTTTGAATCAAACGTATAAAAAACTGAATTCAATTTATTTATTATGGAATCTAAAGTAACTCTTCCATGGCATCACTCCAAAAACTTTACTCTTTTAAGAGAGTATACACTGGAATAAAGTGTCCAAATGATGTCACCAGGATCCACTAATTCTGGAATGAAAAGGAAAATCCATCTTGTGAAAATTAACGCTTCCTGGCTGAGGGTCCTGTAGCAAATTTACAGGAGTGCTGTTCGTCAAACAATCTGTTATACCACTTCCTTTAGCAGCGTTTTAAGTCATTCTTCAGAATTACCATTTCCATATGACGACTGCTTTGACTAGGGGGAGGACGGTATCCATAGTTACACCAAAACACATGGAGAGAATTCCAGGGATGTGAGTGTGTAGGGGCCAGCATGAAAGTGTTGAGTCACTACAGTACTTTTTCATTTGTGGTCTGACTATTGGGGACTCACTCACAGGAGACACTGACTGATGAACATATGAAGGCTTCTCTATGCATACCCTCCAAACAGTGAACATTATAAGTTTTCTAACCAATGCGCTTATGTATGAAATAAGAACCTAACTTGTAGCATGCTTCCTAAAGCTTCAACATTATATGACTTACTGTGTATCCCAAAAAATGCCCAGCACGTTGCTTTATTATTCAGGGGTGGAGTGGACAAACCACAGATATGATGTGTTGCAACAATGGAAACGTATTTGAGGAAGGGGGATTGGGCGGGGAGGAAAAACAGTCCAAATGTGGTCAGAGTTAATCCAGCAGAGCCCCTGCTGAGGTGATAAGGGAACCCCTCATTGCTTCGGAGAGGGGCTCTAAGGACTGATCTCTATCTCTGTAATGCCCCCAACATCCACCCACCACTGAATCCTCCGCCTAGAGTTGAGATGCATGACTGTATGTTCCCTTTTTTCATCATCAATAACAAGCCATCTTCACTAGCGATCTCCTTGTGCCAAAAGTACAGGCACTTCTAATATATAGAAGAGTATAGAAGACCACTGTCACAACCTGTCAGTCAACACCTGATATTGGAAATTTCCTTCACCAGTTCCATTAAACACAGTCATAATAATGTAACCATGCAATCACGGTGGAAAGAGTGAAGCTTGTTGTTTGTGTCTCTGAGATATAGATTTCATGATAACACAAATTATCCCATATGTGTAGTGCTTATTATTTTGATATTGATTTGCTTGGATTGCATGTGACATGACAACATATGGAGTATTGCCTCTGCACACAGTTCCAAAGCCAAAATCAGGTCTAATTCATTCATTCAAGTTAAAAGATGGAATACAGATGGAATTAAAAATTATTAAATAGTAATAAATAAATTAATTGAACAGATACAATCAGAAAGCTATGATATTTGACTCCAATATTGTCTTTGTTTTTGTGAGTACTCACAAATTATAACTCTCTACAGCGTTGATTTGGTTCTTGTTAAAGGCCAAGTGCACCACACTAGTGAAGGTTTGTGCTATTGATGGACTGGAATCCATGTTTAGAAAAAAAATGTTTAATATTTTATTCTGCATTAAAATTGAAAAGTTTTAATGGCACTTCAGTTACACTGTGCCCGTATTATTCAGATATTTTGTTTTTGGAAAATATATTTTTGTTGGGGTTTTATTTATTTATTTATTTGTTTTTACCAGCCTCAGTTGGAACTAATCACAACTCCAGCAGGCTATAAAAATGAGAAGCCATTAAAATGTGACTGCCTAGGGCTCTAACAGAGGGTTATCCATACTACTAGCAGAATAAAATTCATCAATCCAAAAAAAAAAAATCTGTAAAAAACACTGTCTGGCTCAGTTTCATGGTCTCTGTGTTCCTTAAGAAAGGTGTAGTCTTCTTCTTTCCTGGCATTCCTTGTGGAGACTTTACTAATTGTTGTTGTTTCCCAGACGTTTTAAAGTGCACGCTGCTCATTCCTTTCACTGCCTTAATGGCGGGATAAGTAAGATTTTTAGGAAAGCAGGCAAAATGAACTAAACCCACATAAAAGTGCTTGAGAAAACAGAGCTATGTATCCACCATACAATCCTACACACAAACACACCACCAGTGCCAGGAATATGATAAATCATATGAATGGACCAATGCAGAGATACAGTTAGGCTAACAGGCCTTGTGTTGTAATACAGTGAGTAAGAGTGAGGCTGCGAGTGGAAACGTTTAGACACAGTTATGCACTCATGGACTTTTCCAGATGGTGTTATCCTACAGTGCCTGTACTTAGAGACGGAGAGGAGAGTTTTACCCTTTAAAACCTTCAGTGTATACTTACAGGCCCTGAAAGTAGTAGAGGTGTTACTACGCTACCAGTGTTATGGTTTGGGCATGCTTTGCTAGGGCTACCGAACAATCACAGTTTCCCAGGAACCAATCTTTAAATGGTCCAAAAATGGGTTTGCGTGACGGCCGTGGGTTATAAATTGCAGTTATAGTAACTTTTTCCTTTCTCAGTGCAAAAAGAAAACAAGTCTTTTCAGATATGCCATGTCCCATGGCGCAATTAGACTTCCCATTAGTTTATATGGGACAAAGACTATGATCTTAAGACTTTCCGCGGATGAAAACTAAACAAATTGAAGCTACATTAGCACCTCCTCCCTGAAAGCACACTTTCACCAGATTGTTCCTTAGACGCAATACATCCAAGTTATCTTGGCATGTAATTCTCAAATATGGATGGAATGAAATATCAGTACCAAACATCTTATCTTTTATGACTTTCAGGTGAAGAACACTAACCTCACTGACCTCAACTTAACTGAAATAATTCAATCTTCCTGTTCACCTATATACCATAGAAAGTAATGGGCATAAATGTGATCAGATATGATAAAAAGCAGGTGCACTCTTATCAAAATACATCACAGTCTAAAAATGAAAACGGTTGGTGGATGGTCTTGTCCAAAGCATTACAGAATCTTTCACAAATTATAACTCTCTACAGCGTTGATTTGGTTCTTTCTAGAGGCCAAGTGCACCACACTAGTGAAGGTTTGTGCTATTGATGGACTGGAATCCATGTTTATAAACCCTAATGTTTAATATTTTATTCTGCATTAAAATTGAAAAGTTTTAATGGCACTTCAGTTACACTGTGCCCGTATTATTCAGATATTTTAGCAGTTTATTTTCTCAGAAAATGTTCTTGTGTATAAATGAGAGGAGTTGCAGTGTGGGAAAAATCTTTGCTTCATACTAAACCACTTAAGCAACCCAGAAACAGCAACTAGGAGTGCAATAAATGCACACTCACAACCCTCTCAGTTCCGGTGGCTTTCCATGAGCAAAGCTTTGGTTTTCAGAAATGTTTGCGCCCTTCGCAGTCACACCAGCACACAGTATCGTGACTATGCAAAAAGGCAGTTTCTGGAAAAGAGGGAAATCCAAATTCCACCCACCTTCCGAACATTCACACAGCTCTATTTTTCCAGTACTGCTGACCCCCACCGAGACTGTATCAGTGCTGGGGCACAAACAGATGACCAAACAGCCCAAGACTGATGTTTTTTACTTATGTGTTTAAAAGGCAAAACTGATTTGGATCATTTCACCTTTCAGCATGTCCAGTCTGAATTTATTAGCGCGTGAAAAATGTTTTCTGTAGTTGTTGGATCTCTAAAGATTAAAAATATCCCACACAGAGTTTTTGTTTCTAGATCGTTAATGGCAATGGAAAAAATCATGAGATGGAAAAATCAGAGAACATTTAATGCCACACCTTATTCACAGAGCTACACTGGAAGTTATTTGTATAACAAATGCTGTGTTAGCGCCTGGAGATTATGTACTTAAAGCTCATTAAATGTCTTTTTGTCACAATCGTCCAGCAGCTAACAAATAGCATACAAATAATATCTGAAGTGCAAACAGATGGAAGGTTTTGCAAGAATATGAGCTCTAATCTCATTTCCCATGCCAAACAAACAAAAGACCTGTGGACATTAACAAGCTCTTATTACTATATACTCTGCTGGACAAACTGTTACATATTGATCATATTTTTGTTGAAATTTATTTTTATGCTTTCCTTAGTCACATAAGCTGCTGTTTACATTGTGTGGAGATTTCATGATGAATGGACCAACAGAAATGGTTCAGAAGTATTTGGGGAAAAAGTCTGGTTTCATTGGTTTAAATTAAAGTAGGTGTTTGCCTTCTCCTGTAAAGTTGCGATTTTCTTTGGACAGCGATGATACAGTATAACCTGTGTGTATATGATCTGTGATGGACTGGCAGCCTGTCCAGGGTATTTCCAGCATTCCACTCAATGTGCACTGAGATGGGCTCAAGCTCCCCCCACCCAGTGATCCAGAAGGATAAGATGATGAATGAAAACATTTACAGACACTGTTTCACTGATGTAATCAGCATAAAAAGCACTGTCATACACTTCAGATCTGAAGAAACCACAGACGTTTGTGTCCACCTGTCCACTATGAACCTGAAGCACTGTGCACAAAATTGTCGCAGAGGCAAAAATAAAATTAAAGAAATGTAAAAAAAATGCAAATCAAACAAAGAAGCTACTGGTGGTCTCAGAACAGTGGGCTCATAGAGAAAAAAATGCAACCAACTTCTAAGACGAAACATAAAAGAATAGAAGCTTCTGTGCAGTTTCCTGTCAAATAAATGTTTTGGTTTCCAGCTGAAGAATGTTTCTTCTTCCTCGCAGAAGAAATAAAGGACTTTGATGACTCTGCACATAGTGTTGTGTGAAGATGTGTGAAAGACCTACCGCATCTACAACAGCCTCCTATCCACGTGGCTGCACGATAAGCTCCATTTAAACTGGCTTTCTCTTTAATGTGGAAGCCTGTTTTACGGTGTTTCTGCAGAGACAGGCCCGTTACATTTTGGCCCGGTGTAGTGTGTATGTTCTTCAAAGTGTTTTTAAATATATATCACCACAGACTTAAGAGGGGCCCACTGCTCCGTTACCGCCCAGAGCGCTGTGTTATTGTGACACGGTCATCATGTCTTGCTAAATGATATAGACTGACCTCTGTATAACCAGTCAGCTCTCAAATGATTCTGCAAAATGACACATCTGTGGAAAAGAGGAAAGAGAGTTCCTCTTCCCCATGACACCAAGTTCACTGGGAAAGTTAACAATATGTTGTCAGGAAAACAGTGTTGTTATAGTTACAGGTGAAACACACACTGCAAAATGTAATTTGAAAGTAAAAAATCCCCTCAGTGAGTGATTACAGAACCTTGAAAGTCCCTTAACATCTGTGTCTCTGCACTGCCTTGCCACATCATATGGTTCCTGGGCATTTAAACAGCAAAACTGGCCAGTGCAACCTTTAACCAGAAAAGGAAAACAGCTGTAATTAACTTTTATTAGATCAGTTTGTATTTGATAATCTGACATGACCTGATGAAGCCTATGCGGAAAGCATTGTCAACTCTTATCAGGCATGATAAATATGGGAAATAAATTCCTGTCTGTGATCCATTACTATAAACATTTCTTTACTTGTTCTTGGGATTTCATTTGAACCCAGTGCACCAGAGACCAGACCATTTTGACACTGTTGCAAAACACCAATCGGCTTCTGTTAGATAGTTCAAAGAGCTTATATGCTTTTCCTAAAGTGCACTTTAAAGTGAATGTTTGTGAGGTCTGATGAGCTCAAATCTATCATAATACATTCATACATACTTCTTTATATCCCTAAGAATAAAACAGGCTGCCCAACTAGTGGGAAACATTCCCATAACTTTGTCTAACATTACCTACAAGTTCTAATAAACGTTTTAATGTTAAAATGTTTCTAATGCTCAAATAACGATATTAAAGATTTTTATAATTTCAGCCATAAAATGTTCCTATAAAATTACATGTGAACTAAGACGTAACGCATTAATGGCAATGTCTAGCAGAGGTTTTGAGGATGTTGTCAGAGCCATAGATTATACTGGATAATAACAAAAGAAGAACATTCCCAGCACAGCATTCAGACCTGAGATGACATTCTGGGAAACAAAAGAAAACTACCCATTAAAAACATTAATGGAACACTGCATTGCATATTCTCAGAATGTTTTTAGAACAAATACATTTTAGAAGAGCGTTTTTTATAACACGTAAATGAGTTCTATTCTGATTGGCTGTCCCGTTTTGTGCCTCAAAAAGCAAGTTCGGAAAACACTCCTCATAGCTTTATTATAAATGAGTGGGGCTAAACTGCTGCAGGCTGAACTGACATCAGATTTCACACATGAATTGTGTGGACTTGGGACTAATAGGTGCATTTTAAAAACAATATTCCGCATAGTACATCAACATCTTAGCTTTCATTTTAAATAGTGAGGAGTAGGTTTTCCATGATACAAGCCTTTCAGTGAACATGTTGAAAAAGCACAATTAGTTGTCATCTCTTCTCTCTAAAACAAATACATAAATGAGGGCGAAGGTCATTAAGATAAACTCAGATATTAGGTTAAAGAAACAGTTATGTACATCTTTCTGAACACAGGGTCTCGGCTCTGGGCCTTAGTCTGCACTAAAAAGGGAAAACACGCATGCTGTGGTATGGCAGACTTACATAACAGTGTGTGAGTAACAGCGGTGGACTGGCCGGAGGGTAGCGGGCACTGGAACATGGAAAACTAAAGTAGTTCATGTGTGTGGTGGCATTTGTTATGAAAGTTTACAACATTTCTAAAATGGATCAGGAACGACGGCCTTTTAAAGTTGCTAGATTCTGAGAAACATCAAGATAAACATTTGATCATGTGTTTATTGTGTGCAGTGTTCTCCAAAACCATTCTTTCCATTCTTTGTTTCTGTCATTGTATCCACATTTGCCCATTTTTAGACTTTTCATTTTCTTTTTTCAAGTGGTTGCTGTTATAACAAAACCTTGGCAGCACTTTCAAAAATACAAGTCGGCCTTTACGTTGCGTGAAGCTCTCATGAGAAACATGGCCCCAACTGACTTTATATAATGATATCTTGTTACATTAAAGTACATTGTGGTGAAGAACATTTCTGCTCCCCTATAAACTTTCAGACTATTTCAGATTTAAAGACTGATTTTAAGTTTTGTTATACCCAGTAGATTAAGCACTTGTCTATGTGCTTTCCTGTGCTGAGATCATTTGGGGAGAGTGTGCCCATTGCATCCACTAATCACAGGTCTCTTATAAACATCAGAGAGAGAGAGTTGAGTGGTGGATCTGGTCACGGTGATGTCGTTTGAGGAGGGGCAGTATAGCATCGCTCACGTTCTGACACGCAAATCTGCTCTGTGGCTGATGATAAGGCCAGGGTGGGATGCCTGAGTTCCCCTTCCTGGGGCCTGATGGACGGTTTTTAGTGCATCCACATTTACCACACCAACTTCAAGAGCCTGTGTACAGCCCCGCTCAGATAAGCTTGCTTCAATTACCCCTCACTGGGGTTACAAAGTGCTGAGAAAGCTCTGCGGGGATTCTGCTGTATCAAAGGCACAGGGGACTTCCTGCCCCACTTCATCTGCTGGAGCATTTCCTGCCCCGCATAAACAAGCCCAGCCGATTTTCAGTGTAATCTCAGCCTGATCACCACTGGCACAGAAACTTAACTTTGAGCTTGATAAAGGAGCTGCTCAAATCAGAGTAATATGCTGTTCTTAGCTCGCAGTCTTTCTTATGTCCTCAAAAAAGAGGCTAACCACTGTTTATGTTCTTATGTTTTTGTAGTTGAGGGGAAATTTGGCCTGTATTTATTTGCTTTATGCTTTTCCCATGCAGGGAAAAGAGAATCTGATGGCAGTTAAAACAATACAGACCCACAGCATGGCCCTTACACAGGCTAATGACCTAGTCTGTTCCGTATAAAGAGCTATTTAAACTTCGTCAGACTATCTATCCATCAGTTGTAGAGCTAATCTTTGGACAATGAGCAATTTAACTGCTTTCAGTGTTTGAGCAGATTAACATCAGACATGTTTACACTAATTCATTAATGCTTGAACACCCAGCTTGCAAAAGCCAAACTAAGCATGCTCTGACAAGCCAGTTGATCTCCCTTGAACCCCCCCCCCCCCAACCCCCTGAACGCCTCCACCCAACGCCTCCACCCTGCCCCCCAGTGTATCCGTTTTACTGACATCATTGCAAGTCTTTAAAATATAGGAACCATGCAAATGCTATAAACAGCTAAAAGACATTCATGAAAGTACAGAAACCTTTAAATCAAACAATCGGCAACAAACTGAGTGACAGAGAAAGAGAGAGATCTGGGGCTAGCTCTGTAAGATGAGCTAAGAAGTCTCCTATTGGGATGGGGGCTGTTCTCAGAGGAGCAGCTGACGGAAACACTCACACACCACCCCCATATCCTGCACGAAAACACAGTGATCATAATGCATATAATTACACTGACCTCAAATCCTCACCACACCAAAAGGACATGTAACTAAATATTAGCACAAATGCTAAAGGATCCTTTTTAAGGGCCATTATTCATGCTTTCCATTGTTCTTTCTTTTACAGGCCCTAACACTTTCTTGCCTCACGCCCTCTCCCACCACCACCACATCATCCAGTCGCAATCCCCCCTAAGTTCTATGGCCTTGGCCTGACTGACAGAGCCAGTCTGTTCCCAGCCCTCTGTGGGATGCTGTGCTGAGAGCAAAGGGTCGACACACTTATGTGACAAATTAGCATCTGGATGCTCCCTCAAAGCCAACCTGTTAGCGCTCCAGTATTAGGACTCCCACATGGAATCTCCCCCGGTCAATGGAGCCTTTGTTAAGCTAGTGGAGTGGTGGCGTATATTAGGCGTTATTAATGTGACATCCAATAGAAGCTCACCATGGAGCCCCAGGGAGCTTTCTAGGATAATGTATGTCTTCTGTCTGCAGCGGACTGCAGATCAGGAAGCGTGTGCCTTAGACTGTGGAACTTTGTGGAATGGCCTATCCGTTTACCAACTTAACTTACTTTGTATTATAAATCCTGCACTCTTTCCTCCTTACACATTATAGTGATGAAAGTAGTAATGTTTTTCAGTGGATACATATCTGACTGTGGAGAATTACTCTCCTTTTCACAGCCCATTTGCGTGAGGAATTGGGTCTTGATGAAATGTCGTAATTCTTCAGCTGAGTCCAGCTGTAAGTACAGTAAACTCAAAGTGTGAATACAGCATTTTGGACATTATTGCAACCAGTGCAGAGTTTGAAACTTGAGTTACGTAACTTCATAAGCCCACTGAAAGCTCATAAATAGATGGACGGTTGATATACTGCCCTCTGAAACTTTTTTTATTATATAAAAAACAAACCATCCCATGAGATCCTGAGGCAGGAAACCCACTAGACAACAGTCACACCCCCTGTAACTTTTCCACATTTTCCAAACGTTGCTGACCAGTACAAAAACATGTGAATCATACAGAATAATAACCCCCCCGACCCCCCCCCCCCGCCTCTGATACTGGCAAAAACACTACAATACATTCAGAAACATATGATCTATTTTCAAGTAAACCGAGGGCAGTGTGCTATTGAAAGGGACGGACCGTGGGAAGTCAGAGGGGTGTTGTGGAAACTGGACAATAGATTGGACAAAATTAATCAGTCTAAGCTAAGGGCAGTGTAGAGTGGAACTGAAGCTGATGTCCATCTGCATCGCCCCCTCACTCTCCATGCAGCTTCCTTCCCACTCAGAAAACCCCTTCATGGAAACTGCTGGCCTCTCTTGCTGGGATAAGGCTTTAGGTTAGCCAGAGCTCAACAGCTTGTCTCACAAGAGACATTCAGCTTCTTTAAATCATTACTAGCAATTTCCTAGAAAAAAGCAGTGTATTAACTGCATGAAATGTGGGATGTGAAATATGAAGGATGCAGAAGATATTTTTGCGAGTAAGTAAGAAATCTCCCAAATCTTGTCTTGACTTCCACATGAGCTGATTCACCCTAAAAGGAAAGCTTCTAGAAACAAGCATATTTTTGAAGCTCCTCACCACAATGCACCGCATTATCTAATGCCATATTAGTCAATGCTCCAGACAGTGCACCTCAGCGTTGTGTTTCTCTGTAGATTTAGGAGGCATTGGAGGTATATGGAAGAACTGCTGAGAGACCTTAACCAGACCTGCAGAACATACCAACCCCCTACTAAAACCAGTGGGTGTGGTGATTAACCATGTTACATGCACACATCCCCCATCCCCACAAAGCACATATGGATTCCAACAGGTCGTCACAGCTGGGGGAATAGTGGAAATGACTACACAGGGGCCCCTAGATGGAGGAGGCTCTAAAGGAGCCTATATGCAAAAAGTTCCTTGGATGTACAAAATTGAAAATGTGCTGTAACCAAATTAACATTGACAATAAATAAGTAAATAAACAAACAAACAAACAAACAGTCAGTATGTCTGTGGATTACAGTTTGGGAATCTGCCCTGACTGAGTACATGCAATTTGGTGGCTGTGGGCTAATGGATAGGGTTTTGATAGGTAATCGATAGAGTTTGGGTGGGCCAAAAAAGAACTTTACTGTATAGGGGAAAGAGTGATGGGGAAAAAAAAAACACAACAAAATCAGAACTGGTTGAACCATCACTGAATTTGGGCTTGGAGGTCTGTCCCAAGATGGTATATCAGAAATGTTGTTTTTGGGTGAAGCAGAAGTCCAGCAGATTGGTTTGCACTCCATTCTTCCTTAAATGGAAAACCATGATCCTGATCAGACCGAACATTTTGGAGCTGGAATGGTGGTGGGACTAGTTGTGTATCTAGAAGAGGAAATCAGTGCACAGCATAATAAACAAATGAATAAATAAATAAATAAACCATGTACACACAGTGTGTGTAGCATGCCCCATCACACCGCTGGAAAAAGAATGGACAGGGGCTGACTGCAACTGAAAGAAAAACAGGAAAACATAGAACATAGAAAAAGCATATAGAGGTTAAAGAGAAGGTCTAATTTAGGTGTCGTATCCATGCTTCGCCCATATTTGTGCCTTGCAGTAATATTTTTTTAAGATTTCATTCATGCCACGTTATTGAAATTAACTATATAATATAATAATAAGCCGGTTGGAAACAACAATGCTCAAAAGAACAACAAATCCAAACAGTGTGACCTTTCACCTACAGTACATAGAAAATAAATTCCATCTGAAACTAACAACCAAAATGTACTGTTTACTAGAACTTCTCAATAAGTTGAAAGGGATAACAGTCAACAGTCTGTCGAACCATGGTTTGGAAGTGACGCACAATCAATTAACTAGTAATAGGTGAGTTATTCTTAAACAGGTGATGTAATTGTTTCCCACTATTTCCATGAGATTTGCAAAGGACCTACAGAGAGCACATTTGCCCAGAACCCAGAAATTTGTAGAATGTCTTCATGCATACACACACAGATGAAGAAACACAAAATTATATGCTTATGGGAGCAACCACACATGGTGTCAAAATGGTTTTATGGTTTCACCATATTGGGAGACTTCCTCTTCTCTCTGCATTGTCTGAGTGGACATTCCAGACTTCAGCCCTCATTGCCATAGTCTCACACAGAGAGGAGAGAGAGTATGCTTTAGAAGGAAAAGACAAGGCTGATGTCATGCAAATAAATATTTTTAAAGTGTATTAGTGTAGTCTGCATTCCGAGAAAGGAATCAGCGGCGGGTTCCTCCATAAATAATGAAATATAAGCATGCTGGCCTGATTGCTGGCACAGGAGGAGACTAACAAACCTTGCTAATGGATTGCACACGGGTTGCATGATGAATGAAACTAGAGCAGGGCCTGCATCTGAACTTCTAAAATGAGAGGCAAAAAAAGTAAGGCAGTCAGCAGGCGAGGCAACACAGAGAAGTCACAGAAGAAATATTAAAAGTAATTTCTTGGAGCCGTACTTTATGTCCTGATCTGGCCATGACAGCTGTGTGTGTATGTGTGTGAAAGAGGAAGAATTCACTGTGCGTGGATTATTCACTTTAGTCATGGACATTTTGCAGACTCAGGGAAAAAAACTGGACTGAAAGACGTCAAAAGACAGATATTTGGCCCTCCATGCTGCTTCCCCTCTGAGCAAATCTCTCTATGTGTCTGAGTCAGTCAGACTTACCGTAAATTAGAGTTGCTTCCCCGGTTTGTATATTTCCATTGTTATACACTACAGCAGGGGGCAATAAAAGTGATCATGGCTAGTTTGGCATGGTTTCAGATCTTTAAGTGCATGTGGGTGACTACTTTCATTAAATAAGTCTGGTAGCATTCACTATAAAACAAAAGAAAAGTGCTGGATTGATATTATTAAATCCCACCTTTTCTTCACATTTCACTATAGGGAGCCAGCTCCCCAAGCATTTTGCCAAGAACATGAGCTGACTCCAGCTTTGCAACATGTCCAGGCAATACAACCAGCCTAGAAATCAAACCTAGGTTCATCCAAATGTACCTACATACCAGAGACATTACTAACCACTCGTGTGATTTTGGAGGTTATCAAGAACAATAACCTTCACAAGGAATACTCTGCATTTGTGGTGATTCAATCAAATAGACAGTCTAGAAGTACTGCTGATAAATCTATATTTTTCACTTTATTAGGTACATTTACCCTCTGCCTACACTTACTGGATGTTTTATCACAGGGCTACCCAGAAATGACTGGTGCGGTGGAGTATTCACTGTATAGGGGTAACACTGACATGTCAGTACTGTCATGACTGGATCAGCATCATGACAAATAAGCAGGGGACACACATTAAATCCTATCTTAATGTAAACCAAAAATAAAGAACCATATGGAAAATTGCAGAGTCAATAGATTTAGGCCAACATAAATCCAAAAGAGGACCATGGAGAATTAAAACATGATGACCTGAAACTTCCATGAACACAGAAATAAAAGAACAAAGAACCCCCATCACACGTCCCATACAGATGTAGGCAGTGCTCATGATAAGGTCTTAGCCCCACCTATAATAGCTTCTCCTGTAATTGCTGGTGCATTGTTTAAAATAGCCCTGTAAAACTGGGGGCAGTGTTGCTACTGTTAAGTAATTAACAGCATTTATAGTAAAAAGCCCTTAATTGTCTTTGTACACATGATCAGTCCTTTATACCTAGGGCCAGTGTCCATACAATGCTGCATAGATCCCATGATACTGCTAACCCATGCTCTCTTAGTCTTAGCCTAAAACCCTTAGACCAGGGGTCACCGATTTAATCTGCAAACTGGCAGTATGGCTGGAGCTTTTCATTCCAAACAAGCAGAAGCACACTTCATATGACTAATCAAACTCATATAACGAATCAAACAGTGAATCAAAACCAGCTGATTAAAGAAGAAGAATCAGTGTGCTCCGGCTTTGTTAGTATATAACCTGTAGCCTTTTTGGATGCACCTTAGACAGTTGCATCAAGCAAAGCGTAAATGCTGTAACTGAGAGCTGTTATTCTAATCATATCTACAGTTAACTGGCATTAAATAAGCCTTTATTATAGCTTATTAGCCACTATCTGTTTATAATTCTGGACTACATTCATTTGTGGTAATAGCAGTTCACAGGCAACTACTATACAATGGAATAAGCAGAGCAGCCTGTAGCAATATTAGCACAATTTATCTCAAAACCTCTTGGATTGAGAATAGTCAGCAAACTGAAAATATTCATCCAGCAATGGGCTAAAAAACTGACCAATGATGATAGGCTAGAGGGTGACAAAAATAAATGTGCACGCAGACGATTCACTAAACAGACACAATGGAGATAGAGTCCGTAAACAGAACCAAGGGGCGGTGGCTGCTGTTTAGCATTTCTGCCTTACCGTGGAAGAGTAAGCTATATAAGACTATATAAGTGCTCTCACGTGAAAAGCTCATTAACAAACATATGGTTATATTGTGCTGATCATTTACGAATAAACAAGTCACAGACGTCTTTATTTGTCTGTAACTTGTGCCCCTTAGTAAATATCCCACTTAGCATACTTGGTATGACATTAAGGCTAAGTAGGCTTAAAACTTTAATGCTATGAGCAACATACTGCTTACATTTCTGTGATGATCTTGAAATGACCTTTTAAAAAAACATATCCCTGGTATTCCTGTAATTATCCAGGAATATAGTTTTCCTGGATAATTTGATGACCATGTAAAATTACTGATGCGTTGAAATACCCTTGCCAAAAGCATGGTGCTTGTGAGCTAAGAATAACAGCAAGGCCTACATGTGACCTCAGGGGTCATTGTCTGTCTGAATGTACCAGCGTATTCATGCAATAGAAGCCAAGTTCTTTTTCTTCCTGTGCTCTTCCGTGCTACCCCTTCGCCTCTCACAAGCAATGCCTGAGCAACACGGGCGTGCTGTACCTCCCTCCATCATACACATAAACCCCGGCTGGGTGACAGGGAATCCCAGCCCTTCTGCATATTTGTCTGCTTTCATTTATATTTATAGATCAAATTTAGCTGAACTGTGGCTTGTGGCGAGCTTTAAAACATAGAGCAGAGCATCTGTAGAGCTGAGCCTGCCAGGCCAAGCTTACACTGCTTTACTCTGACTGGCACTCATGTTGTATATGCTTCCATTAATCCCACAGACTATCAACAAAGACTTGCGTCCATGGAGACATGAATGGACAGGCATGTCATGTGGACGTCTCTGAGGTCATAGTAACCGAAGTTAAGAGCAATTTCAGCTGCCCAGTGGTCAGTTGGGTTAGCCTGGTAATGTGTATAGCTGAAGGAAGTTTACGTAATGGATAAAGTGACAGTGAAGATGGGGAGCACTGCCTGAAACAGACAGTCATCACCCGCAGTCTGAATAGTTCAGGTGGAGCATACACATGCGTATGAATGAGCGGTTGTTTTGGACATATTCATGTATGAAAACCAGATAAAACGAGATTAACCAGCAATCTCAGGTCCAACACAATAAATACTTGTCACTGTTAGTCGTAACTACTGTTGGTGTAATGTGTAACCCTTTCCTAGAGCATAAATTCATGTAATCACATTCTGATTTTTGACTTTTGCATTATTCATACAACACAGGTTTCCAGAAATTTTCACAGAGTGGTGAACCCCTCCCTATTTTTACTTCTCAGCCTCTCAGGGATGCTCTTTTTATATCCAGTCATGTAACTGATCTGTTGCCAATTCACCTAATTAGCTGTGAGATGTTGCACTTGATGTATTTTAGCATTACACAACTTAGCCAGTCTTTTGTTCCCACGCCCCAACTGTTTTTGAAATGTGTTGCAGGCATCAGACTCAAAATGGGCATATATTTAACAATAAGAACAATAACATTTTTGCATTTGAATCTAATTCAGATTAATTTAATAATCTGAATTTAATGTCAGATTAAAATGATCTGCATAATTTGTATTGCTTGCATTTCTAACAGAACACTATTACTTCATTTCATTTCAAGCACAAATGAACCCCAACCTCACCTAAACAGTGCAAACTTGATCTTCATTCAGAAACTTTACAAGCTTTATCTTTAATTCATCAAGATTTTATTTTAGGGAAGCTGTTTTTAAACTGTTTCTAGCAGCTAGCTAGACATCAAACAGTAGTAGCCGTGTGTCTTGTTCGAAGGTAGGGTTAGTGACATGCCTTTAAAATGCTGTTTGCTGTGATTGACTGGTTTCTAAATAAATTAGTGAAGCAGATTATTGGGTTTTTCCTTGCAAGGTTGGTAGAACTGGATTTTACACATTAACGCCGAGGTAAAGCAATAGTTAAGTAGCCATGTGATTGTTTCTTACACAAAGCAGATAATATAATAATATAAGCCCATCACACTTTGAGAAAAGTAATTAGTAACTTGTAATTAATTCCTGTTTTGAGTGACTAATCCAACACTCCTATTGGCATAAAATTAAATAAATAATAAAGTTAAAGTTATCCTAAACCGTGAAACAGTGAAATATGTGGGTATCTTTGTCAAACTTGTTTTTTTAAAAAAGAATTTTCAAAAAAAGCATGATCTCAAAGCTGCTTAAAGATAAGGAACAAGAGTGTGCAAAGCTGCATCAGGGCAAAAGTTTTAAAGGTTAACACTTTCTTTGTGTACAGTATTGTTGTAAAACCTAGAATACCCTTCATGTGTGTTCCAAGTTTTAGACTGGTTCTATATGATGGCTAGACACAATATGTATGGGACGTGGGGTGAGACATTGTATAAAAACAAAGCTGTGTGTGTGTGTGTGTGTGTGTGTGTGTGTGTGTATGTTTTTGTCTGTGGAGGGTAGACGAAATGTTCCAGTAAGCTACATCACTTTAGGAATGTCTTTTTTCTCTCGGGCAAAAAGAGGTCTCTGATGAAACCTCAGGTTTTGAAGGCCTGAAGCAGGTGGTGATCAGTGTATGAGTCATTGTCTGGTAGGCCTACATATCACACACACACACACAAGCTTTTGAGATAACAATCTTCATGGTCTGAACCCCCTGCCTCAGTTAAACAGGTAACGGGTATGACGAATGCTCTTGGATCTCTGCTTCATGCTCCTGTCTGCCTCATAATATGGCCACACCCATAAACACACAGGCAAAAAGACAATCTAGGACTGAATGTAAAATACCCTTCCTTTATAAAGTCACTTTAAAGAGCCTATAGCACATCAGTTTCTCCTGCTATTCTGAAATTAAGTTTGATTCAGTAAACATTGTTTAATGTGCCAAAGAATGAAAAACTGCATTAACATGCTATAGCTGAATGAGGAGAATTCTGTACATAGAACCTTCAAATACAAATCCCAGATTTACAAAAGACGTTGGTCAAATTCCAGAATCCTACACCATTACTATTCTGACTCATTAATTTTAACGTCATAATAATAATATTGTCCCTTTCCATGGAACCGAACTGTCAGTGGGCATGGATGAAGTTCAGTTTAAAACAAGGCTGAAAATTGCTTCCTATTCACCAGCTTTTTAATGAAATGTTACTTAACCATAAATGCTACAGGTTGTATAGGCTCCAGAGTGCAACTGTGGCACCATTTAAGGTGGAATGAAAAGTCAGCAAATAGGACGTCCCTTTGCGTTCCCACATCTTTAACAAGATCCTGATTAAACCCACTTGTTTTTTATGGTTGCAGCAGATCATCTACTACTCAGAGTTTCATAGTGAGTAACAAATTTAAGTCGTGTTGTGTTAACGTCAAAGGCAAGTACCCATCAGAGGTAATAGCTCCAAGGGACTACCATTAGGATACCTAACTAAACGGTATGAGGACCATCGTATTTACACAGAGGTTCATTTTATCTTACTGCAAACCAGCCAATCAAATCAGAGCCCTTCGAATTGTTCATGAGTGTGGTTAATTTCATGGGTGTGTAAAACACATTGGGCATTTATCACCTCAACCAAAGTCGCATATCTTCTATGTAGATATCAACGAATGATTTAAAATGCTTAATAAATACAGTTTATGAAACATACTATTCACTCCCCAGTTCATATGGTACATATATGAAAATTATGTTGCAAAATTTTTTACTGTTTTTGTGATTTTGCACAATTCTAGAATAAACAAGTAGCATGGTAAACTTGAAATGTCAAGCAAAAGTTAATAAGAACTCATAACTTCAAGTTAATCGAGTTACTTTCTTCATTTTCTTTTTTTTTTAACACAGTGCTTCAAGAAGGATTTGCATTTCTCCACCTGTTCAGCCTACGGCATGTTAGCTCTACCCTTCCACAAGACATGAAAAGTGTTTCAACCTGGATCCCTGAACGTGGCACAATATAGGGCAGCCAATCAGAATCAAGGTCATTTAACAAAACAGCCTATTTAATTCTAAGAGATGAAGAGATGTTGGAAAATGATCATGTACCAATACATTTTTTGTACATAAACCCACCCAAACATTTAAAATGGACCTTTAATGGAAAAATACAAGAATAATGCCGAAAACCACCCAAGGTAACCCAGGTACCACCCAAGCCGCACCGGTAAAGTTAAGTCTGGTGTCATTACAACAACTCATTTCCAACCTAAGCAGTCTTACAGAATAAGCCTGCTAATGAAACCATCACATACACCATTTCACTGTTGAATTCTTAATGTAAACGAGGAGCGGTCGTTAGTGCTGGGGGACAGGAGTAGACAGCTTTAGAGTGCTACTCTAAAAGCAAATGGGAGCTTCTCTGCTGAGCTCTGTAATTATTATCTGAGAGGCTGCTGGGAGCAGACGCTTTAATGTGAATGAATAAATCATGATATAAAAAGGGAGATTCCTTCTCAATTACAGCCTCATCTTCACCACACAAGGCTGATCCTTAACCATAACCTACACCAGCCAGCTTTGGGCAGGGCGTTTACCCTCACATTAGAAGTGTGTGCGCCTATGTGTGTATGTTTATAGACTTTTGGCTCCTAAAGGGTGATATTTAATCCGTAAAAACAAACTAAACTGAGACTTCACACGTACATATGTCCATAGATTAGTATCATTAGATTACTCATCAGTATTCAGCAGCTCAGACAGCAGCTCTAGATGCAAGATGCTTTAGATGTTTGTCCTCGACAGCACAATCTCCTTACACGAGAACAGCACTACTATTATCTCATTTATATTCTTTTTCCTTATCTTGTTCTTTTTCTTGTAATTATTTATTTATTTATTTTCCTGCTGAATTTGCAGCACATTATAGAAGTACCATTAGCATCACCTGACATGCCAAAGCAACCACCAACCACTAACAACTACCTGGGATAGCAACTGCTTAGCCATCTTTGTGATACCATTGGAGCCACCAGCATCACCTTTGCAGCTATACTGATTACCACAGTAACGACCTTGCAACATCCAACCAAACTTTTCAGATATCACCTAGCAACACTATTAATAACTACTAATAATGAAATATGTGTTACATAATTCCAGCTATTCTGCCTGGACAGATGTGTTAATAGATGCTGTTGCCTTACAGACATGCAGACTGTTTGACCTAATAATGCAACAGCTTTAATCCAACTACATGACTTTCGTAACATGCTCTTAATATGTGACCTACATATGGACAAGGCAGGCTTGGTTAAGGCAATAAAACTGTAATCTGCCTGAAAGAGTGGAATGAACAGCTGTCTTGCACTGGCATAAGGCAGGGCAGTGCATATCTCTCTAAGATAAAAGGCCTTACACACCAATATGGCTCATAGCATTCTCCCAAACGGCCTGTCGACTTATTTGACCTTTGTGTTTATGAAGTTCGGAAACAGCATTATGGGATTACCATATCTTTCCCCACAGATGATACAGCGCAAAGAGGTTCATCAATCAACAGCTTTTGTAAACACTGACAGCATTGCACATGTTGTTCATAGACAAAGTTCTCATAAATCAAACTGTGTAATACAAGGCTCAGTCTGTGCTTAGCTTTTCCAGTGAAATAAACCCTGTACTGTTAGGAAACAGGGTTCTGTCGGTGGTGAAGTATGTGAATTAACCATAGCAGAGTTTAAATATATGGAGCTAGTATGAGGGTATCAGTGCATAGCATCCATAGCAGCTGTGCTACTTGACTTGGATCTTCTATGCATCAAAATCATACAAACATTTTAATATATCAACTGTATTTACAAAGTTCACAAACTCTGGTGACACAGCATTTCGAAATTCATGGCTGTGCACGTCAAAGGTTGTGGGTGACTGAAGGTCTCAAAATATCAATTTAAATTTCTGAGAAGCAGAAGATGTATTTTTCTCCTCCACATTTGAAGAATCCTACATGATATAATGGCAGACTTCCTCAGATAAAGACTTTAATTATGCCTTGCTGACAAAACTTGATTGATTTTTATCATTATACATGTTGCAGCAGTGCATTAGTACTTCTTCGCTACCTCTTAGCCAAATCATCCTGACTAATTTAGTGCCAGTCGTCAAAGAACTAGTTCCTGGTTCAGTCGTAGCAGTCATTATTTTGCAAATAGGCAATAGGCTTAACATCATTAATATCATAACATCAGGGACTTAAAAGCAGAGGGTTAAAGTGTTATATGGCCAATAAATGTCTGCAAAGATACTGCTGGAGGTAAATTACACAACTCAAGATGCATCTCCTCTGTTTATTTCACTGGCATCAATGAGGTTGTTTTGTTAAACAGCAGGGTGCCCTGTTTGAAGCAAACCATACAGTCAATGATGCAACCGTGTTATTTAGGTTCATCAGGCACGACAAGGCACAATAATAGCAGGAGTTCATCAAGTCCAGGAGACTAAAGAAAAACTATCAGGGGTCACACATGAGATGGTATGTTTTCACTGACCCTTACTGGCCTACCTCCTCTTGCACTCATTAGTAATACAAGTCACAGCATGCTATCTGACAGGCTTTAGGTCAGGGGCTGACCTCTCCTCAAATATTGTGATCCAAGATGGTCATTTTCATTCTCTGGATGATCTCAAGGCTAGGCTGGAGTTGCTTATCTATTTTGAAGAAGTGCAGAACACGATTAAGAGAGAGAGAGAGAGGGGCAGAGAGAAAGAGAGGGATAATGAATAGTGATTTAAAATGTCCTCAACTAGATGTTCTTAATTGAATGTCAAACATTGACTAGGTCGAAAAGTGTATTCATATGTGGATTCACTGAAGATTTAAAACAAATGATTGCTTGTTTGTCTTCAAAACAGCATGTTTAGCAGGCCAGTGAGGAATATCAGACAGTTCAAACAACAAACACAGAGTCCTGGACAATCCAAACATACTGACCAAGCTATCCAAGCAGAAATCTACTTCCAAATCAAGGCGAAGACACAAGGAGAAAAGACTGCAACTGAAAGACGGTTTTGTTCCATCTTTGTGGGGGGCCTTATGAGGGGAAGGCATGAAGAAACTCCACATTCTCTCCAAAAAAGTACAGAGTTCAATCACATATATACAATACAGCTCTCAGCCAATCAAACGCCAAACTCCAGTCTCTGCTGGCCAAAAGCCTGAGACCCCATTCTCTCAACATGGAAACAAAGCAGGCCCCTGAAAAGGGGGAACAGAGGTCATATATTACTCGCTTTTTCTCCCTCAAGGCCAAACGCAACACTGCAGCTACCTTTTACCCATTTTCCTTTTCTCTTCTAAAACAATAGATTTGCTCAGACCCATGAACAACGTTCATTTGTTATTTTATATTTATGTGCAATGAAATTGACTTTTTGACGAATTCTTGCTAGGACTTTTAAAATGTCCTTTTTGGACATTTACTGCCGAAACTTTTATACCTCACAAAATATATTGTGCCCTGAGATTTACTGCCATATGACACATGAACATCACACACCCACAGCATTCAGAGAGTATTAAATCCATTCATTTTGCAGCCTCTATTTTACATTCAATTAAACATCTTTTTGACAACAGCCTGTTTACACTTACACCAAATACCAAGGTCGTGAGCGAACTGAGTTATGGTGTCTGAGCTCATGTAGCACAGCATACTGTGTTGGTGGGGCTGAGGGACTCTGACATCTTCAAATCTGGGATGCCACCCCTCAGATGTAACTCTGGAATCTTCGCTTTTGGATGCTAGCACAGTAATGAGTAACTTGTGTCACACTGCATTTCTCAACTTTTTTACAGAACAATTTTTCAGTAAGATCTTTTGAAACTGTATGTGCCAAAAATGTCTGTTGTGTTCATAGAGTACATTTGAAAAGCACATTGTTGGTAGTAAAAACTGAGCCCACCACAAAAAAAGCTCTCTGCATTGAAGGCCATGTCAAATCATTTTGATGGTACACTGACTTATAATAGGGAGAACAGCATCTCTGTAATTACCACTCTAGGCTTGGAATGCCTGTGATAGTGCTGTGTAACTTTGGAGGAGCTGACACAAGAGTCTTCCTCTGTGAGTACTGCATAACCTTGAGCAGCTATGAGTCTTCAGCTGGCTATAGGTAGAAGATGGGGTATTCCCAGCATGGACATCATGTCAGAGGCTGCAATAAAAATCAAAGAAGACTTGTTGAAGGAAGTGAGGAAGCAAAATCGACCGAGTGACTGAGTAAGAGAAAAGAGAAAAAGAAAAACTAAATTGTAGAATCCATCCACATCATGAAGGCATATGAGCATTGCTGATTACACCGTCAATTTCGGTTATTTACACATAACAATAACTGAAATCTCAAGTGTAACCTGTGCTGCACAGATGCTGGTGTAATGCACAGTGTAACCTGTGCTGCCCAGATGCTGGTGTAATGCACGTGCAACCAAAGTGGAATCAGATTGTGTATTCTTCAACTCATTAACATAGCAACTGTCCTTTAGGTGGGGTCAAAGCATGATTTGTAATTACAACATCAGTGTAAAAGTTAATTAGACTTAGCAACTGTAGAGGGACCCCAATTCTTGCACAGTGCTGTAATAATGCCGGCTGTAGATCATGCATAACATTGAACTCCACACAACCTCCAGAGGATTGTCTATGTCTCTGTGGTTCTGCATTGATAAAAAGAGACATATACATAATGCTGAGGGATGTAGGGAGATAAGTCCTGGCTCCAGGTTTGTCTCACTCGGCTGGACAGCAGGCAGAGGAGCAAGGAGATTCGCACAAAGTTTAGACTCTGCCAGACAGTTACACCACTGCTGCCAAATGTCCATATAATGAGAAAACCATCTTCTTGTCCTCCTCGCTGCTTTCATTATGATTGCCTAGACCCGAATGCATTTATATAGAACAGAAGAACAAGACTAAAAAGTCTGGAAAACTACTGCATGGATTAGGGCTTGATAACAGAGGACCACTTTTGCATGCATTATGCACATTAGTACTCAAAATAACAGCAATATTATGTCTCATGCAACTAGTAATGCTGGGAATTATTTCCATCTCCATAACGCATTTAAAAAAAAGAAGTTATTGTGGACCTTTTGGTAATGAAACGTATGTTGTGGTTATGTATAGAGCACTTCACAGTGAAACTGAAGTATGAGTCTTATGAGTTGGATCGAATGCACTAAGCAGCATACTGTCCCATGCTGTGGTCCTCTTAAAGTGGACTTCTCCATCCATTCTCTAAAAATATTTTAGTAGCCCACAGCTATGCTAACTAAAAGCTTAATATACACCTCAGCAGTAGTTCCAAGGCAGGGGGGCTCTCATGCTGCACAATTTTTGTGATCCAACATGCCAGCTTTAACTCATTTACCACTTATCAAGCCCTTCCTGAGCTGAGTTAGGTATGTTGGATCAGGGAAATATTGAAATGAACAAAGCATTCTGGGCTACAGTGCTGTGAGTCATACATTTGGTGTGCTGTACCGAGTGGAAGGCCTGACAGAGTGAGCAAACTGATGTGACAACCTCCTGTGGTAGCGTCAGCATGACTGTCTCTGCTGGATCAGTCTGAGAGACCGGTTTCAGGTCCACCGCGGGGCCTCTGGGAAAATATTTATCCAAAACCAAGACTGGGCAATGCTAAGATTCTGGGAAGTGCTAAAGTTTTATATTTTACAACCCTGGATAGAAGATGACCTTTTACACCGATAAAAGCCGAGCTTCGGTTTCTCAACACAACACAAATTACCAGCCTAAGCCCCATATCCTTAAATAAATCAAAACGATAAACCTACAGGAAATTATGCTATCAACCGCTGGTCCGGGTACTGCCTGCTGGGGAGAGAGAAAGAGAGGGGTAGTTACTATAGTTTGCCTCTGATTGGTTAAAAAGGGTTTGTTGCAGTGCTCTATCGGACCCAGGGAGCCATTTGACTTTAGTGCCCTCATTCCAGAGTTAGGTTTGAGGTTCACATCTAGGTCATATAGATCACTCCGAAAGTTATGGGTGAAATAGTATTCTTCAGTAAATTTGCATTTATGAATGATGAAATGTCATGCAGTGCATGTATACTTGTAAAAGAAATTTATGGCTATGAGATGTAGCATGTCTGCTCTTTTGGTATAACACAACTGAAAACTATGATGCTGACATATCTTAATGGAGTAAATGAAGGTGTGAACAATATTGTTGTAGATGCAGGCAAGTACCTAATGGGTGCTTCAGAAGGTTTGTGGTACGTTGAAGAGGATCAGACTGGAAGAGCATGAGTTTTAGTTGCTTATGCTGGTATACCACATACACTGTTGGGAGGTTGGGAAGAAATTGGACAGTTTGATACATTTATTTTTATGCTATAGTGGTTCCTACTACTTAATTTACAGGATTCTTGGTATTCTATATTGCACTATATTTTCATGCACACATATATTTATGTGTATATTTGTAATATTTAGTGTATATTTTTGGTATTTCTAAAATCTTATTTTATGTTTATTCAACATCTGGTTCTAATCTTAATTTTTTTTTCTATTTTAAAATTTTACTTTTTATTATTTATGGCTTCATGTGAGCGGGCAGTTATGAAAGCATTTCATTGCTAGTTGCACCATCTATGACTTTGTATGAGACAAAAAAAAATTTTGATTTGATTTGACTGGGAGCAGAATGGGAAGTATTAAGCTTCTTTGTGGACTTACTCTTTTGGAAAATGCAAGTGTTTGCCTAAGCAAACAGTATGTCAAATAATAAATCTTTGAAATTCATACTCTACCTAGTCCCCCCTACTCCCCTCTCACACAATTTACTTATTATTCTGAAGAACTGTTGTGAGCTTGGCATCAGATGGGAAGCAAAATGGGAAGCAAAAACTAATGTTACTGCTTGTTTTGCCCTTTATTTTTCATGCTTATTTTTTAATGTGAGCGGAAATGCCTCTTCTTTTCCATACCTTTATGTGGGAAATGAATGCAGACTCACCAGCAGAGTGACTCATTATTCAGGTACAAAGTGGTATTATGAGACAGGGTAGGCTGGGTTAGATGGTTAGCAACTCCAGTAGATATTTGCAACACTATACATAGACACCCGTCACATACCATAAAAACGGTTGTTTCCTCAAATTCTGTTGATAATATTAGTTCATTTTAAGATGTCTTAAACTAAGACTTACATATTGCCCCTTTACACCTGAGTGGGCTGAGTAAATTGTGTGAAAATTTCTTAAAATAATCCTTAAACAAATGAATCCAAACCAAGAGAAGCTGAGACAAGCACTCATGAGATCTGCTGAGGTTTTCTCAGGGTTAATGTTTATCTCTTAATGTCTGCAACAGTACAGTCACCAATGTCACCAGTGCATTTAACCGTGAGATATATACTCAGCCCTCTGCCACTTTGATATATGGTATATGGGAAAGGGTGTATTTACTTTGGGATTTTGCACAGTTTAGAAATAGGACACTCTTGGATTCACACACCAATACAAAAAATGGCAAGTGTAAACTTTGGAACAGGCTGCAAGAGTGAGACATTTGCTCCATAGCGCCCTCCACTGACCACTCAGGATTCTTTTTACTACTCTGATTAATGGACTCACTTAAGTTCAGCCAAGCTGCACCACACTGCTGAGGAAGAGGTAGAGAATAATATATTAAGGCCCATGGAATGACAGACCACAGCAATATGACTATCAAAGGAGTGCTTATATAGTCTGCCTGGACTGGTCTTCAGGTTGTACACCCTCTATCTAAACTAAGAATGGATTTTGAGTGAGGACAGATTCTAAAACACACGACCACACACCCACACACACACACACACACACACACACACACAAACAATAGATGAAGGAATGAATAACAATGTGGGCATAACCACAATAAGATAAGTTGTGTGTAGAAATTAATAGTGTAGGGTAAAGAGAAAGTGTAAAGGAAAGCAAAAGTTAATAAGGGGATATATAGAGAGAGGGGCCCAGTCTCCTTCTGCAGTTAACAGCCAGCCCCCTTGACCCAGTTCAGCTGGAGCAAAATCATCTACAGCAATCATGAAATACAATAGCAGAGCAACAGACAAAGCCATTTTCCTTCACTACAGCAGAGAGGAGGTGAAGGAGGACGACTAGACACAGAGACCAAAAGATTACGTCACCCTCACACACTTGCTTACTCTCCTTCTGTCACGGATGAAGGTTTCCAACATTTTCTGGAAAGAAGTGACAGTAGAGTTGCTCACACATGCACACACACACACACACACACACACACACACACACACACACACACACACACACACACCATAATGAGAACAAGGTGCAGTCTTTCCTTCCACAAGGCAACAGAGACAAAGTTGGAGGGCCTGCAAGCAACTATATCCCCTCCCCCCTTTTCTGCCTCTCTTTCTCCTTTTGCACATCTGTTTCTAACCCCTCAGAGCAGGCCTTAGAGACAACAACATGTAGGTCAATACACACATCTGAAATTATGACCACATGGACCTCTGATGAGAGATCGTTAAACGAAAGCACACCGCAAAGCACACTCTTTCAAAGGGAGGGAGTTACTAAACTGGCTTTAATACATCAGAAATTCAACATCTCCAAACGCTTGGTGACCCCTTATCAGTGTCTTAGCAGAAGAGAAACATATGTGAGAGAGGTTGTAGAGACAAATAGCCAATACTGACCCCTGGTGGTGACATGCACAAACTAAAAATGAATCGTGCACTTAAGGCACTGGTGTTTTCCTGCTCTCATCACACTCACTGTAACTCAGGAAGAGTTAAACTTTTCTACAAATACTTTAGTGGTTATGATGTAAACAGATTACTTCGAAGTGGTTTGATGTGAAGAGGTTAACTGTAGAGAAACATACACAATTAGATTTCTTTATAGTGGTGATAGAAACCAGGGTCTAAGCTTAAATTTTATTGACTATGCCAAAGCCCCAAAAGCCTCTGCGTCTTTTAAAATTTTCTATTTTATGTTTACGATGTTTATAAAAATCATAAAAAGATTTCTTTGGGGATGGACTATTTTGCCTTACAACACCCTGCATGTATCCCTCCACCATAATTATGTCTCACATTAAACAAATGAATTTAACATGTAATTATGCAGAACTTGTTGAGTTTCCCATTAATATGATTAGTTGTGTCAGGTTTGAATAGGGATAAAACACAAAAATGGAACCACAGAAACAGAGTTGTGATTCTGTGTTAAAGATTTAAAGAGTAAATGTAACAGCCAATCTGGTACAATATCGGACACTATCAATATGTGTTCATACAGTCAGCTCAAACTTCAGTAAATAAAAAACAACAAAAACGCTCACAGCCCACAAAGGTGGTAAATGTCCAGGAGGATAAAGCAAGACAATTGTCTAAACATATGTGTAGAGACTGAAGATACCAAATAATTAGTAATGTTTATTTGATCATATCTGAATACTAAAAATGCATTATCATTTGAAATTCAGTAATGATTATCAATCAGTGCTTTGAGGTGTGGAGTTAATGTGCTGAAATCTGCTGGAGTTTATGCACACTGTCCACTCCCTGTCCACTCTATTAGACACTCCAACCTTGTTGGCCCACCTTGTAGATGTAAGGTCAGAGACAATAGCTCATCTGTTGCTGCACAGTTTATGTTGGTCATTCCTGTTCTGTGGTGGTCCTGGGGATTCCTGACTGTTGAGGCACAGGGTGAAAAGGGGCAAACAGAGAATGCAAAGAAACAAATAGACTACAGTCTGTAACTGTAGAATTTCAGAGTGCTGCTATATGTATGCTCCTATAGTAGAGCTGATAAAATGGACAATGGGTGAATATACAAAAAAGGCATTACCCTCTTAACGCTACAGTATTCTTGTTTTATGCAACACGCTGAGTTACTAAGACTGAATATTGCATTGCTGTGTAGTTGAACATCATGATTCAGTAAAAAATATTGTATATTTAAACTTAATACTTGCTCCGGTAATCACAAGTCACTTTTCCAGCATCTTCATTTCATCCCCCGACAACAAACACACATTCACATTAAGTCATTTCCAAACACAGTTAGTCTCATTACCCCTCTAATAGCCCAGTTCTGGGATATTTCTCCTTGGCAAGTCTGAGAAAGTCTTCAGCACTGTCCAAAGAGACCAAGCGATCCTGGAAAAGGCACAGACATGTACACAAACATGTAATATCTCCAGGAATAACAGTAGCTTGCATAATATCTACAGTTGACCACAGTTTCTCACAGCTACACATAGAACTTACCATGACGAAGAGGTATCTGTCATTGGGTTCCACTCCATGGGGAAACAGGCTGGACTCCTCACACACTGTGAACAGCATCTCTCTGGCTCTATCCACATCATCACGATCTCTCAGAATACTCTGCTTATTTACTGCCAGCAATGAGTCCACCTCCATCTCGTAGCCTAGAATAACCATACATGAATGAGAAGTTTTCCTTAGTACGTTCCGTTGTGCTATAAGCCTGCATTGCGCAATGAAAAGAAACGGGTAGAAGAGGTTCATTTTTAAGATGTCCTGTTATTTCATTTAAATAACACAATGACAAACAAAATGTAGAATATGTCATATAAAAATGAACTAGGACTTTATAGTAAGTAAAGTCCAGTTAAAAACATCTCTATACAACTGCAGTCGAACTTCATATTTGGATTTACAATTCTTTTATGGTATTTGCTTTCTTGACCACTTTTAAGAGTGTATATTTACATTAAGTGGTGTTCAACTTCAAAAAACTGTTCAGCAGAGAATGCAGTCTGAGGAGATCAGGATGAAGGGATGGTAGAGATGTGGAGAGTTAGAAAGAAAAATGAGCATGCTTACCCAGCAGCAGCAGAATCTTTTTCCAGCGGGCACACACCTTTCGACGAGTACACTTCAACGTGTGGATGTCATAGTTTATTTTCTCCCATTCCTAAAATGCACAACATACACAAGTTCTAGCGCTGAGCTATGCTAACCTCTGCAAAATCCTAAAAGAGAAAGAGAGAGATTTATCTGCAGGCCTTGGCATGGCCTGGATGTGCAGTACTATTGGGTTAACCTGAATTGGATTGAAAAAGTGAATAAGTGAATAATGAGGCATGTGGTTTTCTCCTTGTGTACAGTCAGGCATCAGGACATCAGCACCCAGAATGTAAATATGGGAAAGTTCAAAAACTGTAGAGCTTACAAATGCAAACTTTAAAAATAAAGTTGCGATTTGAGAATTGCACTCATTCGTATTGTGATTCTGCTATAGATGTGATTACACTCTCTGCCCTACTCTAAAGCACGGACAAAATGTAAACTATTTGCTGTCTCCAACTTCCAGCATTGTGAAGAAATGCATACCTCTGAGACTTTTAGAGCACAAGTCAAATACAGTTTAAGGAATGAAAGATTCCCTTATCCAGGCTGATTCGAGCTAAATTAAGGCAGCAGTGCTGATTGAATGATTGCATTAGTGAGAGTGGAGGAGGAGCAGGATAATAGTCAGTGCTGTATGTGGTGGGTTTAACATTGACTGCTGGATGGAAAGCGTTTAGCCCTGTGGTCCCTGCTTCATATTACACACAAATTCAATACAATGTTTAACTCAACCCAGACATTCCAAGAGTCACTTAACATCCATTCTTAAAGGACAGGAGATTCTCTGTTCAGTACTGAAAAGCCACTATAATATTTCCAAACTTACAAAGTGTTTGAGTGTTTTATCACTTACCTCAGTATCTTTATCCACCTGGTTCCTCATCATGATGAAGGCCTGCAGCTCCTGATCTGATTCTCCATCTGTGATGGAGGTGGAGTTGTGAGGACTTTTCCATGGGTTCCTCTCTTGCTCCAGTTCAGAGACACACTCCAGCTGGACCTCGCTCCCACTTGACACACTGACCTTACTGGAGAACTGATGACTAGCAAGAAAGTCATGCAATACACATAATTAATAAAATACAACTACAAGCACTTTAAATGTCTAAACATTAAGAAAACTTTCCCAAGTATTCTGAACAGCTTTACAGCAATATTGTTAACCACATTAGTTCATTTCCTATAGCAACACATTTGTTTATAGAATAATTATTCATCCAATTATGTGGCAATACATTCATATTGAATATACAATGTACTAATATTGAAATTACTTCTAATTAAAACTACACTTACTGCTAAAATCATTAACTGAAATACACACAAATACGAAAACCTACCATAAAATGGCACTCTTTTCTTCTTTTTCATCAGCATGACAGCACCGAGTATAAAATGCACCCATTTGGTGCTCCAAGAAGAGATCCAGAGTTTCCAGAAGCGTTTGGCTATTCAGTGCATTTGAATGTCTTCATTTGGCTTGTTAAAACAAGTTGTACTCACAGTATCTAGTCAATTCTACAGCCCACCAAACCATATAAGACCAGGCATTTGCTCTAACTGATATCTTTCAGCAGTTCCCTCCTTAACTTGATAATGTGTGTCTCTTCCCATGTGACTGTTCTCTCTACACTCAGACCAACAGCAGACAGGATCCACTCAGACAAAAAATATTGTGGATGTTCACGATTAGCGCCCATCTGTACTGCATCTATTTATACCGCTGTGTGGACATTACTCAAATGGGTTACAAAGATAGACAGACAGACAGATGACCTGCACTTACGCCTAGTTTTAATTGCTACCTCCAGTTTTTTAAATGACATATTTTTGGTTTTAGTTTTAGAGTCAAGCACACATCTGGTTTTGACCATCTACCTGGAGAATACACGATAGCAAGTCAAGCTATTGCAGGTAGAAACGATTTGTTTCACAGTTGGTATGTACTGTTGTTGTCAGAACAACACCTTATATTCCCAAAAGGCTACATTTACAAGGGATAGAAAAACATTCCTTTGGTCAAAGTTAATGTAAAATAATTTAAACCAGTCCTATTGGGACATGTAACTTAAAAGAATTATATTTTCATGTGTCTGTTACTTTTTGCTTAAGTATTTATTAAAAATTGGATGCATAGGAAATACAGTGGTATATAAGTTAAGCGCATTATTGCTGTTCACTGTGGGGAGCAGATCGGTCCTGGTTTGAGACTTGGATAGAGGTGGGTATATAAGGGTCCGGACTGGGAATTTGGGGGTGCTGTTGATCTCTGCCTCTCTCAGACTCCACAGGGCCCCTCCTGGAACCAAGGCTCCTTCTCCTATGTGGACACAGAGTATGACATTTGACACAGGGAAAACAGTTGTGAATCCTAAAAACTGATGCATTTGTTACATTTTCTAAGAGCTGATCAGCTGAGAAAGAGGCTGTGACCTGGCTGAGCAGGGTGGCAACGCAATGATGCGTGGGCGTGCTGTCAGAACCAGCTCTCCCAGAAAAGCCTCCATCATCAGATTCTGAAGAGTTTTAAGTAGAATCTCCTCCATCAGATCACTGAACTCGGAACTTCTGCAGAGAAAGTCCAAAGCGACAAGGCCATCACTAATACTACATGTCCACAATAAAATCATGGTTATAGAATAATGGTTTCATATGACCGATTTAAAGTCACTCAACAATAGTGCAAAAGCATGGATTACTACAACAGCATATCATGTAACAGGCTCATGATGTAGGCTGACTGGTCAAGTGAAAAAATAATACAGTATATAGTATTCAATAGGTTACACCTGTATACCTGGTATTTAATGTTGGAGAAATATAGTTTGCACTAATCAATCTGGTTTGAGGAGCTACACTGGCCTTACATGTCAGATTAATCACTAACATAATTAGGAAGAGGGAGGGGAATTAATTAGGTTTTGATTAAAAATGGGTGACCGCACTTCTGTAAGAAAATATCACTTTAGGCCTTCTGGAGGTCCTAGATACCTCACTGACTGTGAATAGTATGAAGGCCTAGCTCTAACAGTCATGGCTTACCAACAGTAAGCTGGCCTTAGGATGCGATTCACATTCATTTCTTTTTTAATGGACTAAAGCTGAATGTTGTATGGCTGAAGGTTTTTCCTCTAAAGAAACAGGACCACATTTGATTCTTCTTATTTCTAACTTCTTGGGGTGAGAATCTGCAGCCACACCAGCCCTATGTAGATAGATGTGGATATCCTGGACTAAATGTTCAAAACAAAAGCTTTTATTCCTTCTGTTCTGCCAGTGCTTCTGTTAAACCACTATTTGAGGTCCTGAATATATTAAAGCAGCTCACCTGCGAATGGATTCCTGCATCTTCAGCCTGAGTTCCTGGTGCAACTCCTTGTGGGGTTCAGGCCTACACTCACTAACAGGCTGTGTTTGTGGCTTTGCAATAGTGGCAGGATTCCCTGCATCTTGTAAATCTGGACAGAGGCCATCAACTGGACACAGGGCCTCAATCTGGGAGGACTCAATGAGGGTTGGGAGGGGAGAAGCAGGACGAAGCTGGGTAAAGTAGGGCACTGGCTCAGCCGGATCATTCTGAAGAACCTGATGGAACTGAGGGTCATCCAGAAGACTTCTGAGGAAGCAAAAGCACTTTGTTTATACCTACTGTAAGCTATGCTGTTGGTACAATCATGAGATGAAAAAAAGAGTGTCTGCATTGGAGAACCTGAGCAGAGATGTGAGGATGTACGTGATAATGTCTCTCTCTGGGCCACATGTGAGGGGCATCATAACGTTTAGGGAAGATGGCTTACTCTCGTTAGATATGGTCTGGGAAATCTTTGGCTGCAGAGACCTAAAGAGAAGTTCAGACACCAATTACAGAACATGCAGACACCTTGAGAGTCTGAATCCCATGAACAACAACTCATGAAGGTTTTTAACAGAATGTCATATGTGCCACTGACACACTTTTATTAAATTCTGATTTACAATGCATACCTGTAGATATGATGTTTGTTGAACTGAGATGGAAAGTGTGATTGGTACTCTAGCAGGGAGTGTGATCGTGCAGTGACTCCCAAGTGGAGAAGTACAGGACGGGGAGGCTCAGGCTGCTGGACATTACTTTGCATTCGACTGGGCCTAGCACTGGACGCTTCATGCACAACTTCACTGCTACTACTTCGAATGGGTGGCAAAGTCTAAAATAAAAAATTACCAACATGGATCCATTAATATTATTATCTGTCCAATATAGTGTCCTTTTTATTTCAGTGACCTTTATCTTTTTTCGTTAATAATTTGAGTTGTTACATATAGCAGGATTTGTATTATACCTTGTATTTTTGTGTTTCAGAGGGGGGTTTCTGTTCTACTGTGCATACCTAAGTGAAAAAGAGAGAATTTATTTTAGTAAGCATATGCAAAAGAGTGAGAACATAAATGTAATATGTATATCAGAATGAGGGTCAAAGCAGGACCTGAGTAGGCTTGCTCTGTAGGTTTGTCTTTACCAGGTCCTTCTCGGTTATAGTAAATTCATGTTTTTCTCTCTCTTTCTCACCCTCCCATTGCTGCAAGTCTTTGTGGTACTGAGCTAGAGCCGCCTCTGGCGTAATCTGCCAAACAGATGAATAAACAAAGGTTTTATTAGTATCACTCTGTTTGATTAAAAGCAATTGAAGTGTCTGGGGGACAGTGTTTGATATATTTACGTCACAACCATGAGAATATATGTGCAAGTGAGTTTGTCTTAGTGTGTGAATGTGTGTATGTGCCTGCATGTGATACTCACTTCACAGATGAGGTCTTCCTGGTAGAATGTGGGGTTGCCTGAGGTGTTTATAGTAAGGATACAGAGAGCACTGTCCCCTGGAGCTAAAGATCCACTCATTGGATGGATATGAACTGCCTACAGAGAAAAAGCCACACATATGCACATCCACACACAAAATGAAAAACATTTTAACTTTAATATGCAACATCTATCCATCTATGAAGACCAAACATGTTCTGACAAATCTATTACCTTATGACAGCAACAATATCTATCTATAAATGTCTACTTGAATGTTCTCACTTTACTCACCCAATTGTTATTTTGCTCTTTCAGTTTCCATGAGTACAGGATTTTGTCACTGTGGGAAACACTGGTCAAAAACAGGATACGTGTGCTCTTACAGCAGACTGGAATATCGCCAAATGTCACCCTTTCCTCTGACAAAAACACCAACTATGCACACAAAAAAAGAATCAGAATCAAACTGGAAAAATGCTCTAGATCTGTAAAGTAATATAGAAAGGCAAAAAGCAAACATACAGGCACAAGTTTATTAGAGGAAGAGTAATAAAGTTTTTAAAGTGAATAGCTGTCTCATATAAACCACCCCACTGTAACTATTCATGACTTGAGCTATATTTTACAAGCATATATTTCTCTTTCACCTGTCCAGGTGTGGCCACCTTCTGAGTGCACGGAACAGCGGGATATTCGCCATGAAACTGAAAAGGCACAGAGTCTCTTTCATCAAAGCCACAGCCCTCAAATGTCACCAGCAAACTGTCTCCTTCCAGCACATATATAGGGATGTCAACCTAAAACAATCAAAACTGTGATTTAAAAATACTGGCTAATCTATAGGGGATTGTTTAATGTATTTCAATGTTCTACAATTTACAACCAAAATATTCACACCGGATACTACAAGGCTCATAAATCAGACAGTACATCAGTACATGATCTGATTAGTTTTGCCCATTGTATTCAATAAGACGGCGCTAAGTATAAACTATGCATGTAATTTAATCTGTGCTGCTATTTATGATAGAAGGGCTGTCTTGCTGTTACTGTATTCCATCCTTTTAGCATATAACAAGCTTTCTACAGCATTCTTGGCAAATATAAGTGGCTGCAGACCTATAGAAAAGGCACACCTAAAATCATGCACTTACAACAGCAATGAAAAATGTGTGCTATGGACAAACAACTAGTACAGAAAGACTAACGCTGTAGGTTTTGGCCTCTAGGGGGGAGAAGATCCAGTCCAGTGTAGCTGTGTGGCCAGGGTGCACTTCTCCATCTGGATTTAGACACTGCAAAATGGGGTGGCTGAAGTTGTCCTTCTGTAGCTGCTCCAGAGGAGATATGTCCACATGGTACCTCAATGGAAGAGCTCCTCCATTATACAGCTGATACACCTACACAAACATTGAACAACTGGCATTAATCAGAAATGGAAAAAAAACTCACTTCCCAGCAGAGCTGAATAAATAATATTTCCATAGTTAACCCTAAAGACAAGGTTAGAGACAAGTAGTGATGAGCAGGGCTGTCAGTGGCTGAGGAGAAAATGACTCTAACCTGTTTGGGTGGGTAGAATCCCCCAATAGCCACAGGAGCAAACACATGTCGATTGGAGGGGATGTGGATATAGAGTCTGTGTCTTTCCACTGTCACACCCACAAAATTCAACTGGAGAGAAAAATAAGACCAGGAAACTTTTATTTAGTCATTAAGTTTAAGAAAACTGAAAGAGTGCAAGCATTTTTAAAGTCAAATTTAACCCACAAGGAATGCTACATGACTTACTAAAATCTCTCTACCATGAGAGAGTTTCAGCAGGACCGGAAGTCGATACATCCCAGCAAAATCATGCCTGAGAGAGAAGAATGCTTAGTCTCAGTGTTATCACTAACAAGACTGAGTAAAAGTCTACCTAAAAAAAACTGTTTAATTGAGAACAACAATAAAGGTGTCTAGTGTTGCTGACAGACCTATAGGTCAACTGCACAGCCTTCCGCTGGCCAGGCTGCAGTTTGCCAGAGCGTGGGGAGATGGAAAACAGTCTGTTATCCTGCACCTTTATTTGATGAAGCTCACTGGCTGTGAACTCTCCACTCTCAGCCCAATACTCCAACTCAATCTGCTGGTCCTCTGGGAACAGGAATGACCTAGTAAGGGGTTAACAATGTTATCACATTGTTCTTGTCAGTGAATATTTGACTTTAAATTATTTGCCTGTTTTAAAAATTATAGTACAATTATGTATAAACTTGATTATGCGCATACACTTTGTTTACAGGGTGCTACTATGCTGCCAGACCAACAGATAATAGATCAGGGGTGTTCAGTCTTAATCGCAAAGAGTCGGTGTGGCGGCAGGTTTTCATTCCAGACAAGCTGGAGCTCAGCTGATTCTATCTACTTAACTGGCCCTTTGTGGATAAGACTGGACACCCTGTAATGATTGCATGAATACAGAAAGATTGCCAAAGTGACATGGAGAGACATGCCCACCACTCTACATGGATGCTTCCAGTGTTCTCGAACATAAGAAGGATGGTGGAGGGGACTGCACCCAGAGGGGCAGCGCTGAAGTTAAAATCCAACATGGTGGAGGTGAAGACAGGTGGACAGCGGCTCAGGCTATGAAATACAGCAACAGAAAGCAGGTACAGAGGCATATAAGAGGCATAATTTAAATTTTTTTCACAACCTGTGTTTTAATTTACAATAAAAAAAATAAAATAATTGAACCTCTGATTTCAGGCAGATCCTGAATAGGTTTACCTGTGTCTGGTGGGCACTCTGTAGGTGAGCTCAAGTGGGCTAGGGTCACTTTGGAGGTAAGTATTAAGTAAGTCTAGAGAAAAGAGTTCCCAGAGTTGAAGCTTACTCAGCCCCTCCACGCTGCCGCTGCTACGGACATCTGTCACCTCCATAGTGGGGTACACCCCCTCTGACTGAACTTGGCACAAAGAGCATGGTTCCCCTTCCACCAAGCCTGGGGGATAATCACAGACAAAGGGGATGCTATAAGAAGGGAAAACAGTGTAAGTATCTATAGAGCCCTATACCCTATACACAATGTTAAGCATGAGTACAAGTCATAAGTCTCAAAAAACACCTTTCCTAATTTGTGAATTCAATTGTAAGGTGCACCCATTGCTGACACTGTGGTTTAATTGCACACACACAGCTTTAATGATCCTCACAGAAAAGGCACTAATCACCATGTCCAATTCCAAGCATCAGAAAAAGAGTATAAGCTGTATGTTTCTATGTATGCATGTAGAAAAAATAGCATCCAGTGTTTTTCACTTCTGTTGTGAAACAATATTAAAATAATCCCTTCTGAACAAAGGTCTTGGCCTATACAGTACCAGAGGCACTGATGATCTGGTAGCGGATGGTCCAACAATATCGGGCTCTGCGAGCTGGTCTCACAGTTGTGTGGATCAGCAGCCTACCCCGAGCTGGGATAGTACACTTCATACTGTCTATCTCCAAAGCTGCAAAAGGAAAAGATATGGAGTTATAAGTGCCCAATGACATTTCTGTCATGAAGGAGCATCAATAAATCTTGGTACGGAATATACTAAGTTCTTGCATTGACGCAAACTCAACCAGTAACTGAAGTACAAAGTGTTTGATGGTCGCCTACCAAGAGGATCTTCAAGCACTTCCTGAGCAAAATGTGGGGAAGAGATGCTTTGAAGCACAGTCAGAGAGAAGGTAATGGTGCAGGAGCCACTGTTAATCAGAGGAACCTCAAATGATTTACAACTTCCAACCAACACTTCACCCAGATCCAAAACGGCGCATTCTGCCTGAAATCAGAATAACTGAAGATCACTGACAAGCGCACAAACAAACATATATGCACACTTATGTTCACAACTTACACACTGTTTTACATAGACACAAAAAGCTACACACAACATGCAAACAAATGAATTTGTTAGCTTTGTGAAAGCTATTGTCCTTCTTAAATTAAAATATCTAAGAAAATCCAGTAGAATCTCTACTTTGTGTTAGAGGGTAAATGAGACATTAGAATATAAATCTGATGAAAAGGATTGTACAAAAGGCCTGAGCACAGAATCAACTGGTTAATTTAGATAGCAAAAGTCATGTAATATAATTCATCATGTAAATAAAGCTATGTTAATAAAACACTACCAACGTCAAAAGAATAGTTGCACCCAGAAGCAGGGGTTGGAGTTCAATGTTATTGGGAAGAAAGATAAAGGTTACCAGGAAGAATAAATGACGATAAATTTAGACTAATATGGGTACCTACAGAAATAGTGTCTCTCAGTATGGCGTCATTGTTTCCTACGACAACATGCCAGATGTCTCAGAAAGGAGTTGTAAAGGAAACTTATGAAGTCCTGTGATAATTAACCCCATGATTCTTACATATTGTCACACAGTTCCTTCAGATTTTGCAGAAGGCATGGTGAAGTGACATAGGCCCTCTGGACATGTGACCCATCACAACAAATCGCACATCTCTGCGCTGATTATGGTGCCTCCACACATGGATTCGTTGGTTGTCTCCACCAAGACAAAAGCGGGACTCGTAACTGAAGATGACACTCACAGGATGACTTAGGCATCATTGCATTATTTGCATGTATAACAAGGATAATCAAATCTACCCACCAAGTTTCATTCCTGTTGGTTGATTCTGGGTGTAACTATTTATGTGATTTTTTTGACAATGGGTGTATAAATATAATTATTCAATTACATTTATGTAGTATGGCAAAAATAATAATATGCACCTGTATGGAACCTTTGGCAGCCAATCCAACAACCTTAATCGACAGGGTGGATCTTTTGCAATCCGGAGCTTGGACAGGCCAAAAAGTAAGTGTAGCTTTCATACTGTATGTCTTTTCCTCCAGGGGAATGAATGACCATGTCTGAACCTAAACACCAGCCAAATCTTTTTAGTTTTATTAAAAAACCTTACTAAAGGCCAAGAAGAATCAGTCATAAGTATCAAATGCCATCTTTACATGTCTAAAGGCACAGCATCCTCACTCACCTGGGACTCATTGGCCTGCATTGTGCCTGAGTGTGGTTGAACAGAGAGAACTCTCTGGTCTGAGCCACACACCTTCCAGTAAAAATGCACTGGTACTCTGCTCAGATTCCTGACCTGCAGACATCTCTTAGAGCAGGAGCCCACTGCCGTGGGTCTAAAGAACAGGGTCCCATCACCCTCCACAAAGACACAAAGTTGTTTTGCCACACTCACCACACTCAGCTCCTATACACAAAGAAAACTCAGGAAAAAACAGGAAAAAGACCAAAAACTATAATGCACAATGTTGTAAACTAAGATGCCAAGGCTTGGACACATGAAGATTTGCCCTTCTGAATATACCTGTGTGTGTTTAGGGCTGGCGTTAAGTTGCAGTGTCAGTGGTAAGCTAGCAGGATGATCTTCAGAAGGAGTGGATCTGAGAGTGAAGATCTGGTGGCTGCCATGTGGTATAAATCCACTAGGGGGCAGCACACACACAGCAGGGCATTCTTCTGGGTCAAATCCGAAAATGATAGGAAGGTCGCCCACGTTCTGCAGAAGAACAGTCCGATACAAGACTCGACTCAAAGCTGGAAATATCTGATGAACATAAATGACAAGAAGAGAAATTAAACGAGAACCTCCATAAAAATACTAGTAAGATCCAACTTTTTCCATCTCTACAGAGAAACACATATATATATATAAACAGTGAAATTATTCATTTTCGCTTTGGAAAAAAAGAAAAAACACATGTAATTTGACTAGGAGCACCCAAACTTTTGCATGCAAGTGTATATTACTCTTTGTTCCATCTCAGTGGAAACCAAGAGTGAGAGTCCAACAGACTTGAACCAACCATCACCTCCACAGCTCCTTTCCTCAGGCCATTGTCCTCTTTAAAAAGCCCTTCTTACATCCCTCTTCAAACAGCTGTATATAACCTTTATTACACACATTAAATGCAATGTAATGTACATATGCACACATGCACTTAAATGTACTACAATATACACACTTTATAAATATACATACTTTTATATTAGCTACTCATATTAGCTTAATTATAGCCATACACACTATTTATAGTTACCTCAGTACTACTTTGCTTAGCTTATGTATACTGTACAAAATATAATGTTTTCTATAATTTTAAATTCATCAATGTTATTTAATGTTGACACCTGAGCCAAGAAGATTCATTGCAGATCTGGTACTTGGTGAATTAAGATTCTGATTCTGATATGTACTTCAGTAAGAGTCAACACTACAGTCTGTATGCTTTATGTGTTTCTGTATTGTAAGTGCTACAGGAATCACTTATGAAGAATGACTTACCACTTGAGGGTGCTGCAGAGAGAAGTGAGGGATAAAGTGCTCATTTCCAGGCTGGAAGGAGTGAGCGCTTACCCTGACTGTGAGACACCAGGGTGGGCACAGAGTACAATCTTCTGTTTGTCGATGGTCACGCAGAACCTGCCATGCACATGATATTCACAATCCATTAGCAAACAATATATAACATGGAACAATCGGACCTACTGTGTGTAAACTATGCGTCCAAAGGTTTGCGGACAGCTGCTCATTCAACATTTAATCTCTGAAGTCGAAAGTATTAATTCAGGGAGCTTGTGTCACTAGACCGGAAATGCTGTGAGGATTTGATTGCACTTAAGAACATTAGTGAGATGAAGTACTGATGTTGGGTAATATTTGGCTTATAAATGCCACTCCAACTGATCTTAAAGGTACTACACAGACCTACATTACACAAGAGAATGCAGCCTCAATGCTTCTGAGCAGCTTGTTACTCCTCTAGCCGATTCTTGTCACTGAGCATAATGATTCACTTGTGACTGCTTCAGAGAATCCAGTTCTATTGGCAGTGCTTTTCTCTAGAGATCACAAAAGCTATGCAAGTGCAAATTAACCCCTGTGGCAGCAGTGAATTCACCTTAAACTAGCAGAATTCATCAATTAAATGGAGTTTCTTGTTCCTTTTTGGCATGTGTAATATGTATATATATAAAGTTATAACTGTATGTAAAGGTTTCCTGAAAGGATATGTTTTAATGTTCTAAATCTCATTGTTCAAGCATTTCTATAATGGAAGAATCATATCCAACCCTGAACTTTACCTTGTAGACAGCAAAGCACTCAAGTTGTGCTCCATTGAAGACATTGTGCCGTTTAGGTGTGTATGTCACTCTGAAAGCAGTGGACTTTAACGGGCTGAGGTCACAGGTAAGAGGCGTGATGGAGAAAGGGGAATCAACAGGAGGGGTCCACAGCAGACTCAGTTTGCCTTTAGTATGGTTAGTGATAGAGACTGATCGAGATGCTGGCCCAGAATTAAAAAAGAGTTCTGAGGGCTGCACTGTGACATGGTGCATGAAAAAACGATGGGGGTCTCCACTTTTACAAATATCTAGCTCTGCCTCGTTTCTAAAGTTGGTGTGGAAATACTCCTCCATTGGGCTCTGCTTGGACAGCGCAGGTCTGGACAAATTAGTGTCCTGTGATGAGTCCTATAAAACAGAAAGCCATATTTAATATATATACAGCACAAAAGGTCTAAGGCAGACTTTTACTTTTTAAATTCTAACATGTGCTTTTAGCCACATCCACATGATGCATACATACACACCATCATACCTCTTGAAGTACTAACGCCCCATTTTCATCCAGTTGCAGTTTCTGTTCAGCTAGCAGTGCACTAAGTATATCAGGAGGGTAGCAGGTGAGGCCACGGAGTAGGTTCAGTCTGTACACATGCAGGTGTCTGGGGTGCAAGATGGCTGGCTTAAGCAGTTCTGAGTGACAGGTGCCAATCAAATCCAAAAAGAGAGGCTCCTTTAAACAGCAAGGCACATTTTTATTACATAGCTGTATTTTGTATTTTATTAGAATTGTAAAATGTTTATACACATATCATGATAATCGATTATTACATAGCATTATCTCTACAGATCCAGTATTGACTACAGATATACTGTGGTCATGAATGTAGCCAAAGTAGCTGTACAATTGCAACTGTATTAATAATAATAACAATAATAGTTTACCAAATTGTTCCCACTGTATTAAAGTACATAAATGACCAAATACAGAAGGGAAAAGACATAGAAATTTAGCAAAATAGGGCACAGAAAACAATTACTGATTAAAAAAAACAAAAATAATGTTCCTTTATTTATAAAAACAGTATGTGGTTCAAATTTGGTGGGTTTTTTTAAGAACTATGCCCCTCTGACATACCCTGTGCAGAATGAGGCAGGCTGGTCTCTTGTGATATCCTATTGGATGATGAGGATGAAACTTTAGGTGCAGTGTGAGGCTACTATTGCCTGGTAGAGTTCCAGTAGGCTGGTCAAGGGTGAAAACACTATGGCCGTCAGGATCCATGTCAAACTGGTAATGGGCTAGTACCGTGGAGGAGTTTATAATGTGGATAACACGTGTGGCTTCTCCTCCCTCCTCCACACAGCCAAAATCCACCAACGAAGAACTTAAAGAAACAACTGGACCTGCAGATATTAGAGAAGTATTTACACATTCACACACAGACTGTTATGTCTACCTGGTATATCATTAATACTTCATTTTTGTTATAGCCTGTAATCCATGAGGAATTAAGATTAATACTAACAGTTTATGCCTTTTTAGTGATTTGAGGGTTCTCCTCTTATGTCTTACCTATGCATGAGCCAGTGACCTTGAGCAGCACCTTGCTGACAGCGCCTGGGCTAGTGAGGCTGAAGTATTCCACACTGGTGCTGTCCACATTGAGAGGAGTGAAGCACACTGGCACTTTCAGTGCTGAGTGAGAGGCCACTTGCCCTTCATGCACATTGCACTGATACACAGACTCCATCAGAGCAGCTTTCCGTAAGCATGTAAGAGAGAAGGAGGTGCTTACCTGCCCGAGGGATAAGACTCCAGTGTTAACCAAATGAGACAAGAAATAGGAGTAAAGAGCACATGACCAAAAATTACTGTTGTATTAGATAACTCGCTGACATCACTGAATATCACAGTGACTTACTGAAGAGGGGTTGTAGATCTCAAAATGTTTTTCCAGGGAGCTCCCAATTGCTACGCTGCCGAACTCAAGCAGCACACAGTCTTCTTCCTGGCCAGGGGAGATGATCTGAAGGTGAGGATACTTGGCTAAAAAACATAGAGAAAATAATAATACTAAGACCAAAGAGTTACAATAGCCCAAAACCCCCATTTTCAAAACCAATAGAAATGATATTTAAACATAAATAGAACTTTAGTGCTTAAAAGGCCAAAAACAAAATTAGCATTTCATCAGGTACTAAATTTTATATATGTGCACCCTGTAGTTACAATACAATAACTGGACTGTATTTTACTTGACTGACTGTACTTGGACTGTAATTGGCTGGTAAGGGTAAATCCATTAACATATTAATATATGACAATGCATGCGGCTTAGTAAGTTTAGTAAGTTTTACTCACACAATCCTCTTAGTAACATGGTGCAGGTGTTTTCGCCATTATCCCCAAATGCACAGGACGCTTCTGCCTGGTACACTAGTGCTTGCTGTGGTTTAAATGTAATGTTGACCCTGCACCCTTCTCCTGGCTCCAGAACCCCACTCACTGGTGAGATCTCAAATGGCGGCTCCACCATCCACTGGAAACCAGTCCTCAATTTACTAAGAGATATAACAGGTAAACTACACTGAATACATTGACACACTTTTAGACAGGACTGGTTTGAAAGCCATATCTCTTGTGCTTTCACAACAAAATACCCGCTGAGGTGTTTATACCTGGCATTACGGAACAGAAAGCTGGTGTTTGAGCTGTGTTGAACAGCACATGGAGGAAGCTGCACTGAGTCGGGCAACTCCAGGGCATGATGCAGCATCACTGCACGCAGTGATACCTGGAATGTCCCCTCTTTACAGAGGAACTCAATATTGTCCACATACTCACACTGCAGAGGAAGGATACATGAACACCGGCAATTAACTCACAGGCAAAGGCACAATAACATTGCTCAGGAGTACATCAGTTGAAAAGGCTCCTACTATGCTTCTAATATTTCCCCTTAAACCAAGTCTATCCACAAAGCATGGCAGTTATAATGCATTCTTTAAATCGAAAAGGTTCAGGGAGAAAACAGCATACCTTCTGAAGAGGGCGAAAAGTTATTGGTAATGAGAAAGATGTTCCAGGACTCAGACTGATGGTCTGAGGAAACAATGTGTTGAAGAACTTGGACATAGGTGGTCTGAAAAATAGAAATGCCCACTAATACATCCCATAAACAAAACCTTATAGGCCAGTACATATTTATCTCATATTGTAATTAAATCCTTGGTGTCATAGATCAAAAGTTCAATTTAATAAAGTGACATAATTTGTACTACAATCAAACAATTAATTCATCATCTAAGCTGCTTCTCCTCCTGAAAATCAATCCATCCCAGTGCTCCCTGGGTAAAAGGCAGGGAACACCCTGTAAAGGAACCCAATCGATCACAGGGCAGACACACAGACATACATATAACAATAAAACAAATACATCTCAAATATCTCCACACACTTCAGGCCTCCATGCCCTGCCCAGAATTACACTGAAAAATAGACTGACCTGAAAGTGAGTTTCTGTAGTTTTCCATGCACATTTTTGAGGATGAGTGGTTTAGTATATTCTCCTCCCAACTCCCAGCCCTCCCAGAGCAGCTCACCCCAAGTCTCCACACCTAAGAAACAGCTGTGCTTGGATGCTCTTTTTTTCTGAGGCTTCTCTGATCGCTGCAGACCTGAAACCTGCATTTCATAAACACAACCAACAAGTAACCCAGGCTATCTTGCTGTAGGTTATATATCAGAGTTTATTCACAAACTTAGAAACATCCAAACCATAGGTTGGTTAACTTTATGTTAAAGCAAACATTGATATCAAATCATGAAATAATAGGAATTTCTGACAAGTAGTTTAGAACTTGACACAATGTCCTGGGTGAGCTTTGAATACCACCAGAGGGCAGCATATCACAGTCACGTAGGCAAATCATTTAGCACAGTCCTGTGTTTCTCAACCCTGGTCCTTAAGACCACTGCCTTGCACATTTTTGCGATTTTCCTGCTTTAACACACCCACTTTTACTAAATAATGGGCTGTAAATGAGATGATTAGTTGGATTATGTAAGTTTGGAGCTGCGAAAAGTGCAGGTCAGTTGGCCTCCAGGAACAGATTGTTGAAAACACTGTTATAGCCTAAAAAAGCCAGACTTTAACATACATGTTTCATGGCTGAGGCCAGGGCAACTTGGAACATAGGGCAACATAGGATGATACTATGGCTAATAGACTATGGTCAGTTAAGAAATAAATACTCATGATACTTAACAAGCTATTTGCTTAAGGTTGGGCAATATGACAATATAAATCCTTATCGTGATAAATTATGTCATAATACAATACATTACCATGTGCTTTTATGAACATATTGTGTATATAATATTCTATTATATATTATAAAAAGAACAAAACCTGCTCTGATTAACTGGATTTTAAGCTATTTTAGTTTTTACCATATTAGATTTTTGCTTTAGCCTGAGGACTAACCACACTACACGTCTTACCTTTTCATGCATACCATGTCTGCTTCCCCATTGAATTTCATTGCTCACAGAGTTCACTGGAACATCTGCCAGCATTGCAGCAGACTCAGACCTGCAGACATGCCGGGCAAATGATTTGATTCTCTCAGAGATGGGCTCATCTGAGCTGACCTATCATTAGTCCAAATATTTTCATTTCTTTGGGAAACTAGACAGTTTTGGTTATTCCAAGATCAACGTAGGGTTAATATAAACCACTGCTGCCACCATTTGATAGTGGTTTGATAGAGGAAATTACGGGAAGGAAATTAATTTAAACATCATGGGGGGAAGCTCAAATAAACCCTATTTCTTGGATAGCAGTAACTGTTCAATGTGTAAATAAATCACTAAACTCACATCGCATTATAATGATACAAAGTGATGTGTTATTTCAGTTATTGTATTGCAAATGTTATTCTTATACTCGTCGCTTCTTTTTCGAAGTTTTTCCGTTCCTTTAGCCACCGTTATCATTTAAGGTGGAACGGTATCATTCGAATAAAAAGGAGTCCTGAGTTAGATAACTATAGCCAGTTATGTAGCCAGTTGTTAGCTAGGCGCCAGAATGTAACCGCTGCACCTTTTAAGGTGGAACGGTATAATTTGAATAAGAAAGGCGCCTTAGTTCGCACTTGCTTTTAACTTGGTTTGTATCTTATCCACAGCAAAGCTGCCTACAAACAAAAAAGCGATAATTACGCTACAATCCTTACCTCACGAACTTGAATTATTGTATACGTAACGCAACTCAGTGTCGTAAATCGACGGGTTAGCTTGTGCTAATTTGTTTGACAGCCGCGTTGTGTTTCTTCTCCATGGAAACGACGGAAAGCGAGGAAGGACACACACCTCGCAGCCAATAACGAATCGCCTAATTTCCCAGAAGCTCCTAAGAAATTGTTTGGAGGTTGTGTCTGCTTCATCTACTTAACGTGTCCTCCAGTAAACAGCTTTTAAAGTACTTATAAATACGAGAGAAGACGGACTGCTGCATCTTTTCAGCTCTCATATTAAAGTGCTGCTCTCATAACCGAGACTTGCACCCAATAAAGCTCCCCTTTTGGTCCCAGAAGCACTTTTCCACAAATTAAATGGGCCTGTGACATCAGCATAAGGAGCTGATTATTTTTACTCCCCCTTCATTAACTTAATTATTTGTCCATCAGTAAACCTGCCTGAGTAATTCATATTTGAGAGCCATGGCTGTAAATAACAAGCATATTGCCCATAATGCACTGCAGCTTCTCTGGTGCTTTAATCACCATATTTGTCAGCTGGAGGTTAAACAGGAGAAAAGGGAGGGCTGGAGGAGAGAGGAAGGAACAGCAGTGCTTTACAGTCACAACATCAGAAGCCCAGGATGTTCACATGTAGCTACCAAGGACAGAAATAATCACCCATAGAACAGCAAAAAGAGTAGAAGTATAAGGGGAGTGGGTTTTTGAGGGAGTGTTTCCCCCATTTTATTTATTTCTTTTGCTTTTAATTTAACAGAGAGAGTTTGGACACAATAATTGCTGCTTTGTTTTACAGTGAATAAATTAGATATAATCTATAATACTTAAATACCATTAAAGACAACACACCAATGACAAACATGACAAAGACTAGCGGCTAAATAACACACTGCTCAATTTATGCCCTTTCTCAGTACTTGCTGAGGATTTACCAGTTCCGCTGTGTTATTCAGTCAATGGATTCTGAGAGAAAGGCAGAGTAACAAGCTTTGCACTACACAGTAACCCTCTGTTCATATGAATGCAGTGCAGTTCGTATCTACACTTGTTTTTGTTCACATGTCTGTACAGATCAGTGTGCACACAAAAAGTAAGCATTTGGCATTCCGTAGGAATTCTGCATTCTGCAGTGAACAAATTTCCATTTTCCAAAATGCTCACCTGAATACAGAGAACAGAGACAACTTTATACAGTGAGAAGACATTCCTATTTGGATCAAACTAGCAGTTTGTAAGCTGGTTTCCAGATAATTAAGTGCAACCTAACAAGAGAATCGATAAAAAAAATTTCAACGGCCTTACTATTTATATATGGTATAAAGGCCTTGTACATTCATAGGCCACTTTAAACACCTGCTTTATACGTCCAACTTGGTGATGTACAGTTAGAGATTGTGGCCTGTTCCTAATTTCATCTAGCTCAAGTGTGTCCAATCCAAGTAAGACTGGACACTCCTGATCTAGCCCTTAATCTGTGCCACATGGCATGCACTGTGTCACAGACGATTTAGGAATGATCTGCTAACACAAACGATATTAGGTTAACAGTGGGTTTTGTGGTCATGAACCAAAATGTGTCCATCTGTAACTGTGCATCTGCCATATACACTGGACCTATAAGGTACATAAAATGTCTAGTAAGTTGAAGCAGAATGCAGGTATTTTTAATACTGTGGATGCTGAATGTCGACTGAGTAAGGGATTTTGGTGCATGGCTTCAGTCTTTCCAAGAGGAAAGTCTCTAATGAAGGCTGTAGATGCAGCAAGCTGCTGAACTGCACAGAGGAAATCATTTCCATTCAGGACAGCACAGGACACTTCAAAGCCCTATTCCAGTCTTCATGTCCACTCCAATCTCTTCCAGGTCATCATCCGAGTAAGAGCTGTGAGAGCTGTAGCTGAGCTCAGAGCCTTGCTGAGCAAAGTCTGAAGAGTGAGACAGGTCCACACCATTTAGGGCCCCTCCAAAACCTTCATCCTCCTCTTCCTCCTCTGCCACCAGCTCCTCATCATCGTCAGGTGCGCTGCAGCGGCGTGAATCTGCAGCCTTGCTGGACCGCTTGCTCAGTTGACCACCTTCAGTGTCCAGGTGGGCTGCCTGCTCTTTGGCTTTGCGGCTGCGCTTCCATTTCATGCGCCGGTTCTGGAACCAAATCTTCACCTGCGAACAACACAAGACCTTCAGTCAACTGGAACACCTGTACGGTGTACTGAAGACCTACCATTAAGCAAAACACAATGTACAGATGCTGAACTGCTCACCTGTGTTTCTGTCAGCATCAGTGAGGTGGCCACTTCGAAACGTTTGGGTCGAGAGAGGTACTTGTTTAGTTTGAACTGGTTCTCCAGCTCCAGCAACTGCTGACTAGTAAAAGCTGTTCGGGGTCTACGGCACTTTCCCATCAGGCCGGACTGCGGCGCGCCTGAGAGGATTGAAAAAGCAGAGAGAAGGATAAAAAGAGAAGGAATGTAAAAATAAGAAAAAAACGTACAACACACCGACTGCTCCTCTCGTCCTTCCATCTCTAATGATAACAGCTTTAGCTGGGTTTATTGTTGATGAGAGGGTGCAGAGATATTGCTTTTGTGGGACAATAAAACACCAGAGAGCACCATTAACTTAATGAAAATTCAATAAACGCTACCAGAAATCTTTACTGACAAAGTACAACGAAGTTTAAGTGTTTCTTTATAGTTTTCTGCCAGGCAAAGGCAGTTTTAATAGAGCTGTCTTTTATGACAATATGAAAGGACTAAAAATAAAAAGCTTACATTATAGTTCCGTTAGCAGTAAACTCTGATTCAGTTATGGTGGGGAATATTTACAGCTCCGTGGGGTCCCTGGATGGAGTTTCATTGGATTTATCGAACATAAAATCAATTACTCTTCATTTGATAGTTTAAGGCTGTTACTCACCCACACTGTTACTGCCTTGACCCTAACATCGCTTAGTTTGAAAGAATGGACGAATGAATGGATGACTGGGTATGGAGGGATGATTAAGTAGGTAGAATTATAAAGGTATTGGTGCTTTAATACAGTGGAACTACTATGGGGTACATCATTTGACTAGATTTTGAGTTAAATATTGTAATTAGCACAACTCCCATAGTATTAATAGTATCAATGCTTCATGTTGGACATGAGTATATGAAAATGAGAAAAAAATTATTTACTATACAGAATTGGTTGTGAAGATATTGGTAATAATAATAATAATAATAATAATAATAATAATAATGTTTCAGTTGAAAGCTTTAGACTTTTGTGATACTTTCTAACAGCCTTATAGCCAGTTTAAAGACCTGGAAGCTTATAGCTGCCGTACTATAAATTATGTGAAATAATAAATGATTATATAATAATGATAATAATAATAAAAATGATTATTATGTTGTAGTTGTTACAATTATTTTTTCAGAGAATCTTTGGGATCTCCCTCTTAGCTGTAAATGATCATTTCCCATGTGAAAAATATCCAGGACAAAGTATACTGGAAACACATGTATTGTTATTATTATTATTAATAATCATTATTATTGTTATTTTACAATTCTTTATTTAAATTATCACACCAACACATTTAAGCTACTTAAGCTTGTGTGAGCAACTATTGTGTCGATGTGATAGTTTTATTAGAACTACTGCTTAATTTAAATCAGAACGATTTTTAGTCTTTCGTCACCTTTAGTCTATTGTCATCTCCACTTTCAGAAGGCATTACAATCTGTCCTGGTTTACATGTAACTTTCAGAGCAGTAACTCAACATCACTGAACACTTAGACTGAAAAACGTCTGTGAATGTATCTGATTTAAATGTGCCAATCAGATTAAATACAGTTCCTGCCAAAAGGAACTGAAAGACAGTAATAATGCGGGTGACGTATCTAGATGTTTTATTCGTTGGAACAATGCAGGCTGAATGAAACCACCTTGTTTGGGGAGTAAACTCTCAGTGAAGGTGAATCACGTACCGGTGAAGTGCGCCAGTCTGGGCAGCAGCGCTCCGGCACGGATCCACGGCTCCAGGTGAAAATGTCCCGCCAGAACTGCGGCGCGCACGTGCTCCGGGTGGGGCGGCGGGAGTGGGGCGTGCGGCAGCGCGCACATGGGCGCGTGTGGGAGAGAGTAGAGACCCGCGAGCGAGCCGGGGGGCAGCGGAGCCAGCGGCGGCGGGGAGATGCTAAGGAGCCCTGGTTTAGCCACCAAACCACGAGGCTGCGAAGACACCTCCGTGTGGTCGACAGGAGACAGTCCGGGATCACTATTCCCCACCATCCGGGACTCCTCCGCCAGCAGAGCGTCGATCCGGAAACTCTTCGACTTATCCATGGAAGCGGCCGAAAATAACTCCACGATGCTTTTCCTCTGCGGGTTTTTACACGCCTACACACTAAAGTCTTTGTACTTTTTTATGTCTTCACACTGCTCGGCTTTTTATCAAGTCCTATTATTCCTTCTCTTTTAAAACTAAGCGAGCTGCTCATCGGAGGAGTCTGAGTTGTTATCTAACTGTAAAGTCGCGTCCACTGTGTTCTGCTGCACCTCATCGTGTCTCTACAGCAATCTGCGGCGTCGCTGCCAACTGAAGGTGCAGCTCCCACTTTTACAAGCGTTCAGGGTTTTTTCCCCACCCGTATTCCGGAAAACCCTTGCGCTCTGATTGGCTGATAGTTCACAATTATTTGCAGGTCGCAGAAGCCGTTAACGTCACCCCAGCAACTGTAGAACAGCGGACCGCCGAAATGGGCGGGGCTTGTCGGAATACGGGTGCGGCACGATAATAGCGTTCTAATAAACGGATTCCGCGCGCCTGTAAAGTTCTTCAGTCGATTCCAGTGTGCAGTACTTACAGCCTAAAATATCTTTTAGCTGATTTACCTCCGGCGAAATTACTTTATTTAAAGCTTGTTTATATTTAGTGTGGATTAATTACATCTAGTAAATAAAAAATAAATTAAACACGTACACAAATAAATGTACTAAAAACAAATAGAGAAACTAAAACAAAAAATAAAAAATACAACGCTAATACTAAAATTATTACAATGTAACAATGTAAATCATTTACTGAACAAAGTGTTATTATATACTACATAGAAAAGATTATTATTAATAATATTACTATAAATAATACTAATATTATTAAAATGTGAAAATTTAGGGAAAAAGTGAAGACATTCTAAATAAATTAAATGAGAATGTGAAGGAAAAGCCTGAATGTATGAGGCAAATGGCACAAATAGTATACACTTTCATAAATGCAACAGACTTAGAGGCATTAACCTGTTTTAACTGTTTCGTATTTAGCTAGCTATTCACCAGATGAGCTGAGTGTGTTCCAAAAACTGCAGTAATTAGTAGTAGAGCTAGTCATATATAGAGCTGGTAAACTCCAAACAGCAGTAACATGAGAAAGAAAGAACAGAGGATACATCTCTGTTCTCACACTGCTGCTGCATGTGTAGGCTTACATTCACCCATTTGGGCAACTCACTGACCTTGATGAAGGATGATTGACAATTTGACCCTTCCCACCCTGCATGTGCAGGTGCCCTCAGGTGGGTCTTTTCTCACAGAGAGCAGGATGCACATGTACGCACACATACACACACACACACACGGGCCACGGCAGGTCACACTGTGCAGACTACTGGTCAACACAAATTGCGTTATTATAACTGATTGGACATTAAGAGGGTTCTTATATCTAAAGCTCAATTTCCCATCATTAAAAGCTCTGTGTAATAAACACAGACAGTGTGGGGTTAGTTAGTTTTTCCACTAATCACCATTCAAGGCCATTTTATTTCCTTATGGCTGATTGGAGGCTTGTTATGTGATAAGCAGTATATCATTCCCTGTCCAGAAGCAATGTCATACATAACCAGTGTCTCTAATAAACGGGCTCTCGTTAATAATGAATAAGCTTATTAGTTTTATTGCCACTGATTGGTATTGTTCCATGTTTTCTTTGTTTCTGTAAGCAAACAAAATCTGATGCATTAGCCATTCATTAATCCTAAATACAATCATGATTTTAACAGCCAACAACATCAAAGAAAAGGTATATTCACCTGGGATGTGAATAATGCAGAAAAAGAAAGCAAAACTACATGCTTCATGTATATTTAAAAAATAAGCAAATCATAGCAGGGTGGAATCTGAGATGTACAAATATAATAAAAATTTCATTAAGAGAAATTGTCTTTTGAACATTTAAGAGAGAGGGAGAGAGAAAGAGAAGACAGAGAGAGAGAGAGAGAGAGAGAGAGAGAGAGAGAGAGCCCTTTCCCAGGCTAGACCTTGGTACCATAATTAATCTCAGTTCATTAGGAAGATAAAGGTAATTTATTAGACCCAGTTCTGTCAGTCATTAACCAGTACTGTGTTTACACAAAGGGAGATTAGCTAAATTAAACAGATGTAGTTTTTATCTAGAAAAGGAAAAGGGGATGCAGGTAATTACAATAGGGATCAAACAGTTAAATGACAATCATTTTTGTAGCTAACAAATCATCCAATGTCAACACAAATGATCATTTACATCACTAACGCAACATTTAAAATAACTTTTACATGTTAACTAAAGAAATGACAAGCTCACCATCAGTAGGTTTTATGATCAACAGTTCCATGTCAGAGATCATTCAACACTGAACTATGTAGGCCTACATTTGATGAAAATAAAGAAAGAATAATTTAGATAATAACAGCGAAACAAACAAAGGGCGAGACAGAGGGCGAGAGCTAAATGTATCATTCAGGCAAATTAACTAAATTAGACAGGGATACACATAATACACATAAAATATATGGTATTCAAAAAACATGAAACAAACCCAACATTAATCATGTAGAATAAAACTAAACAGACTATAAGGGGCCTTAGATCTTCTAACCAGACTATAAGGGGCCTTAGATCTTCTAACCAGACTAAAAGGGGCCTTAGCAATTCTGTTTTAGATATTTAGACATTAAATTAAATGCAGTCTAAATTAAACTAGTTGGATTTCTAAAAATCAGTTCTACTTTCTATTCACTATTTCTTATGACTACTAGATGACAGTAACTTTCCATATCATCAGTTATCTGTCAGTTCTTTTAATGCCCTTTCTTCCTCAAACAATATTCATCTGTTTATTTCATTATAACGTTGACCAAAGCCCCTGAACTACAGAGTGCTTTATGACAGTCAAATGATCATTTACAGCTAACGGCTCCACGTCAGGGCCAGAAAACAAAGGAACAACTGTGTGCAGCTGCGCTGCTATCAGATGCAATAAACAGGTTATCTTACACTCAAAGGCACATAATTACTTTCACTGAGTCATGTCATCTGCTTCTCCTTCTGTACACAGTCTCAGGGAATTAAAGATGGAACTCACCTACAACAAGCTTTGTTTTTCTCTCTTGTTTTTCTCTCCAATCAGTATTAAATAGAGGCAAAATGCTTCTGTTCAGCCGAGCCCTGAGCACAATTAAATGTATTTGTGCTCACAACAAGGAAGACTGGAGAGGGTTTAACAAACAAGGTATAAAAAAAGCTTTCATGCTTCACTTTCCAAACAACTGTCCACAGTAGAAGGAGAGCATTTGGACTAGATGAGGCACTCAGTGGACCCACTATTCATACACAAATGTTGCAGAGAGTCACAGGCTGCCCTCTCCATGACTGTCTGACCCCTGTGTGTCACCAGTTGCGCTAGGTTGTATGCCAGTCCCACCACTCAGTCGAACTGTTATCACTGTAACACCATCCATTTCAAAAGCTTCACCAAAATCAGCAGAAAAAGGAATGAAAAGTCGCAACAGGACACGATTTATGATTACGACTCCATAATGCTGAAAAAAGTTATGCACTAAATAGACATTGTTTGGACATTAATAAAATATACTTCATATCAACACAATTCAGTCTTGGGAGTTCACTGATGTTCGCCAATGTGTCATCTGGAAAATATGTAGAGAGTTGAATTGAAAACATTTGATTCAAAACTTCATTTTTTAATAATTTCAGCACTTATATCCATCTAACATCTTCTTTTTTTGTCTTCTTCTAATTTCCCTTCATAACTTGTCTGGCCTATTGTGTCCTTGTGACCGATCAGGGGAATTGAAAACTTCCTCTGTAACCAGGGCTGGGCGGTGCAGGTTCGCGAGTTCAGCTCTCTCCTCAATGGGTTGATTAATGATAGCCACTGCACAGAGACGGCTGGACAATAGCGGAGGCTGGAGGGGTGTGTTACTGCACAATTAGCAGCAAATCCTCCCGTCGCCAAGTTAAAGTCAAGCAGAAAGTTGAACGGACACACGTGCACATGCCACACAAAAGAACAGGGCTGGAGTGGATAATCAGGCATGGAAAGCTGTCGCTAGCATCTGTTGACCCACCAAAATTCACAGTGGGTTCAGACGCTCACACGGAGGAGCTGGGACACTGGAGCATCGTGGGTGGCAAGGATGCCCGAGAGAGTGATACATATGCAGATGGACAGATGCTAAATTTTTGTAGTGATGACAAATAAAGAGAATGCCCATGGGAAGAACATGACCATCGCGCTTTAGACAACAGAAAGAAAAAGGGCTACAAATGAAAGGTTGTGTACAATCAAAATATTCTTCCACTTTCAGATTTATTCCTGAGTGATGTTCCACATCCATTTCCAAGATATCATTCAAAATGTCTGGAAGTAATCGAAAAACGCCAGCCTCCTAAAATATGGGTAGCTGTTTCATTTCAGCTTGCTAAATTTAATTGACGAGGCAGAAATCAAACGCCAGGCACAGTGAACCGGTCTGAATAAGTGTCATGTCCTCTGGGTAAGTGTATGTATGTGTTGGGGGGAGGTGGTAGAATAGCAGTGCGTAAGATTACTGCTCCGACATATAACCAAAATGCTGAGCACAACACACACAGGTCAAGAAACTGTCCACATTTTATATTTGTACATGCGTGTGAGAGAGAGTGTGAACATTAAATATGACAGTTCAATTAGCCAATCTTGTCTTACCCGTGGCACCTGATCTTGCTCCGAGATGAGCCACCCCACCCTCCAATGGACTTTGTGGTTTTTAATCAGGAGGGCCTGCATGGTGGCTGAAATGAGAGGAATAAACAGCAGTAATTTATAACCGTAATTTTCACCCACTTCACCTCCCCAGTGCATGCGTCCTATCAGACCAACCTGCTTTAACACATGAAACAAACACTAAAGGCTGATTTCCAAGAGCCTGTTTTGCAATGCTGTATGATTTTACCAAATGGTATTCAGCTTCTGTATGGTCTTCTCCCCTTTCTGTATGGTCTTCTTTCTTTAACACACTTATATGTCCTGTCTATTATTATTTACATGTGATAATAAACTGCAGTTTTTAAACCAATGCAATTTGCATGTACCGTATATCTTTAGTGTTTCTGATTATATGTTTGCTTTAAGCTCATAAAAATGCCATTCATAAATTACAGCATCTCCTCTTCCATCAGGCATTCATTAACATATTCTGCAAGCTAATGTCACACACTTTTAAGAATCTGCACTCGTCCGTCCTAAAGTTGTCGTTAAAAATGCAATATTTGCTTAGCAGATCCTTGGCAATTTTCGGAGTGCCTCTCAGTCTAAATGGCGCTGTCAAGTGTATTTAAATGACCTGACTGCTGGTGATCTATGGTGCTTGAGTCAAGGGCAAGAGGAGAATAAAGGTCTCTGAGCCAAGACACCTCACAGTCATCCAAAAACAAATTTCTACCGGTTAATTTGGAATACTCTCCATGCTACTGACCTTATTATTTGTCAAAGTTAAAGAACCGATACATGAATTTCTCTGTCAACCATATAGCAAGTGTGTAGTCCAGAAAACAGAGCAAAACAATCACTTCCACAAGGTCCACAAAGAGATTCCCAAGTCTGCATAGCAAACAGGAAAGGACGAAAGCAGTAGATTCTAATTCTGAACGTGTCGCAGTAGTCATTTGTTAGTGGCCTTATGAGAGCTTTGCGGAGCGATGTCCTGCCACCTTCTAAAACAGAAGCTTATTTAAGAAATGGACCGAACTGGTGCAGAGCTAATGGAGGAATTAGTAATCCGTTAAGTGACCATTCCGTCACAAGGTTCTGACAAGCTGGAAGGGGAGCTGTGCTTGGCTTATTTATTTGCTGCCCAAAGCTGAACATGAAATTTCATTCACTAATTAGAACAGCACGCTCTCATACATACATGCCTGGCCTCAGCATTCTCAGAATGCCACCTCTCCTTCTTGCCTTCTATCTGCCACTCCAGTGTGTCAGTGTAAGGGCGCAACAATGCGGTGACAATGCAACATTATGGAAACAAATAGTTCCATTAACTGCATGGTGAAGCGTGTTGGGACCAGGCGTGTCACGTTAGCGATGGAGGAGACCTCTACTTTGATTAAGACGGATGATTTATTGAGACAAGGACATAACTGGTTCAGCCCAACCTGGGAAGGTCATATCGTTCCTGTTCTCCTATATACGTATTACAGTAAGGCTGAGCTGAAACACAGCTTAATCTATGGGTTGTAGTTCTACAATTTTCTTTTTTTTTAATTGTACTGACTACCCACCAATTTTTTCCATAAAAATAATTACATAAGAATTTATGTGCATATACTGTCTAGGTTTCACTAAAACAACTTCCCTTGTCACAGGCATCTGCCCAGCCTAATAGTCTCCTTAGTATTCCATGTGACAAAAATTGCCAATGATTTTTAAGGATCAGGGGACTCTGCAATAACAAACAGGGTGTAGCCGATTAAACAAATGCAGCCCGCAATTTCCTTTTCAAGTCGAGTTAACAGATGTCACTTGGTTGCTTTCTTGTGAATAGGGCTTCGGGTCAATCAGGCAGATAAGCGATTACTGTTTGGACATCTCTCAATTATCTCTCGGCTGGTTGACCTGGAGAAGACACAGAGGAGGAGGAGATGGGGCGGGGAAGACGGAGAATACGAGCGCCAGCCACCAGCCAAAAAGCCTGCATTCAGTGGAAATAGCCATTAGTTACACTGCTTAACCTCTGAATGTTCTATGCTGAACAAAGACAGGGCACGCAGTGCAACTAGCCTAATTAAAACCTCACAGGACTATTAGGCAACACATCTGGTGGGGTTTCCTTTCAGCCAAAATTCTACTGTTACTGCAAACTACACTTCTGAGATTATTGAAATGATTGCAAATACTAGTGCCAGCCTAATTCAGCATATGTTGAGCTCTGACACTGCCAACAAAATAGAATAGCTCTACAGATTTATTTGGTGATAATAAAATCAGTATCAACAACTTGACATCAACATTTGATTCACTGGTGAGATGTATCATCAAAATGTTAATGAGCATTATACTCAGATATCAGTATTAGAGTTATAAAATCACTCACAATCATACTTTGCTGCATCCACACGCAATATCAGTAGAGTACATTTTTGGGGGTATTGTGTTTATGTTGAAGTGTCTCTTCAGCTCAATGAGTTGGAATCAAAAGCTGGAATGTCATCACTATAATATAATATAATATAATATAATATAATATAATATAATATAATATAATATAATATAATATAATATAATTCACTATTGATTTTTACCAGACTGTTCACGCAACAATCAAATCACCACCTTATGAAACTCAATGAAATATCAACCATGTTAGGTCTAGGATGAGGTTTCGGTTTTGTGCTAAAGTTGAGGATAAGCTTAAGTGTAGGCAAGAATATTAACAGAAAGATCAGCTGAATGTATTAAGATATTTGGACTCAATGCCAAGTAAAAGACAAACTGGGCTTCTACAAAACACTATGGTATTAAAACCTTTCACAAAAATATTTGCGTGATTTTCTGTCTGGAAAAAAGATTATTAAATATTGGGACAATCTCCAGCAAGGTCCAGGAAACAAGCCAGTAATGCTGTGGAAATGAGTTTGTGTCCGAAACCTTTCAGTGGTAAACTTTTGCTGACCTCTGGTTTCTGATAAAACTGGTGTCCCTCCAACACCTGCAGATAAGACGCCTGTTCTCTGACCCTCACAATGGGTCAGTAACGAAAAAATGGAGCAATGTAACTATCACACTTTTCCACACAGCTGGAGCTAACTCAACAGCTACTCTCACCACACCACCAAAACTGCAAATATCAGTCAAGCTCAACCTGCCCTTGAACTACTGTAACGGATATATTAAGCATGGGCAATTGCCTTTAGTTCAGCACAGGATGTAAAATGTTGAATACAAATCAATATATTTATAATTACAAATAAAATTTATGTTCATGTGTTTTTCTGTGCTTTTTAAATGTTTAAAACAATAAAAAAAAGAAATAAATTTGTATTATTTTATTAATATATTACATGTTTTATATTAAGAACATTTTTTGAAATATCGTGGCTATTGTTTTATTATTTGCCACATTGCCCACCTGTAGCATCCTCCTCTCAGCTAATGTTATGGAGTAGGACTGAAAGATTAATCACTTTCACATCAAAATTGTAGTTTGAAAGAATCCAATTTATATAAATTTATACTGTAAAAAGCACATTTTTTATTGTAGTACACATTCCAATTTTAAGTGTTGAAATTTGACCTAATAACAATTAAGCAAGCAAGCGCTCTGTGACATCACAGCCACAACTAAGGGGCAGTCTGGCACTCTGCATTCAATCTTTAAACCCGTAAAACTGAATATACATTTTGCGAGGAAAGGCATGGACCACAATTCACAGAAACCCTTTACAAATGATATCAGCCATGTCGTAGAGCACAGGTCATACAATGATAAATAATTTCTACTGGGTTTAATAGTGACTTTCAGTGACTAACCAGAAGTCAGCACGTATGTGAACTATGTACATTCATAAAAGTGATAAGGAGCATAGTTAACGAAGCATACTTACTAAAGTTACACTTCTTCCATCATCTCCTGTTTATATGTGCTGTATTCTCACCTCATGTCATCCTCTGCCTTTTTTGTATCTCTCCTTTCTTTTTTGATGCCTACCAAAACAGGAAAACGCACACTGGTGTAATTATTACTTTTAAATGATCACAGACCTAAAATGGCAGTGAAGGATGCTCTTGTAACAACAGGAACCGTCTGTGTTATGCTAGTTAGCTAGCTATATAGCTAACCCAACTAAGACAATAATGTATTTTAAAGCCGACCTTTAAATTAAACCTAAACCTAATATGTTGCTCTGATTAAACTATAAACACACACGTTTATGAAAAAGATATGTCAGCTATCTTATAAGTTATATTATTTTATTATTTATGGTAGCTAGCTACAGCAACCACAAATAATGCTAAAGTAACGTTAGCTAACTGTCTCAGCCTCGAACAGTGATTCGGATAGTGGGACTGACAGCAAAACATCTAGTCTCCTGCTGCACTCCAAACACTCCACTGTAAACACATTTGTTTGTGCAGTAACGTGTCAAAATATACTGTATACACCAAAATACACAGCCATAACCGGAGAAACTTCTCAGCTTAATATATCACACTTTACAGGGGAGCGTTTTCAAAAGAGTCGGTTCTTCGACTCTTTGCCAGTGACTCTAAATGTCGACTCGACACAACACCAGAGCTGCTTACCAGTCGCTGTGAGCACACCAAAACGGCGTCTATACGTTATGCTGCGTAGATCCTAATTTTTGTTCAGGATTTGAGAATCGACTAACAATTATTTGGCAAATTATGTTTTTACAGAATGTTTTGAAAAAAAAAAGATGAAAAAAACAATTTTACAAACGAAAAACATTACATTCAAGAAAACAAAATTATAAAAGCAAAACCATTTTACAAATGGGCAAAAATTATTACATTTCAGAAAACATAATTACAAAAGTAAACACCAAATTTACAAGACGTGAAACTCTTTGACCAGTACCGAAACACTTTGCAGACTGCGAATTCTGACGGAAATAGTGGGTCTAACACACAGGAAGTGCTAGTGCGGACCCTTTTCAATCAAACTGTTTGCGGAGGTAGAGCTGTTTTTACTTTTGTACTTTTTTACTGTAATTTTCTTTTCTGAAATCCTAATTCGTTTTGCACTTCTCAGCTTGTATAATTTCCATAGAACTGGCAATTAGAGGGATGCGCTGGAGTATCCAGATCAGGCGATGGATCTTAAAGGGAAATCCCACCGATTTTAAACATTTTCGCAGAGGAATTTAATTCCTGAGTCGTTTAGACTAGTTTGTTTTAGACGTGCTTGATGGTAACTTGTTAACTGTACTTACAGACTGATTTCTTTACAGTGGTGGTGATAGGAACCAGGGATCCTGATGTCCACAATGAACAATTTTTTCTTGTCTAATTTTTTTTTTTTTGGCTTTAGAACACTCTTCTTGTACCCCTCCACCATAAATGGATTTTATAAAAGAATTAAATCAAATTCAGTTTGAAACTGACCAACTCAAAACCATGTCAGTGAGCAATCTTTTGAAGGCTGTCTGGTCCCTATCACCTACTCTGTAAATATATTTGACCTTGCAAGTTTCTCTAGAACAAAGCATTTGACATCAAATCACGTTGAATGACTTTATTTACATCATTACCAATTAATAGATTGAATTTGCAATATAAATCTGTTAATTATCCTCATCTCTTTCGTACAGAGATAAACACAGCAGGAAGGTAGGTCTATGATCATCTCACAGCTGTTCTGAGGACATCTGAGAGCCACTGCTGATTATGTCATCTCATCATAAAACACTTCAAACTTTGGGTGACAGATGCTGGGACAACCAACCAAAGGCTTGAGGCAACAGCGGTTAGTAATGATTGTTAAGCAGAGATTTGAGCAGTGATTTGATGAGCATGCTTCAAGCATAATTGTTTGTTTGGCCACGACAACAACTAGAAGTGCTGTCAGGCCTGTGAGGAGTCAGCCCTGTGTAAGATACTGTATTGACAGAATGGTGCTGTTTCCAAATTAGTCCTCAATGTTCTCAAAGCTAGTTATGGTCATGGTATAAAGTCTCCCAGTGCTTGACTGTGGAGCAGTAGAACAGTGTACTCTGGAGTGTTTTAAAATCTTCCAGATTAACATATATATTCCAGAACTAATGATCCAGCCTCAGTACTTCATTTGTGGCTGAAAGCAATAAAATTCTCACCTCAGTAACATTCAGTATAAAGCAATAGATGAGCAGGTGTCTACAAAGTTCTAGACAGGTAGGTTATGTAAGGCTTGGAGAGAGTTAATGAATAGCCTCTATTCAGATGATTTCCAACAACCTTGTTTTAGAAACCACACAGATACATTCTGTTCCATTTGATTTAGATGTTAGGAGGACGGGACAGCCCCTGAATTGGTGAGAATAGTTCTGAAGTTTTGAATTTCACACTTGTTTGGTCAGTGAGATTCATCCATCATTATATCACAGTGAACATAACTCAGCACAAGCTTTTCCAGTGCATTGATGGCTCTTGGTGAGATGTTTCCTGGTGGAACTGTTCCACCCATCCTAATGAATAAAACAAGCAGCACAGTGATGTCCTGATGTTCTGACACCGACAGCATTCCTGTTTAATCAACATGAGGGCCTTGTCAGCACACTATTTCAGCGAAATTAAAGAGGTTTACGGTAAGAGGACTCCAGGAGTGTGCCTCTGTGTGAATGATGAGCAATGAGTGAGCGAGAGAGAGAGAGAGAGAGAGAGAGACACCTTTGGCTGATTATTTGAAGAGCAAGAGCATGCAGATGGGCTGAGCAGAAGCCTACACCCGCCCCCCCTGTTTGCCTATTGACATGATAATGGGTACAAATTGATGAAGACATTTCACTCACTCGCTGACAACTGTGTGACACAATACACAAACACACCACCACCCACAAGCACACATTAATCACAGGCCTGCTCCTCCTCCATCCAGAGCCTGCATTCATCAGCTAATTCCCTCTGCCAGCAACACCCCTCTCTGTCTCACAGAGGCGCCACGTAATCTCATCAGCTCGTGCACTTAATCAGCTTTAATGAAGTCTTGATCCACCAATTAGACCCTATCAAACTACTTAGTCACTCACTGGACATAAATATCTGCTCTCCTCTACAGCGTGTGGTTTTTACACCTTCGTTCTTCTGCAGGACACACTTTTTTTTAAGATCTGATATTTTACAGTTCAGAAGTATATATATATGTAGTTTTATGCAACAGTTTTGGCTCTACTGGTCAAACTGTGCGTGTTCTTGATTTTTATTTTTGTTTAGAAAATCATATAAGTGAACACGTCCTCTACACAAGACACATCTCTGCACATTTGAATGCACCTTAATGTTTATTTGTTGCATTCAATATATTGGAAACATGAAAATGAAGCAGAAAGTTATAACATATTTTTGTTGTATATATTTTTCTAATTTGTTTAAAAAATATAGAAATTGTGCATTATCATACCATGCTATACCATATTTTTCTGTTTTTTTTAATTACTTACAGATTGTTATTTAACGTTGGCAGAACACTAATAGAGGTCCTGCAGGGTTGGTGATTTGCACAGTTCAGTCATTTACCTGCTCAAACACTCCTGACTCAACACATGCGTTAACTGCCGGTATTAATGTCCGAGGTCTATTCAGGAAGCCAAAAACCCGCACTGTTTTCTGTGTTTTTAAAGGTCTATGAGCATGTTTCTCTTTAGCAGAGCATCCTCATTTAAGTTATATAAGATACTCTATCAACATCAGAGTACTGCTAGGACTGGAGGACTTATTCCAAAAGATTTTTAAACAATGTATGTGGTGCAGATACCATTTTTGTGACCAAATAGAGAGGCAAGACATAAGAGTCTAATATAAGAGGCCATATTAAAATAAATGTATGTATGTATGTATGTATGTACACATGTCTGTCTGTCTGTCTGTCTGTATGTATGTATGTATGTATGTACACATGTCTGACTGTCTGTATGTTTGTATTTATTCATTCAAACACCAGGCCTTTGTTTGAATTTTTATGTTGTTGAAAGAGTAGTGTATATTTTGTGTCACATGCTATTTTTTTTCTGGTTAACACTGAAAGACACAAATTTATTATAAATGATAGAAAACCCAATAAATAAAATATAATAAAAGTTTATTTAAATGAAATATGTGTTAATAAAAATAATGGTAATAAAACTTGTAACTCGTAATTTGATTTAAATATTTTATTTATTGTAGAACGTTCATGGCTTTGTAACCAGAGGTGCATGTTCTTGCTGTTGGGTAATTTACCACAGTATTAAAATTTAGAAATGTAGGAAAAACATGAATTTATTTAATTTATGTGATGTAATATACCACAAGATACCCCAGTAAACTTCACACTGAATTTAGATTATAAAACAACTGTATAAGAAATGTTTTTCCAGGATTACAGAAACATGGAAAACATAATCAAACAAACATGTTTAAAATGAATAGATTAAGAATGAAAAACAGATACAAAGGAAATAATCTTAACACAGGTTAACACCTTAACAAAAACACACATGATCTTACATGCAAAGGCTTCACCAAGACCAAAGCAGCAAGCTAAAACTCTAAAAGTCAAGAAAGACAGAGAGAGAAAAAAAAGTGGTGGGAGTGAGCACCCACAGATGTCTTACTGTTTATCAGATTTGGTCAAAGCAAAGTTACCTTTATGCAAATTATGTGTAAAATAAACAACCTACATACACAACTGCTGATTCATCACTTTTAATCAAAACAGCTGTAATGAGATTCAGATGGGCTCATAAGGAAGAGAGTGTTGTTGTGAGAGTTAGTCAACACAGATAGTGTCTGTGTCCGCAAGGTTACTCTTAATCAGGGTAAAGGCCGCCTGGGTTCCCAAATGGTCACCTTTCACCCAGTTATACAAAGATGATGAAAAACTCAGTTCCAACTCCTGCACTACACACTGTAAAACATGATTGCACATAATTGATTAAGTACATTAGTAATAATACAACAGATTAGAGAAAAGCATAAAATTATAAAGTTATTGTGTCATGTCACTGCTTCCTACCCAAGAAAACACCACAGACACACCAAAGCCAAATAATTATTTTATCTAAATAATTTAAATATATATATTTTTCTATATAAAAAGCATATTTGTATCCCCTTTTCTCTCAGTGTGGAAGTTTTCCAAACACGTGTAGCATTTTAAGAAGGTCTAAGCGAGGATTTAAAAACTGAGACGTCCTGAAATGTGTGCAAGTCATTAAGAAAATCTACAAAACATGTAACTTGAATGAGGGTGTTTATACTATTCATGCAACTGTATTTGCTGTGCATTTTGTATTTCCTATGTAATTATAACAGAGAAAACGAGAAAATGTCAGGATAATTAGTTAGTAGTTATAAGCTAAATATTCTTAACGGCATTGGTTAAGTCAGTCTTCTGACCAAATATTACAGGTCAGAGAAATACAAAAAGCTGTGTGATAATTAATTAGAGGAATGAATATAGACCCATATTGACCCATCGGACAATGAAAATAGCATTGATTATCCTGAAAATACTTAAGCTTATGCTTCAAACACTTTCACCTAATTACTCGGTAAAATATACAGAGGTGCTCTCTACCCGGCGTGTTTATATAAAGATAAAGTGCTCACCTTTGGAGATGGAATGACTGGAAAGCTGTAACAAATCAATGAGATCAATGTAATCAGCTAACAGCTGAACACCATTGCCAATCTCTAGTGGATGTTTCACAGTCTTTGTGTTTTAGTTGCTCCCCAGGGCTCCATCGGAAAGCTGTATGAAGAATGTGCTTAATTAGATTACATAATAAGTATAGTGCACCTGGCACGTTTCAGCTTTACGCTGGGGTGCGCCCAACTGTGCATTACAGTCAAGGATTACAAAGTAAGGAAAGTGGGTTAAAAAAAAGGAAATGTGTTTTCCTTACACAGGAATAGTAAAGGCCTGTGAATACATCTTTAGGGATGCAAGTACTTTCCATATCAGAGCCAGCATTGTGTCTGGCTTTCCATCAAATAGATTAGCACCCACAATCATATAACATTCCAAAGTCAATGTTCAGTAACTACCAATATACTTACCTGTCATTTCAAGGTTACATTGTCCCGATGATTTAGAACACTGCTACGTTTCCAAAGCAGTGACAAGAGAAGCTGTCACCTAACAGTTTGTGTGCAAAGAGATTTCATTATTTGTCCATTCCTTTATGCATCACTGTTCCCTCTGTGAGGCCTATAAGAAAAACATTCTCCCACTGCACCAATTACAAATGGGTGATTTAAGAGGACCTGGCAACTCCACACAATCAAAGGCACTCAACACTGACCCATAATGCCTGGCTAATTAAATAACTCACTAATTGATTCATCACCAAATCAATATGCTGTGGGGATAGTTTATGGACTATGTTCGATTCATCGCCCTGAAGGACGGCCAATAAACTAACACAGCACTGAGACGAAACTCACACAAATCCATGCAAATGACTGTGAAGCAAGCTCTGGATTTTCAGCTGTGAAATGTTATGAGGAAAAAAAATGAGATTATATTTTGATTTGGGAGCACAGAGCAAAGTGACACAGGGTCTAGAGTGGTGTGGATTAACCACATTAAATAAACCGTGATAAAATATGATTGATGGTGGGTGCACAGGGGACACTGCCGCTGCCCGAGAGGGCATGACTAGTGAAAATCTTAATCAAAGAGTAATTCATTGCACTTTTTGACTTCAGAGTGTGGTGTGTGTGCGTGTGTGTAGTGTGTAGCAGAGTTTATGGCCTCTCCGTATGTGTAGATTTGAGGTTGCTAGCACGATTGATTAGGACATGGAGTGAGGTACGACATCACTTTGATCCTGCTGACCTTTGCAGCTATAAATCTGCAGGCCAACCCAATTTTGAGTAATTGCTCACAGCCTGCTCACTAAAGCGGGGTGGGGCCTGAGTCTAATTAGGAAAGTCTGATACCTTCAAATAAACAATAAAATTCTAGCACAATCAGTCAAATTTCAGCCTGATTAACGCGATCTGTATGTGCATTATAAATAAACTTTATGCATTTATGTCTATATACAGTAAAGGATATCCATTAGCAGCAAGACGAAATGCCAGATCTGTTATCAGTTTTTCTCACAAAAACATATTTGGTGAGTGATTTCATTGAGTATTAAAATAAAATAATAAAATAAAAAATAAAATAATATTTAAAACTAGAATAGATTATTATAGCTGCATAATCAAATCAACTTTTCAAGTCTTCATTTGCCTCTGGTTTGATTATTAAGATTATAATTAAGATTAGATGTTTTATTTTTAATTTAAAAAACCATTGTGGTTGTTTGGCTTGCTGTCAGCTACTTTTCAGGAAACTACAGTTCTGATGTCAGCAGTCCTTAAATAAAATAAATACATAAAATACATGTGTGCAGTTAATGTGAGTTCAAATGTCATCAGTAATGTAATCTTGTAGATCACTTTAAGGCTGCAGTCTAATCCGATTACTTTTGGACTACATCTGACCAAACTGTCAGTTAACAATCAGTTAATTGGTCTCATAAAACAGCACCGTCTATACTGCCCTAAATACCTTCCTGCTTCCTTCTTCCTCCACAGTAAACGTGACACAGAAACCTTCAATAAAATAAGAACTGTTTTTATCAAAGTTGCCTAATAAAAAAAACACAATCCTTAAAACGTCTACATGTTTTATGATTGTTTCCAAAGGTATCCTGCTTTGGGTCCAAGGTTTTGATTTTGTTTTGTTTAGTTAGTGTGATCTGTTACTGTTGTTACTCACTGAAGAGCCGACATCCTTTAATCTCTTGGGCCTAGTCCAGTGTTTCTCAATCCTGGGCCTACTGGCCCACATTATGCCTGCTTTTCCACACCCACTTAATAATGTGCTGTTAATGAGCTGATTAGTTGGATCGGTTGTGTTGGGGAAAGAGAAAAAACACGAAGTAGAGGACAGGCGGCCTCCAGGACTGCAAGTAGTGCAGATAGTAGAAGGATCATCATGGTACTGCATGGCCCTCTAGTGGTGTAATAGCAGCATCAGACCATGTATCGCTTTTTGTTAGAGAAAAGTGTAAAAAGTACACAACCGATTATAGAGTAAACTCTGAAGCTAAGATTTTTTTTCTGAAGCTAAGATGTGTTTTGGTTAGTAACATGTAATACATAAGCATAAGCATAGGTGATCCATAAGGCAGCTTGCAATGCTGCAAGTGAGGTAAACGGAACTAATATTTCAGATTTTAATTACTTTCTTCATTTAGTGCTGTTTTTAGCTTATAGGCACTACTACTCAAAGGTTTGGGGTCGCTGATTTAATTCCTATGAACAAAATTTATATGATGATGTGTGCATGAAATGACTCTATGATGACAGTAATGCCTTTCATATTTCGTACCCCAGTTAGTAGGAAGCTGTAAAAATTCTGTAAAAAAAATCATTTGGGATAATAAACAGAACTGTAAGTGATTCCATTAAAATTAAAAAAATCTATACAGCACTGACTGTATTCAAATATTCACAATATTTTGTAGGCAAATATATACAACCAAATCTCAAAATCTCAGTGTAAACAGTTATTTGTAATAGTTTTGGTGACACCAACAAACAGAAAATTATTTCATAACACTTTTTTTTCTTTTTCTTTTTTTTAACCTCCTTTTGCGGCCAATACAGCGTCAGTTCGTCTTGGGAATGACATATACAGGTCCTGCACAGTGGTCAGAGGGATTTTAAGCCATTCATCTTGCAGGATAGTGGCCAGGTCACTACGTGATGCTGGTGGAGGTTCGTCCTTCTTGGTGGTATGCTGACATTACCCTGGATACCGTGGCTCTTGATACATCACAAAGACTTGCTGTCTTGGTCACAGATGCGCCAGCAAGACGTGCACCAACAATGTGTCCTCTTTTGAACTCTGGTATGTCACCCATAATGTTGTGTGCATTGCAGTATTTTGAGCAGAACTGTGCTCTTACCTGCTAACTGAACCTTCACACTCTGCTCTTACTGGTGCAATGTGCAGTTAATGAAGATTGGCCACCAGGCTGGTCCAATTTAGCCATGAGACCTCCCACACTAAAATGACAGGTGTTTCAGTTTCTTTGTCCAACCCCTGTACATGTTTTTCCCAGAAGAATTTATTTTGGTGTCGAGTTTATAGCACTTGAGCCAACACTGTATAAGTTATTACTAAATAACAATTATTATTATGGCAAGTGACTCCAGACTTTTAAATGTGTAAAACTACATGCATGCTCATCAATAGTGCATCTCATTTAATAGTCTGTGTGACGTGCTCTCTAATCAATGTCAGTTTAAACTCCAGAAACAGGCCTCTAATGTAGCTCAGCTTTTTTATTATTATTATTTATTAGTACAAATAACAATTTACATTTAGTGTCAGAAGCACACTAAGAGGGTCTCTTCATGGAAAGAGTACCATTTATTATCCAAGCTAAAATTCTTCAAACTCCTCATCTTCCTCAAAAGAGTCGATTCCCACCTCTTCATAATCCTTCTCCAGGGCTGCCATGTCCTCTCTGGCTTCTGCAAACTCTCCCTCCTCCATGCCTTCTCCCACATACCAGTGAACAAAGGCTCTTTTGGCGTACATCAGGTCAAACTTGTGATCCAGACGGGCCCAGGCCTCTGCAATGGCTGTGGTGTTGCTCAGCATGCACACAGCCCTCTGCACCTTGGCCAGGTCTCCTCCAGGAACCACCGTCGGGGGCTGGTAGTTGATGCCTACCTTGAAACCAGTGGGACACCAGTCCACAAACTGGATGCTCCTCTTGGTCTTAATAGCTGCAATTGCTACATTTACATCTTTGGGCACCACGTCTCCACGGTACAGAAGACAGCACGCCATGTATTTTCCATGACGAGGGTCACACTTCACCATCTGATTGGAGGGCTCGAAGCAGGAGTTGGTGATGTCAGCAACCGACAGCTGTTCATGGTAGGCCTTTTCAGCAGAGATCACAGGAGCATAGGTGGCCAGAGGGAAGTGAATTCGAGGGTAGGGCACCAAGTTGGTCTGAAACTCTGTTAGATCCACATTCAGAGCTCCATCAAATCTGAGAGAGGCAGTGATGGAGGAGACTATCTGGCTGATGAGTCTGTTAAGATTGGTGTAAGATGGCCGCTCAATGTCCAGATTCCTACGGCAGATATCATAGATGGCTTCGTTGTCCACCATGAAGGCACAATCTGAGTGCTCCAGGGTGGTGTGGGTGGTCAGGATGGAGTTGTAGGGCTCTACCACTGCTGTGGATACCTGAGGAGCTGGATAGATGGCAAACTCCAGCTTGGACTTCTTTCCATAGTCAACAGAGAGGCGCTCCATTAACAGAGAGGTGAAGCCAGAACCAGTACCTCCACCAAAACTGTGGAATACCAGAAAGCCTTGTAGACCAGTGCACTGATCAGTCTGTGGATGGAGAAACACAAAAATTTACGGCATGCAACGATATTTAACCTGGGATATAATCAGACCTTTATACATGGTAACGCTTGCTTGGTAGATAGCAATTCAGGAAACATTCAAACTAGTGCTAAAGGTTTCTGCAAATCTTTTTTATTCTTATTTTAAGGGGTTCAAAGTGCAATGGCAGAGTAAATTCGAATGCCAGTAGCAAGTGTAATAAATGTTTAGGGACTATCGAGGGAGGCGGCATGCGAAGTCCTACAACCCAAACAAAGAACCAAGAAATATTTGTTTGATGAGCAACTACTGAAGATGCATATGTCAAATGCATCCTTGTAGATACATAAATGAAAGTAGGCCAAGAGATATATCAATATATCCTATAACACCAGTCATACCAGTTTGCGAACACGATCCAAGACTGAATCAATGATCTCCTTTCCGATGGTATAGTGCCCACGGGCATAGTTATTGGCAGCATCCTCTTTTCCTGAGATCAGTTGTTCAGGGTGGAACAGTTGGCGATATTGCCCTGTGCGAACCTCATCTGGTAAGAACCACAGCACCATAACAGTGTACATTAGACATCAATCTCTTAATTCAGTAACATTTATTCACTGTACAATGAAATAATGTTTACAAAGGTGATGTACAGTTCTCTTTAACAACTCAGACCCACTGTTCTTCACAATTTCTGATCCAGTTAATAAAGAGCTTGACAATCAAGTGTGTAGGGAGAAGTCAAAACTCTGCAGGGTAGGGTTAGCAGCACTGAGAAACATAGTTTTAAAAAACATGCCAAAACCCAGCTCCACCTACCAATGACTGATGGTTCCAAGTCTACAAAGACAGCTCGTGGAACATATTTGCCAGCACCTGTCTCACTGAAGAAGGTAGTGAAAGAGTCATCATGTCCACCTACAGGGGTGCGAGTGGGCATTTGTCCATCAGGCTGAATACCGTGTTCAAGACAGTACAGCTCCCAGCAAGTATTGCCCATTTGCACACCCGCCTGACCCACATGGATAGAAATGCACTCACGCTATGGAAAAAGAAAAGAGAAAAATGTATATCTATATTACTATATTCAGCAGCAACTAAGGTGGAGAAGTGCAGAAGCTTAAGGTAATCTCAGATGTACGTACTATGGACATGTAAGATGAGAGAGGTGTGTGCACTAATGGTGAACAGTAATTGTACATGCTGTAAAGCAGGGTTGTCTAATGGGCTGGTGTGGTTGCAGGTTTATAGGGACTTGGCATGTGCAGTATATGTTCAGTACAGAAAGTGACAGGTATGGCTAAAGCAAAGATGATTATAAACATAAACAAATAATAAAGACAAACAAAGGATCTGATTTCAGTAGTGACCAGAGTGCTGAAGCCAGGGGTTGGAACTTCTCTGTGGAATTCTTTGTTCCATAATCAACTGATGCAATCCTTGTGTAATGCGGTACTTTAGTGATATCCAGTGTATTCAATGTATATCCAACAGTGGCTGCAAAAAAAGTGGTGTGTGAAAAACAAAACCTAAAATTCTACTATATTTAAGATGGGGTAGATAGATATTTGAGCTCCAAATAACATGTTGCCCCACTTAAGCTCTTAGCGGTTACCTTAAACTCTGGTCACATACCACTGTGGGGCATTCAGTAATGCACACCAGAGTCAGGGGACTATTTATACTAGCTCCTCTGGTCATCACCGGGCGACACAGAGGCGACTTCTATAAAGGTTGATTATCGCTTGATATCCCGGTTGGATAGCCAGAAATGGCCCTTCTCACTAACCTACATAGACCTCCGTTCCTATCCAGTTTCTAACAGTACCATTCACTGAGTACTGTACTTATCATTGGCAGATTTACTCGACTACAGGTTTGGGTGAGACAGAGTGTCAACTGAAGTCATAGTAAAAGCATGAGACATGTATCTGGTTGTGCCCTACGCTGCTGAGTACCCTTGAGTAAATAGCTCTTGAGTAAGCAGTGGTTGAATCATTCACTGACAAACAGTCTTACTGGTCTATACTAGTTTAACCACAGGTAAATCAGTCACATTCACTTCCACAACTCCACAAAGAAAATTTGCATCATTGGCATATAAAGCATTACAGTTACATTCATGAGGACAAAACTGAAGTCTTAATATCTTAGAAATGAAGGCAAACACAATAAAATAGGATCAAGATTAATCTGATATAGTTCATTAATATCTAGCTTTAAAATATAGCAGGCCTGTCTTACCATGTTGGTCTCTGGTTTTATTCCGTTCTGAGAGTTATTGATATATAACTGTGAATGAGGAGTAGCTCCTCACCGTCTCCGTTTAGGTGGTGTCTGTAGGGCGGTGCTGCTCTATTTACAGTACTGAGGCGTTCCCTCCCCCCTTACTCACGTCTGCTGGGAAAAGGAAGCTTCATCTGAACATTCATTGATGAAGTGCATGTACTGTGGCAATAAACTTTTTTCCCTGTTGTTATTTGGCCACCAAAAAGGCCATGGCATGAACTGGATCATGGACAGGGGCACCCACTCTCTGAACCCAGCTCTATTATGACCATAAACAACTGTTTATTTTTATTCCCAAAAGAGTTAACTAAGCTTAAATCTTGTTATTGATATTTTACTGCATTTCCCCACATCAGATCAAAATCACCCCCTGTTTGAGTGAGTTTACTCTTCTTTAGGTCGGATATTTAAGTTGTTTGTTGGAAAACGGTCATTCTTTATCATGCTGTGGCACAGCAGCAGGGGTGTTACCTCTGAAGACACTGGTCAGTGCTGTCTTATCTCTGCAGCAGCACTTTGTGTCCTCAGGCAGAAGAGAGTTTTTAGAGCGTGTGTGTTTGTACAGATTACACATTTCTCAAAGTTTGGTTATACAGTTCACTATCAATAATGTAACAGCATTCTAATACCCTCTCTGCTGTGTAAGGCTGCAGTGTCAAGTCGTACTTCTCCATAGCAGCCCTGGTTCTGTGCCACACCCTGTTATCTTAGACAGTGACTGCACTTTTACAACCGGTTAACTAGCCTCTCAGTTTCATCTTTACTGAAAGCTTAACACGAATATTGTAAAATAAAGTCTCTTATCATGTTTATAGGCTTTTATTGCAGTTCTTGTTTAACTAAACATAGAGCCATTGAAGCGCCACAGTTTCTAAAATGAAGTATTCATTTTGCAAAGTCCAGCTGATCCAAAGATTTGAATGGCTGAATGGAGATATTAATCTGTAACTCTAATTTGTTTATCAGGATTTTATTTATACTGAAGGACTTGAACTTGCATCTACAATAACAAATCAACTGTGACAACAAAATCTAAATCTATATACACTGACATAAAAGTCAAATACAATATATCAATATCAACTTTTTATATTTACTTAGTTATTCGTCCTGTAAGTGAGCTACTGATATAGCATACATCTGAAATTGTTAAAAATGATTATGGTCAGTATGTCAGTGCTGTGGTGATATGTCGCTCTCTGGTGGAGATTTCACTCTATTACAGGCTTAAGTGAAGCATGGTATTGGTGTGGATTCAAAGTAAGCAAGATTTTCAGGGTAAGCTAGCTGCAGGTAATGTGTTTACACTTTAGTCTCTATAAACTTGCATTTTTACTTATTTCCAGATGTCGACATCACTGGGATGCACATTCATTAATCTAAAAATAAAGTCATGATAAAAACAGGCACATTTTTAATTCTTTGCATACCAAAAGAAAAAATAAAGCCATGAGAGATTTCATTTTTATTTATTTTGATATAAATACCTGCTGTATCTCCTGGACAGGCTTTGGGAACTTTGTACGTCAAGTCAAGTCAGCACCTTTTACAACACAAGATGTCATATAGCAACTTTACAGAAAACACGGGCCCAAGTCCCCAGTGAGCAGGAGGAAGAAAGAGTAAAATGGATTGCAAAACAATAAACACAAGACAAATATGAAGAGAAAATCACTTTACACATAATACACAGTATTGAATATCAAGAAAAAGAGTAACAATGGAAAACAGATCTAAAAATAAAAATTAAAAAATCTGTTGCTGTTACCATTGAAAAACAGTGACTACTGTTATGAGTGTACCAGTGAAAAACCATAAATGTCAGTGACCTGCCATTAGAAGCCTAAGATGATTATCCCCTGGCAAGAATATGAGTAGAACTCATAGAAACGTATGATTAGTTTGTGAGACAGAAGAAGAAACTGATTTTGAAATTAAACTGATTTTAAAATGGAATGTTCTTCTTGAATGAGCGCAACACCACCAGCAGACCATAACATCCAAATTGTGCAGATTCATCGAGTGGTGTCTCTATGTCTCCCTCTGGTGGAGTCGTTGCGGTATTGCATGCTTACGTGCAACATGTTGATGGTGTGAGCCATAGTAAGCAAGGCTTTCCGGATCAGCTAGCTTCACGGAATGATGAACACATTGTGTAAACACTGTCTGCAAAAACTTGCATCTATTCATTTATTGCAGTGGCCCCGGACCTGACACGGCACTCACTAATCCAATATTGCACAAGTGTGTCTAATAGAGTCCACAGTATGTGGGCACAGTGTTTAAAAACCCTACTTATTCCAACAAACACTAACACACCACCTTCACTTCAGTGTTACTGCAGTGCTGACAATGATCCACCACCCAAATAAATACCTGGTCTGTGGTGGTCCTATGGGGAGTAGCAGAGAAAGACTTGGACTAGACACCAGGTAGATATCAGATATGTGCACCTAATGAGGTGCCCTAGGAGTGAATGTGATCAGCTGAAGTGGAACCACATCAAAAGCTTGGATGACTAGATTTTAGATGGGCTTGAAACTGCACCAAGAAGCTCGAGAGATCACTGTGCTTCAGGGCAAGACACAGAAAATAACTAGTGACTAGTGTCTTTTCATGCATACGATCATGAAAAGTATGTATATTAAATAGTATCTATATCTACAGGATTGTAGAGCTTCTGGTCAGAATGAGAAATGCACTGGGCACAAAAGTTTAAAACCTCCCTGAAAATCTGGGATGTTCTTCCCTTTTAAACCTGGAAACAAACAGCAGAGACAAGCAAACAGTTACAGCAGGGAAATGCAGGCAGAATGTACATGTTTCTAGGTCACTATTTAAATGTAGGCAAATTGTGACATACCACGTTAAGGCCTTGGTACAAAAAGATCTTATCTGTGACACTGAAACGTGTGAATGCACACACAACGCTCTATACAGATCAGAAAAGTACACAGACTGGAAGAGACAAATACAAGAAACAGAATAATAAAGAGACAGCGTGAACTGAGCTAATGAGATGTGGCAAAGTCCATATACAGTTATGAATATCTATATATAAGCAGGTCCAAGGAGACATAAAATCCAATAACTGTTATACTGTATACGTCGCCTATAGTACAGAACATGAATGCTGGTACACTCGTGCCGTCAGGAGCGCAGCAGTAAGGAGCAGTCACTGAAGGAACTGCACTGTAATACAGTAAGAGAGGTTTGTTGGTTTCAGTTAGAGTTCAATGGGCTTATTTCCTCTGGTTTGAGCGCATCTTGTTAAACTTTGGAAATCTATGGTTATAACTTCACCACCTGGAGTCTCCCCCTTTAAATCTGGGCTCCTATTAAAGGGGTATTCCAGCAATGTTTCAAAATTTCTGAAAAATGTTGTCCTTGAGATGTAAGCAGATTGTTCAGAGTGGTTGTATATGTTATTAATTATAGAGAAATTTACTGACACAGATTTTTTTTTTTACAGTGGTGGTGAGAGGAACCAGGAGTCACAATGTCTACAACATAAATATAGCCATTTTACTTACTACACTAAAACCACCAGTAAACCCACATGTGTCATCTGAGCTTTTATACAGGATGTTGGCACCACCAGGAATGGATTAACATTGAAGTGTTATCACAGAGCTATTATAAAACAATACGTCAGTCATAAGGTAGCGTATTTATAACCATTCATAACCATTTCAAGTTCCAATAAGGAGCTTTCAGAGGCTTTAAATGATTCAGACATCTGGTTCTTATCACCACTGTGAACAGTTCTGACTCCTGGCATTTCACATCATACCACTCTGAATGACTTCGCCACCATTTAGTTATGTAGAATTCTTTTTAATCAAATCAGCTCAGGTTTTTTCTTTTCACTATCAGCCCACATTTGATTACAATGGGTCTGGATGTCCATTTTGTAAAGCTGCTTTAAAACTGCCTTATAAAAAAGATAAAATTGGATGTATTTCAGAATGCGAACATACTTAAACTGTGCTATGGCTAACAGGTACTCCTATTGTCTGTAGAATATATGTAGGAGCATTCATTCCCACTGGCCCCTGTAAGCTTTACGCCCTCATAACCCATCAGCTAAGCAGCCTCTGTTCACGGCTGGTATTTAGAACAAAGTGGATGATTCATACCTGATACTATACCCACAAAATCCTGCCAAAACATGTGTCATGAAGAACACCGTCCTAACAGGAGCAGAACTAAAGCTGCACAACTACTTCAATATCAAATAACTATAAAATACGATTTATTAGAGGAGATGAATTAGGACGGGACATGCCAAAGGCAATAAAGAGAGGTATTAACACTGCAGTCACAGGGTTCAGCCTTGCCCAGAGTTTATAGTTTGCTTCAAGATGTTAGAGAATATTACATCTTCAGATATTATAACTAGCTTATGAACACCATCCACCCAAAAACAATGTGAACAGATTTCTTTCTCTTTTTTTAGACTTTGAAAGGTATCATTCCCTCTTGAGAGGGTCAGATTCAGATTACAGGGCAGAGGATGTGAACCAAACTTTATGCAAATATCCAGGATCGTACACAAAAGGTAAATTTAAGGTTTGGTCATTATCCTTTCCCATAAGTGCTTTACAAGTCAATCCGAACAGCTATTACATTACAGCTTTTCAATAATCAGCAACAAAGCCCCTTTCTAAGGTACACTGAAGAGGATGTTACATGACCCTTTCTACTCTGTGGATCGGCAAATTTGATTCAAGGAAGTGACTTTTCTATATGTTTACTGTACTATATCAGGAATATCCTATTAAACAAAATGTAAAAATCTGGCACCTGTTTTAGCGTTACATTCTTTGATGCTATTTTATAAAAATGTTTAATCCTATTACAACATTGCATATTTAGCACAACTGTGGAGATCACTGCCTAGATCTATTCAGATTTACACTGCAGACCAACAATAAAAATGTCCTCAGAGTATAGGAGGTGCTAACCTCCTTTTTCCCCCTTTGTTCTTTTGATGGTATCAGCTTCTAGGTCTTCTCTCGTTACACTGAATACAGGTATGTGGACTTGGGTATAAATATGCTGTGCCTTTCAGCCAGAAGCATTCGGATCTTCATCCCGATCACTTAACATCGGCTAGAAGAGAAAGTACAACATGGTAAGGACAATCAGCATACTACACTGTTACATATATTATATTTAGAAAGGGGAGATTATTGTGTAAATGCCACATTCCATGCTCTCTCCTTGTGTCTGCATGGCTAGATTTTATTGTATCTGTTAAAATGCATGTGTAGTTTACTTTATACTTGTCAATCTACAGCGTGAATGCATTTCTGTCCATGTTGGCCAAGCTGGGGCACAGATTGGAAATGCTTGCTGGGAGCTTTACTGTCTGGAACATGGGATCCAACCAGATGGGCAGATGCCCAGTGAGAAGACTACTGCTAGAGCAGACGATTCCTTCAACACCTTCTTTAGTGAAACAGGAACAGGAAAACATGTCCCGCGTGCCATCTTTGTAGATCTGGAGCCCACTGTGATTGGTATGCGTAAAAACAGGAATCATTAATCCAGATAACATTTTAAGGATAGTACACCTTTTCTTACTTTTTACTTTACTTAATAATGAATGCAAATCATGAAGGCAAAATTATTGTAAATAAATGTAAATTGTGGGTGTCAATTGTATATCCCATCTTTGTTCTGCTGAAGTGCATTTTGAAGGAGTTATCACTTCTGAGAAGGTTCTCATGTGTCTTTTCACTAACAGATGAGGTGCGTAGTGGCACATATCGTCAGCTCTTTCATCCCGAGCAACTCATTACTGGCAAAGAAGATGCTGCCAACAACTATGCTCGTGGCCACTACACCATTGGAAAGGAGGTCATCGATTCAGTCCTAGACCGCATAAGGAAACTGGTATGCAAGCCATGCCTTCAGAGCAATGTGACAATTTTTCCTACAAGACTAGTAATGACTGTCTTTACCATTATCCCTTTCAGGGCCTTTATATTTTCTCAGTGTATGCAGAGGTGCTGCTTGCCCCAGGTCATTTTTTTTGTTGGTGTCAGATTGTAACAAAATGGTGATTATTGCTTGTTTGAGAGCCCTCCCCCTGTGAAGTTTTGCCTTTTTGGAAACTTGCCACTGAGTGTATGAGGGCTGGTCTAAGATCAGATTTCTCTTTTAGTTACGGTGACTTTACTGACAGGAGTAGATCTTATATCTACTGCTTCTGATTTGAGAGACGTGATTAAAATAATCACTGCATTAAAGACTGGTGTGCTTGAATAGTTTAGGGTGCTATGATCTTCAGTTAAGATGTCATGTTCATGGTGAAGATGTAAATGGTAGTAATAATGTTTTTTCCCTCTCTGTATTTTTTTAATGGCATAGACTGACCAGTGCACTGGTCTACAAGGCTTTCTGGTCTTCCACAGTTTTGGTGGAGGTACTGGTTCTGGTTTCACCTCTCTGTTAATGGAGCGCCTCTCTGTTGACTATGGAAAGAAGTCCAAGCTGGAGTTTGCCATCTATCCAGCTCCTCAGGTATCCACAGCAGTGGTAGAGCCCTACAACTCCATCCTGACCACCCACACCACCCTGGAGCACTCAGATTGTGCCTTCATGGTGGACAACGAAGCCATCTATGACATCTGTCGTAAGAATCTGGACATTGAGCGCCCCACTTACACCAATCTCAACAGGCTCATTGGCCAGATAGTCTCCTCCATCACTGCCTCTCTCAGATTTGATGGAGCTCTGAATGTGGATCTAACAGAGTTTCAGACCAACTTGGTGCCCTACCCTCGAATTCACTTCCCTCTGGCCACCTATGCTCCTGTGATCTCTGCTGAAAAGGCCTACCATGAACAGCTATCGGTTGCTGACATCACCAATGCTTGCTTTGAGCCCTCCAATCAGATGGTGAAGTGTGACCCTCGTCATGGAAAATACATGGCGTGCTGTCTTCTGTACCGTGGAGACGTGGTGCCCAAAGATGTCAACTCTGCAATTGCTTCAATCAAGACCAAACGAACCATCCAGTTTGTGGACTGGTGTCCCACTGGTTTCAAGGTGGGTATTAACTACCAGCCCCCGACGGTGGTTCCTGGAGGAGACCTGGCCAAGGTGCAGAGGGCTGTGTGCATGCTGAGCAACACCACAGCCATTGCAGAGGCCTGGGCCCGTCTGGATCACAAGTTTGACCTGATGTACGCCAAAAGAGCCTTTGTTCACTGGTATGTGGGAGAAGGCATGGAGGAGGGAGAATTTGCAGAAGCCAGAGAGGACATGGCAGCTCTGGAGAAGGATTATGAAGAGGTGGGCACTGACAGCATGGGAGACGAGGATGATGATGGAGTTGAGTTTTAAACATACATCAAAATGTATTAAATAATGTGGTGATGAGTAGGACCTAGATATCATACCACAAATGTTATGTTGAATATTATAATCTATGAATGTATTGTCTTCTACAAATGCAGAATGCTGTTGGAAAAGAAATCGTCAATGAATAAACATTTCTATCTGCAGGTATGGAAGTCCACCTCTAATTTATTTATTTTCCAGTCAAAGCACCATTAACATTTTAGATTGTTAGAACACAGCGAAAATATCATATATATAACAGACAGTTACACCAATGTCTCCAAATCTAAGCATAACATACACTCTATCATTACACCTGCAGCCACTTTAACTCAGTGACACTGTTTGCTAAATGTTCCCCTTCAGAGAAACTTTGATAAATCTCAGTTATAATTTTTTTGTGTCCAACTAAAATGACTCATTTCTGAGGAGACTAGATATAAGATATAATAATCTACTTGCATAAGTAATCAGAAAGTCAAAGGAATATATGTAAAATATGAGGAACTTCCAAAACAACACAGTAATTATTATTATTAATAAGGAGATAATGAGACTCCTGATGGGACCTGGTAGATCATAAAAACTTGAGAGAGAGGAGAATCAAGCTCCTTTTTTGTTTCACATCTGAAAAAAAGATCTGTACTATAGATTACTATAGTGTGTTGTACAAATATAATAATAATAAAAAACATATACTATGACATTTGCAAATGCTATTTATTGTGAGCCTGTTAAGTTTCTAAAAATGAAAAGTTTTCTCATTTAAAACACAATCGGCTCGTTCAGGTGAATGGTTTACTAGAGTAAAGCAAGAAACATATAACTGAGCAAAGAAATGTACTGCTTATGTCATCCACATTTAGCCTGTAGCAGACAAACCATTTAGTTAGTCCTGGGCTGAACTACTAGTGTGAACTGCTCGGTATGAAATTGTATGTTTTGGTATTTGTTTTGCAAATCAACGTATGCAAATAAATGCTATTACAGTATACATGCCATTTATGTGTTCTTCAGCTCTTACTAAACTTTTCAAGCTACAAGCTACTTACTAAACTTTCCAGACACTTCAAACACTTTGAAAACCATTTTTGCCCTTCTGGAGTTCCGTCCGGCACAAGGGCTCCTGTAGATACTACATGAGCAGAGGGAAAGTTGCAGTGGGGACAAAGAGGACTTGCATCATTCTGAGAGCAATTCCATGTGTGTGCAATGTCCATCCTTGTGGCTCTTTCTCAAAACAGATAGGCAGCTTTAATACTACAACTTAGACTGCTTTAAAATGTGTTCTTTAAAAATCCCTTTTATGTTTTTTAGCCCGTCCCACAGTCTGAAAAGAAGTCCAGATGGTTTTTCACACACCCAGAGCTCCCAAGGGAGTGGGGGAGAGGGATTGAGAGAGAGAGGGAGACGGACAGAGAGGGAGTGAGAGAGACAGAGACAGAGACACAGAGAGAGAGAGAGAGAGAGAGAAAGAGAGAGAGAGAGAGAGATTGACTTTTGCTCCATTAAACGCTGCGCACTAACATACTAAACAAGTTTTTAAAGTACTACAGTACATCACCATTAGCAGCACATTCATTAGTATAGCACATAATATACAGTATGCGGTTTCGGACGGAGCCTTAGAGGGCGGCTTTTTTGCATAACTGTCTATGTAGCACCAACAGGCGATCCTGCTTCCTGCTTCCTCCCTCCCTTCCTCCTCCCTCACTATAAAAACCCCACCTCTCCCTCTCTCTCCCCCACAACTGCCTTCTCTTTCCGAACCCTCAAGTCGGCCTGAAGGAAAATCTGTCAAGATGGTGAGTGCTGACGTAGATCAACTCTTACTAACATTCTTTCAGCAATCTATAGAATAGAATTCTCTTAAGTCTACGTTATTTAACAGTGCGTGACTGTATTAGCAACAAACAAGGAGAGTTTTGTGACTGTTACTATTTATAATGGGTAAAGTTTGGAAATTGTATGTGCGTTGAATATATTGTTTAGTGATTCTGTGAGGTGAAGATAATGGCAGTACTAACTGGTGTTAAAGCGCATGAAGTGTTTAGACACAGGAAACATTTGGAGAGAGTCATAGTTTAGAGCGCAGAGAGCACGCCTCTCCTAATAAAGAGGATGTGGCTGGGGCCTACAGAGCCACATCCCAGACAATGCACAAATTCCAGCAGGAAGCCTACGTGCTCATTTCTCCATTTCTAGATGGGTCACTCTGCTTCATGTGGTTCTGCAATCCCAAAAATAGCCAGAAAACCCTTCGATAACTCAGCAAGGGTAATTTCTATGGGGGCAATGCCTTCATTCCTTGGAGAATGAAATCATTCATTTGCCTTTATGTTATACAGAGAGGCACTGGCAATAGATGAGATCATGACTAACTGGCACTGAAGAGACTGGAGCCATGGGGAATAATGGATATGTCTGTCTTTTTGCCCATGCAGCCTGGGCGAGATATCTCTACTTGCTACACAAAGAAGGGTGTGCAGCTGAGTGGGACAGGGGAGGGGGCGGAATGGGGGCTGTCCTCTAGAGAACTGGGCTATTTCCTCTCAAACACACAGCTCCAATGAGCTGGCCTAAACATGACATGAATATGTAAATGTACAGTACAGCTTGGCAGGACAGCCCAGTAGACTAAACAGTAGATAAGAGAGGTGAAAGTGAAGTGCGAAGTTGTTTAGCTGATGGACAAAGTTCATCGAGTTAAGGCCTAATTTGATATGCAAAATAATGATGAATGTCATTTATTCATAGCAGGAAATGTTAAGAAAAGGCCAATAGAGTTCAATACTGACCTCAAAGTAGATTCTTACCAGGATTCCTAGGAGACTTTTTTTCTAACATCAAGAAAATGGAGAACACAAAGCCCGCTGTATGTAAACGTTTGGGCACACTTGGCTTTTTTTAACATGTCAGAATAAAAAAAAGATCTAACCCTAACCCTATAGATCACACCATTCAGAATATCAAAAGAGTGAAAAACTTGCAGAATAGTTTGTTTTATTTTTTCCAATATGGCAAAAACTCTTAAAAACACTAAATGTGCTCTAAATTAGCAGAAAATAACATTTAATTTTATTCCCTGAAAAGGATTTGTTTATTTTTACTTAGTAAATAAAACATGCAATATGGTCAGGAGGTTTTCACTTTCATGTGATTGTAGAAATGTTTCATTTATTAAAAAAAGCCATATTACATTTTTTTTTCTTCTAATGCATTTTTGTAGCGTGAGTGTATCTCTATGCATGTCGGCCAAGCTGGGGCCCAGATGGGAAATGCATGCTGGGAGCTCTACTGTCTGGAACATGGGATCCAGCCGGACGGTCAGATGCCCAGTGACAAGACAATTGGAGGAGGAGATGATTCCTTTAACACCTTCTTCAGTGAAACAGGAGCAGGGAAACATGTCCCACGTGCAATCTTTGTAGATCTGGAGCCCACAGTGATTGGTAAGATAACCCTGGCTAATTAAATAACGGTTTGGTTGATAACTGCTTTAGATGGCAGTCTAGTTTAATTTATAGATGCTCTCTGTAACTGTGGAACTTTTTATGCACAGACGAGATCCGTACTGGCACATATCGTCAGCTCTTCCATCCTGAGCAGCTCATCACTGGCAAAGAGGATGCTGCCAATAACTATGCCCGTGGACACTATACCATTGGCAAGGAGATCATTGACCTAGTGCTGGACAGGACCCGAAAACTGGTTAGGTTTTCTCAATTTTATAACAAGAACTTCTTGATAGAAGGCATTTGCTATTGTGGTGTGAAGTGATAAGATTTAGAGTGAGAAATAAACAGAACAGTGATGTAACATAATAGTATAACATTACATGTAACATAATCCTCAAATGACTTATCTTCTCTACAGGCTGACCAATGCACAGGCCTTCAGGGATTTCTCATTTTCCACAGTTTTGGTGGAGGTACTGGTTCTGGTTTCACCTCTCTGTTAATGGAGCGCCTCTCTGTTGACTATGGAAAGAAGTCCAAGCTGGAGTTTGCCATCTATCCAGCTCCTCAGGTATCCACAGCAGTGGTAGAGCCCTACAACTCCATCCTGACCACCCACACCACCCTGGAGCACTCAGATTGTGCCTTCATGGTGGACAACGAAGCCATCTATGACATCTGTCGTAAGAATCTGGACATTGAGCGCCCCACTTACACCAATCTCAACAGGCTCATTGGCCAGATAGTCTCCTCCATCACTGCCTCTCTCAGATTTGATGGAGCTCTGAATGTGGATCTAACAGAGTTTCAGACCAACTTGGTGCCCTACCCTCGAATTCACTTCCCTCTGGCCACCTATGCTCCTGTGATCTCTGCTGAAAAGGCCTACCATGAACAGCTATCGGTTGCTGACATCACCAATGCCTGCTTTGAGCCCTCCAATCAGATGGTGAAGTGTGACCCTCGTCATGGAAAATACATGGCGTGCTGTCTTCTGTACCGTGGAGACGTGGTGCCCAAAGATGTCAACTCTGCCATTGCTTCAATCAAGACCAAACGAACCATCCAGTTTGTGGACTGGTGTCCCACTGGTTTCAAGGTGGGTATCAACTACCAGCCCCCGACGGTGGTTCCTGGAGGAGACCTGGCCAAGGTGCAGAGGGCTGTGTGCATGCTGAGCAACACCACAGCCATTGCAGAGGCCTGGGCCCGTCTGGATCACAAGTTTGACTTGATGTACGCCAAAAGAGCCTTTGTTCACTGGTATGTGGGAGAAGGCATGGAGGAGGGAGAGTTTTCAGAGGCCAGAGAGGACATGGCAGCCCTGGAGAAAGATTACGAAGAGGTGGGCACTGACAGCATGGGAGAAGAAGATGAAGAAGGAGAAGAATACTAAAGAGAAAAAAATGACCAATGATTTTCTAGACTGCATAGAAAAGTCTGCAGTCATCAGTGTGGCCAAACTGAAGTGATTCAGAAACCACATTCCAAATCATTGTCATGGTAAATACAAGTTCTGTTATGTTTTTGTAACTGAAGCTGAATTAAAATAATGCAATACATACATTTTCTGGAGTATATTTTCAAACACGACACTAAACCACATTACATGTTGTCTAAATTAAGAACTATTGAAGCAGTAGGTTATTTGTGACAGACATATGACTATAGTTGTTTTTAACCCTGACTCGGGGACCCACTGCCCTGATCCAGCACAGCTAATCAAGCTAATGACAGGTGTGATACTGAAGCTGTTAAGGCTGTAGCCCTACTGGTGTTGAAAAACTATGCCCTAGAGTATAACATTCCACACCAAAAACAGACATTGATTAGTAGACAGCAAACTTTTTTAGCAAGTCCCCTGCACTTAGTTAAAACATGAGCATTTTTGTGCTAAAAATAGTATCTAAAAATCTAAATAAATAAAATTAATATAATATTTATATTATAAATATTTTATAGATTTAAATCATCTTTGTAAGGCCTATGCCATTTTGTATTTTTGTATACAGTACAAACATATATCTTACCTGAGAAGTTGGACTTAAAGAATGTAATACAGTGTAGTACAAACAATAACTAATTGGTTTATGCAACCTTTAAAGAACCGAATGGTAATTTCATAGAGGATTTTTCCATTAGTTCAAAATATATAGTGTCCATGACAAATTCAGTATCATTTGAATATTGATTTTATGAGACAAAATAGACAAAACCGTTTTCTAATTTTTGTTGTTGCATTAAATTGTTTCCCTTTGTCTCTTCTCCACTTAGGGAGTTAGAGTGTGCAAAATCTCAGATAACTCTAATATATAAATCAACCTTTCCACCTTAAGAAGAGCATAAAATTATTCAATAGAAAAAAACTTTTATTTAAGTTCACTGCGACCATATGATATCATCACAGTGCAACTGTAGTGACCTAGTCGCACAGGAATTTTGCTTATTGTTTTTTTTTTTTATTAAATAAAACATTCCCATTTGGTTTATATGCCATATTATAACTACACTGGACAAGTACAGTTTTTTAGCACAGTATTTAACCCAGTTTGAGGACCAGGAGATTATAAGGATTGCAAATAAAGGGCTAAATTATGCCCTTAACTATCTTCTCCCACACAGACTCCCGTAAAAAGCAAAGTAGATGGTGGGTAATGATGGGGTACATGAGGAAACATTGAACACTGCATTTCCAAGGTTGGTCTAAATACACTGAAAAAGTAGGTGAATACTGAATACAGTGCACTAAACGTGTTCAGTAACGTGTTCCATTAAAATACATCATCAGTGACTTATTTAGTATACATATGAAATGCATGGGAAAAAACTGTCATTTTTATTTCATTCACACTATTTCTGTATGTTACTAATGAACACAATTATTTTTTTACTATATACTCAACATTATTTTGGCTCTTGTGGCCTGCTTCAATCCACTACAGCTCCCATAATCCCACTGGCTTTTCTTGAACTAGGTCAGCAATTTGTCATAGTCTAAAAACACAGACTGTCTTACTGAACTGATAAACTGATAAAGCTGTCTCAGCAGAAACTTCATCATTAGAAGCTTTTTATTGAGTCCTTCTTTAGAGTATGTGTTTACACACTGTGCTGAGTTTAGAATAGCTAATAGATAGATAGATAGATAGATAGATAGATAGATAGATAGATAGATAGATAGATAGATAGATAGATAGATAGATAGATAGATAGAAAGTTTTCTACCAAAAAGTGACTGTGGTTATTCTGAACACTGAAAAATGTAGGACTGAATAACAGACCCTGATAGCAAGTCCGCTGGCTTGATAAGGTCGACAACCGACTGACCGAACCACAGCTGGTCCACCCTCGGACCACCCAGATTTGTGTTCTGTGTACAAACTCCAGCTGGTTTTAATCTCCTCAGATTTTAAACGAACAGAAACTTTTATTTTAGAAAATAGAATAAGACAAATATAACAAACAACAGCATTAAAAATGTACTAATTTACAAACAATAAAAAAGGAAATAAATGAAGGGAAAGTATGTGAACTGAACTGTAAGTGAAAAACGAGTGATGAACACTGATATTCTGCTTAACTACCGCCCAGAAAACGCTTAGCTAAACGCCCGTGCACCGCCAGTTTAGCCTTAGTGGGCCGTTATCCTCTTGCTATCGGAGAAAATCTAATTTCTGCGTTCCTAGTACTTGTATTCCTTCATATCTCAGCCTTGTGTACCTCTTCGACATAAGACATAAGCCTAAAAACGTAAACAGTTTATTAGTCCCCGAGTAAACCCGCTATCTCACCCTGACACGGGTACATGTAGTAGTTTACTCTCTCACTGACTTTCTGTCCGAGTCAGAGGAGAAGGAGTGGGCGGGGCAGTGGCGTCACAGCCCCGGCATGTTCTAGACGTTCTGTGTGTTTTATTTTTTTGGGCTCGCGCTCAGCTGATCGTGACGCAGCGCCGCGGGCCGCAGGAGAAGGGCGGCGGAGGGACAGATATAGTCGCGGGGAAAAGCCCTCAGTCTGGATATGAGGCCCGGCGGAGCAGCACGACGAGAAAACTGACACAATCGCGTGCGGGGTGTGTGTGTATCGCTGTCAGAGACCGACATTAGCCACCCCTCTCGCGGAGGACCCGCCTCTTCTCGCGCAGAGCCTTCAGAGGCTTCACCCAAAATAATACATTCGTGTTCAGGAAGACAGGCGCTGCTCCTGCTCGGTGGACGCTTCTAAAAAAGGTAAACACTCGCCTCTCCCTTCGTCCTGTGGCTAACATGGAGAAGACGGTCCGCTGGATTACTGAATTCGCTGAAACCTGCTGGCCTGTATGAGTGCCTTTAGTCTGGGCTACTTTGTGCGCTCCCTGTGTAATAGGATGACGAGTGTGAGCACCCGCAGCTGTCAGTGGCCATATGGGCCAAACACATCGCGGGGTTGGAGCTTGAAATAACAGCACATTGTGTGGGGCTTCCAGAGAACTCCACGCGTTTAGAGGCGCAAGGCCCCATCCGAGGGAAATACCTTTCTAAATTCAGTCAGCTGACCCGAATCCCATAGCTCGCCGAGGACGCATCAACAGCTCATTAGTAGTGGCCTTTAAACGTGCACCATTTGGATGGAAATGATGTATGGCCAGATTGCTCCTTATTCCAATAAGCTGGAGACTTTTTAGAGTTGGGGAAAAGTCACCATCTTGAGAGTATGCTTAGCCCAACATGCAAACAAGATTTGTTTAATACCTGTAACTGAAATAAAACAACATGCTGAACTCGTCCCAGTCCAAACTGGGGCTGTCTAATTCTGTAGGCTAACCATAAAGCAAAGCAAAAGGTTATTCTGACATATGCTGCTTTTTAGGCCTGTTTGTTTTTTTTAAAGGTCATTAGCATGTAATAACACTCTAATGAAGTGTACTGAGATGTCTTATTTATGTCTTCATCGTAGGTGCAGTGAGGAGGGGAAGACATGGTGGATTATTATGACGTTCTGGGAGTGTCACGCAGCGCCTCTCCAGATGACATCAAAAAAGCGTACGTTGGATTACACGCTTGTCTATAAATCAAGATTTTGTGGACTGACTTGCAGAATGAGGAGGCTTCTTGTGTGTCTGTTTGCTTTGCCCATATCAGTAAGGAACAGTGTACAAATAGTCCAGTTGGGCTCACTTCACAGACACTTGCAAAACTGAACACTTGGACCCATTGCTCAATATCTCTGTGTTTATTACCCTGTTAGGCCAAACTTGGACACCAACACACGGCCTGCACAAATGCGAATATTACTGATCTGTATAGGAGTTGATTCGGGTAGCCTCTCTGTGGTTGGTTTCCATGGCTCAGTTACAGATAGGATGACTGGGCACATTTCCCTGTAAAACTTTTATGACTCAGCACTATTTACGCTTAGTGGACTAATGCTCTGTCCTGGACCAGCATCAGGTTTCTCTGTTCACTACCGCAAATCCGGATTAACCCAACGCTATCTGAATCTTTATTTTGCTGTTTTTCCAAGTTTTTATTGTAGTTTATATTAAAACTGTTTGTAGCCTCATGAAGAAAGCTCCACAATGCTCCAAAGTGCTCACTGTTATCATCCAACTTTGTACACTCAGTTGCATATAAATGAGTTTGTGTGTATAGCTACAGGAAGCTGGCCTTGCGGTGGCACCCAGACAAGAACCCAGACAACAAGGAGGAGGCAGAGAGAAAATTCAAGGAGATTGCAGAAGCCTATGAAGTCTTGTCAGACAGTAAGGCCCTCAGGACTTGGATCTGTGTGTTCCTGTTGTTGCATACAGTTTAGTTTCATGTTTGTCATTTGATTTTGTAATATATATATTTTTTCATTTCCAAGGAAGCAAAAAAGAAGCATATGATACCTATGGCAAAAGTGGCATGCCAAGCTCAGGTGAGGAAATCATGTTATATGCATATTTATAAAATCTACGCCTTATCTTAAAAATATCTTAAAAATGGCAATTTTACAGGTTAGGGCAAAAACCTAATTTAATTTTAATATATGCCTATGAAACCAGATTTTGTTTTCCCAAGCAGTCCTGAGCAATTTCTTTTGGTCCACATGAGAACTGTGGCTTCTGCGTTCAAGTCGCAAAAGAAAAGTAGCATAGAAGTAAAAATCGACAAAAACGATTTTTCATCCGACAGTGACAATATAAACAAACTCCACTGACATGGGAAAAATGCAACATGCATGTAACGTAACATGGGTGTAACGTATTTCAGTAGATTACAGTGGAATGCGTTTTTGCTGACTTTGTAATATTTCACTTGAGATGTGCATGTGAATTGTCACAGCAGTCAGAAATATATATAAAATCTTTCTCTTAGGTTTACCCTGAAGACTGTTTAGACTAGAGAAGAACAACTGTTATCATGTTTTGCAGTTAACTGATCTGTTTACAGCAAACAATTAACTTCTATGTTATTCTAATCAGCCGATTGGTGTCTGTATAAGGCACAATTTTGCCTGATTTTTTTTTCGCCTCAGACTGTTAGAATTTAACCCTGTCTAAAGTTGGGTAAAGTTGTAATGCGATTTTCTATATCTACTTTCCCCAAAGGCTCCGGAGGCAGCTCTTATTCCGATGACTTCCCAGGATTCACCTTCACATTCCGCAGCCCAGACGAGGTGTTTCGGGAGTTCTTCGGAGGGCAGGATCCGTTTGCCGACTTCTTCGGTCAGTCAGCTGGAGTCATAGCATGCTTTGAGAGGAGGCTCATTGACTGCTGCTGTTTCTTGCGTGTCAGACTTTCCTCTCACACCTACAGCTCTCATGAGCTTGTCACATTCTCCCTCTCCTATTGTTTCTGCACTGTCTCAGCGAGCTGTGTGCCTCTATTTCTTTTCTAATCTATCTTTGTTTCTCTGTATCTTACACCTGTTAGATGATTTCCCATTCGGAGGCAGGCACAGCGCCTTTCATGGTCACCATGGCTCCTCCAGACTCGGGACCAGCCGGTTCTTCTCCTTCCCCTCAGCAGATGGTTGGAATCTTTCCCCTTCTGTAGCACATGTTCACTATGGATCTGTTTATTATAGACAAAAATTCAGTGCTGCTGTGCATTTATTGATGTAACTTTCACTTTCATTTGCAGTTGACTTCACCACCTTCTCCTCCTCTTCCTCCTCCTCCTCAATGGGTGGCATGGGAGGGGGCAATTTTAAGTCCGTGTCCACTTCAACACGCATCGTCAATGGAAAACGAACCACCACAAAAAAGTCAGTTCACTTCTCTAATGTAATCTTTTACATTGTTTTATTATTATTATTATTATTATTAGTTGATATTCATGGCAGCACATCACAAGAGCTCATTTTATTTGCAGTCATTTACAGAACGTTTATTGCGTAGTTAAAAACTAGGATTTGTAATTAGGAAATTAATCTGTAAAGTCAGAAGTTCATGGATGTTTTTACACTCACATGCAAATCTCTGCACACAACAGCTGCAGTTCTGTTAATTATTTGTGCTTGCAGGATCAGAGAGAATGGGCAAGAAAGAACAGAGATTGAGGAGGACGGGGTTCTGAAGACTGTCCTTATCAATGGTAATACTCTCCCATTTGTTCTTTAATCCCTGGGTTATTATCAGTATACTATATCTTTGGGGCTTCATAGCTATTAAAAATGATTTAAGATTATTATTTCCTTTAAATGTTACAAGACTACAATGTCAGGAGCACAATGCCAATAGTTATTTATTTATTTATTTACTTAGCACCAGACATCCTCCCCTCCCACCACAAAATGTTACTCAATAGAACACCTAGCACATGTCAAAGTCCTTGTCCTAACAAAATGTGCAAAAAGTACTTTAAGTGCAGGTTAACTTTCCTATAGATTCATAATTTCTCACATTATTTGTATGAAATTTAAACAATTCTGGGAAAGCCACAAACACATTATTTGAATATTGACCCCCATATAATCTTAACATTTTCATTGTAGTTAAAATAATGGTTTATCCAATATTTACTTAGATGTACTCTAAATGTAGTCTGTCAGATCAGTCTAGAGCTGTGTTTTGTGTTTGCACTGGAGCTACAAGACTAACGTAGTTAACAAATAGCCAGTTAGCATCATACAAACATGGATAAACATAAAGAAAATGCAGACTGCAAGGTGGCTAATGCTTTTCTGTTATGTTTTTAGCTACAGAACACCTTTTGTCCATTTGTATAGATCATAGTGTGTCTTACAGTGTCAAAAACATGCAAGTATGGGAATAGACCCACTAACTTGACGATGTGATGATTTTGTCATGCAGCTATGTTTCTATGTGTAGTGCACACTTTCTTTTCAGAGTTTATTTATTGAGTTTAACATATTGCAAAACATAAAACATAAAAATGTGCTATACTGTGGCACAGTACACCGTTCACTTATAGTTGTATCTACATTAATTGACCATTTTATCAGGTCCACTTACCACAAAGGTGTATGTATACATGTATGCCAGTCCACTATTACAAAAAGTTAGGTATCCTAAAATCCTGGTTATCTTAAAAGTTAATTTAGCCAGAAACTGACCACTGATGAAGGACTAGAGCATGACTAACACAAACAGTGCAACAACAGATGAGCTGTCTTGGAAGGTAGACCAACAATGTAGGTGTGTAAAAAAACAAAACAAATGTGTAAACAATCCAGCAACACCAGTGGAACTACAATGTTAGTTCATCCCCCTGCCCAAATAACACCTGTTCAGTGGGGGTCCTGCTGGGGTCCTGACCATTAAGTGAAGAGAAGGCCAACAAATTGTTATAATAATTGTTGTAATAGTTCTGAGACAGAACTATTACTGATATGGTAACTGGACCTGATAAAGTGTTGACAAAGGACTTAATAAAGTGGCCAGTGGTCAAAAGCTTTATTACTTGTAAGCAGCATTAGTCGCTTTAGCCGTAGTGTATAACTAGAGGACTACTTTGGCTATTTCTGTGGTAACAAGCAAATTATGTCAGGTACGGAGTCTATATAGTGTGTTTTTGTCATTGTAACTGTATCTGTTGGTGTTTATGTTCTCAGGTGTGGCAGATGAGATGGCCTTAGCTCTGGAACTCAGTCGCAGAGAGCAGACAAGCCAGCCTAATCGGACACACCAGCAGCAGCTGCCTTCGAGGGCCGCCCACACCGATCTGGCTAACCACACCCCCCGAAACAGCACCCAACGCTCCTTTAGCTCTGCACCCTTCTACCATTTCCCCAATGCCAGCGAGGATGAGGAAGATGAAGACCTGCAGATGGCACTGGCCTACAGCCTGTCAGAAATGGAGGCCCAGCAGCGGGCAGCTGCCTCCTCCCAGGACATGATCTCAGGTGCTAAGGGAGGGCGGGACAAGCAGCCTGAGGGTGTTCAAGGTGGTAAGGTGGGGGGTGTCACTCACAAAGCCACTGCAGAGAGGGATGAGACAGATGATTCAGCACAAAGCAGCCCTTCATCTCCAGAGGAGATAGAATCAGGGAAAGAATCAGACAGGAGTGTCAGCCCTGGGGGGGTTGTTGTAGAGGATAGAGAAGGGAAGGAGCCCATAGCAAATGGTACCACTGTGCTGAAAAGACGGAGGAAGTGTCGGTGTGTGGTGTTTTAGTGTGAGCTGATAGCAATCCTGAGCGGTGGAACTGAGAATGGATGTACTGTTAAGCACTGCTGCATGATGTAATCAGTATTAACCTATTGAATGGCTGTTGTGGTGTTCTTAACCCCGTTTATAGTTTGTACATTGTGTTGATGGAGCGGTCTCTGCCTGTTGTTGTAGAGAATACACCACAGTGTTAGGAAGAGTGTTTTTTGTTATTCTGTTTTGGATGTTATACTGTGTGGAGTGAGTAACAGGACCGGTGCCAATATGTTTATGACTGGGACATTAGTTCAGCTGGCTATTTTTTCATTTTGAATTGCAAAGGTAATACATGTTTGTGCCTAAGAAATCCAGTGCTATGCCTTGAGCATTGTACTGAAGCTGTGTGGAACAAATCACGTACAGTTATACACTACATATTTGTGCTTTATGTGAATTCACTGCTAGGCTTTATTTTAGGTTTTATTGTGAGTCAGATTAACCAAGTTTATCTCCCAGTGAACTTTGGTCTTTGCAAGTCCTGAGCAATGCAGTCAATTCAAATTTTGGAGACTTAACGTATATTTGAGTCATTTTGACATTCAGATTCTAAGGTAAAGCTGAATCAGACTATTAGAAGAAAGATTACATGTAGCTGTATTCTTGCAGCTTTTGTGCTACAGCGTTATTTGTTTGGAGTCCTTTTGAAAGGGAACTGTTGAATGTGGTGAGGAAATTTTTCAGGCGATGAGGAATTTCTCGAAATGATGCTACTATGAATGCTTCAATACAAGGTACAACCAAATGCTGTTTATCAACTACTGCAAAAGGAAGAATTTATACTGATCACACTATTTGAAACTGTTTGTGGCATGATGGCATTCCTCTTTCAGTCGATATTGTACATCATAATGATGCAATAGATTGCTTATCTCTTGTAATGTAAGCTACGACTCAGCACTGAATCTGGTTTCAAGTGCAGGTAATTGCTATTTATGAAGAAGATTAGAAAAGGAATATCTGTTGATGAATATGTTATATGTTTTACATCAGAATGAATCAAAGCTTGTGCCTCTTGTTCATCTGCATATGTTTCTGATCTTGTCCGTGTTTACCTGACTCCCTTTCCCTGCTGTTACAGAGTCTGACTTCCAGGCCTTCACGGGCTGATTGGTCACCACCTCCCCCCCTTCTGTTTCCCTGAGGTCTGTAGTGCATCCCTAACACCCGATTGTCCATTTCTGAATGCTGTAGGGTAAGGGTGGGCTACCCTCAGTTAGGACATATGAGATTTTCTTAACACTAATAAAGCTTGCTTTAAATTTGTATTAGGTCTCAGACTGTATAGCATTGAAACTTGGTTAGAGGGTTGTCCATCCCTTCAGTATAAAGGAATATCATTGTTTACATTAGTATGTGTAATTTAGAAGACATGCAGAGGCAAATAGATTCGTCATTACCTCACATTTTCATTAAATGTGTCTGTCTGGTGGTACTCACCTTAAGATCATTAGCTAGTGTCGGTGTGTCATTGGGAATGGGAGTAGAGCAGTAGAGGTAGCTTGTCTCAGTGACAGCACTAACGCCTCATCCATCCATGTGCCCTGAACAGGTGAAGAGCTCCCAGGTGCTCTCCCCCCCATCTGGCTCTGCTGCTGCTCACTCTTTTCAAAGTTTTATTTGGAAAAACACAACAAACAGGTCAATATCAGCACTGAGACTGTGTGCGTGTCTTTGTGTGTGTGCGAGTATCTGAAGTTCTGAGAGGAAAGACTGGAAACCTGGATTTTTACAATATTCTGATATTCAGACCACATGAATCTCTTTCGAGCTAATTCGTGTCTTATGGAGAAAGCTACTGGATAGATTTTTGGGAATCATGTTTAGTGTTACAGGAGCAATGAATGTATAGCACTTTTAGAATGCTATATTAAGGAATTCAAAATCATCTGGAATACTACGATAAAAGTCAAATCTTTGTTCAAATGATTTTCATGTTCTTTTATTTAAATGGACACACATATAACGACTCATATACAAGCTTGCTGCTAGTGCACGCTCCCCTGCACTGGAGGGTATATCCCAGAAGGCTTAGACAAACTAGACTGCACTGACCTGAGGGCGCCTGTGGTGTTGCACATGAGTGACAAGCCAGCAGGTTCTTTCTGTTACAATTACGCTTCTGTCTAACACCTGAAATCTCCCGAAAAGCTCCAGTCAGGAACATGCTCAAGTGGGACATCGGTTTTACAAAAACAACAACACACTTCTGACTTAAATGCATATGCCTGGTTACTCTGCTCGCTGACAATCAAGAGCTAGTCCTTTTAGTCCTGAAGTTCCCATTTGCTCTTTCTACTTGGGGCTTAATGCAGTAAAAGTTCTCAGGAAGAGTGTGACAGAGCACAAACAGCCCACACCATGCTGCTGCACCACACCACATTTAATTCAGAACAATTTAAAAATTATAGTCATATATTTCTCTTTTTTTGTATAATTTTCCACATATTTGCTACATGAATCAACAAATAGACTTTTCAATGAATTATTTACAATAATCACACAACAGAAAGTTTCCACAGGTCAGAAAGAACATGAGGAAAAGCAAGCACATTGAGTGATGGGTATTACACTTTGTGTTTGATACACTAATCAAGCAGTACATTCCTCCAACAAGAGTCTTGCTCTGTTCAAACGTTAGCACTGTGCATACATATAGCCACCATGTTTGACTGGATAGGACATTTAATGTGGATGAAGTCATTTTTGACCTCAGTGGAGTTTAGATTCTCAATTGGCAGGAAAGAAAGAGATGTGCTTAAACTTGCCATGCTGAAATTAGGTCCATTTGTGTCAGTACCTGAAGCTTATGTAATAAGTTTTTACCTGACTATCTACTCAGCTATGATTGACTCACTCAGAAAGGTCTGTCCATTGTACCCAGCACACAGTGATGACTGTCAAATTGATTTCATGGAGCCTTCCCTGTATCTTGAGCGAATAAGGCCATGGTTAAAAATGCATTAGAAAATTTCTCGAGCACGGAAAAGTCCATGTAATAGCTTATGTGAGTGTTTGACGGGAGGGAAGGATGCATATAGGCAGACTGGCACACCACACAATAGATCACTGTGGGAGGGCCTTCAGAATAGCATTCACTTCTTCTGCCACGGCTGTGAGAGCAAATTCAAACTGGTCCTGTGGAAAGACAAAATAAACATCAATGTATGTGACCTGAGTGGAAACATAATCCTAATACCAACAGAAATGCAAAAACAAAAAACGCCTTAGCCACTCTCTGTACACCATATATTACAAAAACAAATGCTTTGCATACCTTGGTGCGCACCATACTTGGTCTCTGGTCACGAATGTGTTCCAGTGTTGCAGCAATGTCAATCTCCTTCACACCTAGACGCATGAGAGCACAATCATGAGACACACACAATAAACCTCAGTGAAATGTGAACTGTGCAAGATGCATTGACTTGCACATGTAGGGTACCTTTAGCCATGCGGTTTAGAACCATGTCTATTAGGATGTATGTGCCAGTTCTTCCAGTGCCGTCACTACAAGAGATCACAAAACAGTTGATTACATATAAAATACATGACAGTGATGATATATCTGGCTTCTTTCCTGCCCCCCTGAGATTGAAATTGGTATTGCAGTTGTTTACCTGCAGTGCACAATGATTGGACAGGAGCGCCCGCGGTAGCACTTGTTCACTTTCCTGAAAAAAGGACGAGCAGCCAAAGGAAAAAAAAAATCACACAGGATTAAAATGGGTGGTAGAGAGATGCCATTCAACAGCCAAACACTATTTTTCACAGTCTTATTTAAATGTAACATGCTGTTACACTCCGAGCTATCAGTCTGTCAGATGAAAGTGCAGGGTTTAAAGGAAAGGAAACGCGCAGATGTCACAGTGTTCCCTCGTTTAGAGGACAGAGGTAGAGGAGGAGGGAGGAAGAGGGGGAGGATGGAGCGTCCTTTCAGCTTCGTTCCTGCTGCACTCACACCTACCAATGATCATTTTTGTGACTATGCAACTGGACCCAGACTACTAGCTGCAAACCACAAAAATGACACTGGGAGGTGTGCAACGTTCAGGAGCCCACCAGCCTCCATCAGAGAAAAGGGCAGAGAAAGGAGAGAGGGAGGAGAAAGAGAGAGGGAGGAGAACAGGAGAAGGACCAGGAACCCCAACTGCAGAGGCAAGGACGGGAGAAGAACTGAGCAGACACATCTTCAAGGGTGGGTTTTTATTTGTAGGACTTGAGGGACACCATAAAAACAAAACCCACAAAAGGAGAGAGAGAAAATAGTATGGATTGACTTAGGACTGTGCAACAGTTCACCATGACGGAATTTAGTCTTGTCTGTGCAGGGACGTGGGAAGGTGTTGTACCACCCTCTTAATTTCAGGACTGTTTAACTGCTATAACTAAAAATTAGTAATCTGACTAGATTTAGTTCTGGTGTGGATGTCCATGTAGGGTGGAGTTCCAGTTTCATTTATACATTTTAAATATCTGCCCTGGAGGGGTGTACTGCAAAAACGCATCAACTGTGACACCAGGACTAACAATGATTTTAAAAAATTAAAATTTCAGTTGATATAATTAAAGAGTTCCAACATGCTGAATGTCCTGTAACAGTTTTAAATATATTTATATGCTGAATAAAATAACAGCTAATGTATAATGGCAAAACACATTTTTAATTCTTTAAAGAATAAGAATACAGCATTGATATTTCTTGTATGTGTAAAGCACACTCCCAACAATGCAAATCACTGAAAAAATATTCTCAAAAGTCAGTAATGTGTTTTGGTTTTGGAACAATACCTTTCAATGACCACACAGAATGTTATACGTATATATATATAAACTGCATTTAAGTACTGAATCTTGTCTAAGTATGTCATAGTATTGTATTGTCATAGTATGAATATGTGTGTAAAACATTATATCTCTTATGAATAATATGTGAAGTGAGCACAGCCTGCATCTTCAATTACTGCACCAGTGACTTGTGAACAGCTGTATTAATACCTGCATAATAGCTAGTCTTTTGTAAAAATCAATATAACTGTCAAAGCTGTCCATTTTTATCCGACACATTTTGCTTGACGTGCAGCTTTCGAACAATTAAAATGATAAGAAAACAAGCACAGCACTTAGCATAGCCATCCTCTTTATGATGTTTAAAATTTGAGCACCTCCAAGGCATTGCCTTCCCGCGTCCCTGTGTGTGTGTACGACATGTCTGATCGCATATATACAAACGGAGTTCAGTGCTGCGTCAGCTGTAGCAGTACCTGCGGAAGTCCAGCAGGGGGCGTGTGGAGGTGGGGATGCCCTGTGCAGGCCAGCTGAGCAGGTGGAACTGGGTCAGCGTGCGCGTCTCCTGCGTCTGTACGTTCTTCAGGTAGAAACTGCGCACCAGGAAGTCCTTACACCAGATGTGCTCTGACACCAGGTTGACCTGGGGGTCATAAGTGAGCCCAGTGAGGACCAAGACAACCATATGGTGCTGTTTATCAACATCCGTCCTCTCACACAAAAACCTGGACAAGGTGTAGAGGTAAAACTGGAGCCTGAAACAGAAAGTACGTACTAGACAAGAATAGACTGGCTGAGATGACACAAACTATTTGTGGAATCTGCTGAGTGCTTTGACTGATATATGTCGTCCTTGATTAACAGTTAGCATGGCTTGTAGTGACACCATATGCAGCAATAAATGTGGCTCTGTTTGCACAAAAGCTTTTACAGGGTTTATGTTAACCAAGAACATTTAATTACCAGGACAGATTCAAGGTTTTAGGCAAACAAATAATTAGATTTCCGGTGACTCAGCGCGTATTAACTTATCCAGCAAATGAGGGGTGAGCTAGTGAAACGGAATTGTTCACCTCGTAGATGTTGTATAGAGAGGATCCTTCATCTGGCCAATAACGTTCACACTGCTGTTCTCCATCCTCTACCAGAGCAGTCATCATCACTATCACTGTGCAGCCATTCTCCCATACCATCTGCAACACAAACATATAAAGTGCTGAGCACAGAACAGCAAAGAACACTGCTAATCCTCGGCTCACTGGCTGGCAGGCCTGATTCTAGTGAGTAAATGGTTATTGAATAAAGCAGTATGTGAGTTAATGGTTAACCCCTGAACTGTTACTGACCTGCCAGAAGTCAGCAATGGTGTGTGGCAGGGGGCCTTGGGTTGCGATGTAAGCAGGCATCCGAGGGTCATGGTCTATCTGTTGAGGACAATGAGGGAAAGAAGTGTGGTATTTTTGCATATTAAAAAAATGCTTCTAATTTGCTGTTACATATTAACAGTTGAAGTTGTCCTTACTATAATGCTGGCATTGATGTAATCGTCTCTGTTTGGGTTGATTTCAGGCTTCAGCTTTACCCGCGAATGATCGTCTGAAATACACAAACACATCGTAAGACCTGAGGGCACCAGCGTACCACGCATTCAGAAAACATCTATAAACGGTGTTGAATGATCGTCAATAATGAAAATTAGTCCTCTAGCATTATTTCCAGAACAAGTACTGCACAAAGAGAAAACAATGAAAGAAAATGCTGGTAACGACAAGAAAGAAGCAGTCTTACATGGAACAAAGTCAGGGTACCGATTCTTCTCCAGGTTGCTCTCATTCTGGGCAATGGAGACAGAGCTGGGTTCGGCCTGGTACGAGCACAAAGCCTCCCACTCCTTCTGCAAGCGATCCTTATTCTTCAGATGGTCCTCCATATAGGCCTGATGAAACAAGGTAACGCAGCTGCCCATAAGAGATCACTGAATTTTGCTAGTCTTTGTGCTTTTGCCTTTTTAAGATTAGAGGTAAGATATCTTGTTGCTGTCCAAAGACAAACAAATATCCCCAAATGGGCAACTTTACAGGAGAGGGCAAAAACCTGCTTTATTTTAATGTAAGTCAATTGAACCAGACAACCAGTCATGTGACCAAATGCAAAAATTTAAAATTAGTTTTTGTTTTCTCCACTTTGCTTTGTGGCGCACCTTAGGAATAAAACTATATCAATAAAAAGCTACATGATAAAAAAATCAATCAGTTTAAACATTTCATTAACTTGCATCACATTTTTACTTTACTTATAGATACTACTGAAAGTCTTATTAGCTCACGTCAAAGAGCTGAGTCCCAGACTGTAAAAGTATGATTTGATCTTTTAGCTTCCCAAGTAAATTATTTTGGCCTTAGTAAGAACATTCTAGAACAACTGAAATGGTACTATGAGGCGGCCGGGGTTGTTTTCTGTACCAGTATCATGTGTCCAGTTGAGATGTCCATATTGGACTGTGCTGGTTCTTCGCTCCACGATGGCGTGCTGCTATGTGAGCTGGGGCTGTGCTGTGGACCGTCACTGAACTGAGATGACACGCTGCTAACACGGGATGTGTCTGTACCTCTGCGACCGCCTGGCTCTGGACGGCTAAATGACGATTTTGCTGCCATGTGCTGCCGACAGAGCTCCTGAGACACACAGAGGAACGTCACAGTTTAAAAGCTATGGACTAATGACTATGTTTGACTATTTGACTACATCATATTATGACAAGGCCCATGAAGGTATTATGTATTATTCTATTCGTTTAGTGCCATCATGTTAAGTTTGTGCATTTCTTAATAAATGGACCATTAATAACCATCTCAATTAAAGCTGTAAATCCCTTGTAAGGTTACTACTTCATATACCAGGTTTAGTCATTCCAGTGAAAACTTATAGTACACTAATAGACACACTGAAAATGATTTCCAATCTTTCCCTTCTCTTATTCTGCGCAGTGATTTGCTCTCCCACCTGGTAGTCAAAATGTGTCTCAGTTCCAGCCTCAGGGCCCAGTCCCAATTTGCCTGAGGCTAGCTGACGGGCATGGTGGCGCAGACAGGCGATTGCTAGAGCAACCAACACTACCGCACCCACACACGCCATGGCAACCATGGTCAAGACGACCCCACGTGAGCCATCTCCGATCCGTGTGGCTTGAGGAAGACCCTCACTCCTCTGTAGAGAGATAGCGAGAAAGAGAGGGATGATAGAGAGGGAACAGAAAAGGTGTTAAATGAATAGCACACCCTCTTAATCTCCACCAGTAATATTACTGTAATTAAACATTTAAAATCAATTTGAGAAATACATTTGATCCACTCAGCTGGGCTCTCAAAGCTATACAGGACAATTACACAGTGAGGCGGCAGAGCAAAGAGGCAAAGCGCGAAATAAAGAATCATGTGTGCCGTTTGGGCTCGACTCAGCCACCCAAGTAGAAATGATTATCTGCTAATGCAGCCGGGAGCCAAACGCCCAGCCCAGTGCGTCTGAAACAGCAGCATGGGTGAGGAGGAGAGGGCATGCTAGGTGCGGGCTTTGGGTGGTCTCTCTGGCACAGTTAACAGAGCGTCTCCCCCGCACTCTCATTCTCTTTGTCTCTTTTGTTTCTCTCTCTCTGTTTGTGTAAACAAGCTGGATGTCAGCGCCATCATCAGCGACTAATTACCCGGGCAACCCACACAGTCACACACACACACACACACACACGCCGGCACGTGCCAGCCCTCCTCAAGCCTCTCTCTGAAATAATTAGCAGAAGTCACCTGCCCCTCGCCCCCTCCGCATAATTACCAAGCAGTAAACAATTAAAGAGACCCCTCCTCCGAACGTAGGGTTAAACAGCCAGAGGAGAAATCTCTTACTCTCTCACTGTTCATCTCTCTCAATCTCTCTCACTCTCCCTCTCTCTTTCTGAGTCTCCCCTGCTACTCTTATTTATTTCCTGGGAGAAAAGAAAGAACAAAGTGAAAGAGAGGAAGGGGGAGAAAGAGAGTGAGAGTGCGAGAGAGAGAGATGGAGAAGGGAGAAAGAGAGTGAGAGAGAGAGGGGGGAGACTGAGAGGGAGAAAGAGAGGGAGAGAGAGGAGAATAAGAGAGCTGGAGAGAGAGCAAGAGAGGGAGGTAAAGTGTGTTCAGCCCGCCCCCCCTTCAACCCCTGCCTGTTGATGTTGCCATGGTGTCTGGGAGCCTCCGCAGGGGAGAACAGGCCCTAGTGCTGCCATGGCAACAAGAGAATGCCCTGTGTAATTTACAGAGAGAGAGAGAGAGGGTGAAAGAGAGAGAAAGAGGGGTGATAGAGAGAGAAAGGGAGGGGGTAAAAGAGAGAGAAAGGGTGAGATAGAGAGACAGAGAGAGCGAGAGAGAGAAAGAGAGAGAGAGAGAGAGAGAGAGAGAGAGAGAGAGAGAGAGATGGGTTAAAGAGAAAGAGAGGGGTAATGGAGAGAAAGAGAGAGGGGTGAAAGGGAGAGAGGGGTGAGAGAGCGATAGAAAGAGGGAAGAGGGGAGGTGAAAGAGAGAGGGGGTGAGATGAGAGAGAGGGGTGAGAAAGACAGGGGTAAAGAGATGGGTGATAGAGAAAGATGGAAAGAGGGATGAGAGAGGTGTGAGGGGGGATAGACAGAGGGAGAGGAGAGAGAGAGTGTTAGAGAGAGGGCTGAGAGAGTGAAAGTGAGCGAGAGAAAGAGAGGAAATAAGAATAAAGGAGAGAGTGAAAGACTGATGAGAGAGAGTATGAGAATAAAGGAGAATGAGAAAGACTGATGATGAGAGAGAATGAGAATAAGGGACAGAGAGAGGGAATGAAAATAAGGGAGAGTGAGAGAGAGTAATGGGGAGAGAGAATAAGAATAGAGAGAATAAGAGGACAAGAGAGGACAGGAGAGGAACAGAGAGGATATGGCTTTGAGTCATCACTTATTAAACAAAATGTATCTTAGAAAAGCCAAATAGAGATAAAGAAAGAATTTAGAGATCTAACCTGCATCGTAGACATATGAAGCTGTATTTATGAATTTACAATTTTTTTCCAGCAGAGATTAGGTTAAAATGAGAAAATTAGGTTACATAATTAGAAGTCACGGATCGATGTGTGAGATGCTTTTTTGAACCAGTGTGTCGGTGCATATCCAAGATAAACTCACTAATCCCACGTTAAAACCTTGACAGCTGGTGCGATGGACACAGATTAGGCCACCTTTGAAGTGAGTATAATTTAATGGAGGTCTAGGCCTAATCTGATGCTTCAAAAACATGCCGTAGGAGCAGCATGGTGGGAGAAAACTAAAAGTGAAAAAACACAACATGTTTGAAGTGGAATTTCTTTTTCACAGCACTGAAGCCAAGGCATGTAATATATTACTGGATCAGGCAAAACGACACTGGGCTTTTACTGAACATGGATATGTAGAGCAGTTTCACTGAACTGCCTGCAGACAAACAGTACCCGAAGAAGGGAGCACGCTGAGTAAGCAGTGAGAGATGAGTGTGAATACGTCCTTCTGTCTCACCACAGAGATGTCAAGGCACCCTCTCTTTCATTGCAGCATTTCTCAAAATTCACCATCCATTCCTACCCCCATCCCCTCCATCTTCTTTTTCTCCCCCTCTTCACACCATCATCCACCCCCTCCACCTTTTTTTCCTTACTTCTCCTCTCATTCCTCACACGTTTCTTAGCGCGGGTCTCTGTCCCCCTTCTTCATTCCTCCCTAAGTTTGGCCCTTTCTCTTGAAAGGCCAGAAGAATGTTCCGGGAGAGTGGATAAGGGGGTGTGGGAGAGGGTAAGCGGGGGTGGGCAGTATGCAAGTGGACAGAGGGACAATGCAGGGGTAAAGGGGGAATTGGGGGGAAAAGGGGGGGTTGAAGCGGACGGGGCGTGGGGCGCCTCACCTGCTACTCCAGAGAGGCCCCCGAAAGGAAGAGTGACAGGCTTGCAGAATGGAGCAGGGGCGCGGGCAGGAAAAATGAGCTGGTTTAGGACAGGAGCACAAAGGCCCCCCAGGGTCCAGGAGGGCCGAGCAGAGAAATGAGGGAGGCAGAGAGGAGAACAGGAGCGAGAGAGAGCATAGGCCAATGGTACGAAGGAGTGAAAGTGCGGTCACATATAGAGTAAAAGGGCCTTGAGTGGCTGATTCAGTTTCTCTCTGCAAGAGAGAATGGCATGCTAAACACTCTCTGGCACTCACATAAGACTCCACATACTCTGCATATCTGTAATATAGAGCTTTCCAGAAGTAATGAACGATACAGATAATGTGTAACTATATGAGGTATGAGGAACTGAGGCTAATCTGACTCTACACAGTCTAGAGGGGATCACGCAGTAAGGAAATTGAAAGGAACACCCTAGAAACTGAATGCATTTCATATAAACTCACTATTAGTCACTGGATCAGACTAAAACACGTTTTAAGAGACACAGGAGAAGCCTATGCAGGACAGGGGCATGCCAATCATTTGCACAACCCACTCCACACACCCCTTAAAACTTAAATGGCCTGTTAACTACATTACTTACATACCAGTCAGCAACTATACTACACCCCACCATAAGTCAGAAGAGTATTGAACTGGACGAAAAGCCTGGGGTTAAGAGAAGAAGATACAGTTCTCCAAACACAGTAAATGATATGGATATGATATGCACTGAATGCATACTGACAACTGCGTGCAAAGATAGCACGTCTGCTGCTATAACATCTGTTCCTTGAGAAGTGATTGAATAATAAGCTGTGTCCCAGGACCTCTAAACCATCCCCCCATAACACCCTTTGACCTCTAGTGAGCCCTTTAACCTCTGTCACAGCAAGAGCACACTCACACACATATAGTGTGTGTGGGTGTGTTTTGGGTGATTTCGGGGTTAAGATCACATAGAGCTTCCATATCTGCATCTCAATAGATGGAGTGGTGCAGAAACAGAGTGTGGGCCATCTTTCAGAGACCTCGCTGAATCTCATATCCCATCAGTAAGCAGTCTGCATTTTATCTGCTCCCCATTCACTACTAGGAACTTTATTTAGGCTGTGCAGTAAAGCTGCCTTGTTATCTGACGGAAGCGTTCGGTGCATGACTCGTCAAAATCCTCTCTGCTGCAGCACTGCCTTCAGGTTTAGGAACAGCCTTCCCATATGTTTACCATAATAAAAAAAAAACATTAACAAAACATAAACCTAAAACCATAAATCACGAATGCCTTGGAAAATTCCCTAAACATATCTAAAACAAATTATTTACATAGAGAAAAAATAGAAAGACGCATCTCACACAGTTTATACTGGGACATTTTGTGACACATGTTCTGATATTATAGATCACACAAATCAAATGTCCTTCAGGGGTTTCTATGTAAAGAAAAATTGTTCTATTTAGAACCATGAACACTCAGTATAGTGTTTTGTATATGACTGTTCCTAAAAGGTTTTAAAGCTCTTTAATGATATAAAAGGGTCCTTGAGTGAACACTTATAATTCTATATAGTACTGTACAAATACTCATCAACACCATATGGATATTCATGGTTCTATATATTTATTTAAAAAAAGGTTAAAAGCCCTTTAATTATCTGAAAGGTTCTTCAAGTAAACACTTATGGTTCTATATAGGACTATATGAATACTTTATGAACACTCATGGTTCTACATTGCACTATATAAACACTCATGGTTCTATATAGGACTATATAAACACTCTATGAAAGCTCATGCTTCTTTATAGGACTATATGAACACTATGAACACTCTGGGTTCTATTTAGGACTATATTAACACTATATAAACAATAATGGTTCTATATGACACTTTATGAACATTCATGGTTCTATACAGGACTTTTTCAAAGCCCTTAAATTATGCAAAAAGTTGTGGTTCTATATTAGTGTTGATGGTTCCATATAGAACCATTGTCTGTACTGAGGAACCTCTTTTAAGTGTGAAGTCTCAAAAGACAGACAGCTTGGAGGAAATATAAAAATGTGGATTACACACTGACTAAAGCCGGTGCTTTAGGGTGAGACTACAATACAGAGGACTTGATGCGACATCCCACTTAGCGATAATCCAGGCGCCAATTCCTAAGTGAAACCGGGAGAAATCTGGTGAACTATAGGGCACCTGCAACAGCTACAAACGCATTACATCATCTCACTCATCCGAACGGCACTGCCTGGTTTCCACAGCAACCAACCCACCTGACATCACCATCCAAGACGGTCCACTCAGTGCTCAGTAACAGTGTTTAATTTCAAATGCACATATACACACAGAGAGAACCAGCGACACTATATTAGTGAACCATCTAAAAGGAAAAAGCTTAAAAAGCCATATTGGAGGATTCAAACAGTGATGCTGTTTGATTGATTGCTTCTTAATCATTTTATCACTATAAATCTCTGTGGTGGTGCAGAAACACAGTGAACAGTGTTGTTTCTTTGATCACGGAATACAAAAAAAATCTATTAAATCTGTAAAAAAATCTCAAACATAATTACTTTAAATGTCCTTAAATGTTTTACAAAGCATCACTATCATTTAGCCATAGCATGTATTTGTACACAACACTGCTTTAATTCAGCTATTGGTAACCGGCTTATGAAAATAGCCACATTCTGTGCCAATTTATTACACAAGCACCTTATAAACTACACTGCACACTAACACATCTAATGAACCAACAATTCATCAAGGCGTGGTCCAACCTCTAACTGGCGTAATAAATCAAAGCAAAGGAAGGAGAACCACTTGTGCTTCTTCTCTATTATAATTTATGGCTCTATGAACAGGTTCAGCCTTTAAATTACAATTAACCATTTCCACTCCATTCAGACATGCTAACAAATTGCATTTTACTTTATTTCTTTTTTCATTTTTATTTTTAAGTAATAAAAAATTGTAACTTTTTCTATGGTTACCTTTTAATACATTTAGCAAAAATGACTATTTAAGTTCATTGAAATAGGCCCTAGCCCAGTTCACACACTAGACCAGCATGTAGTCATCAATAGAGCTGTTCAGCACTGAATCACACTGACTGGGTTATATCAGAGGGCAGATGTGGTGGCTGAACAACTAGCGATTCCAAGCCTGTTATCCACTTACAGCCTTACAGTCAGCACAGGAAAATAGCCTGTTTCAAAATATATCTAGCAAAATGCCCAATGTTGACGTAACTCTTACATCTTCCACCTGGACTTAAATTGAGCCCTCCAGCTGTTAATCCAACCCGATAAGCGTTCATTTCTTTCATAATCAGAATTTTACTGTGCAGGTCTCTTATAATTACTGAAATGAAATTTAATTCTGAGGTGTAGTATGAGCTAAATTAAATATAGCCAGTGAAAACACACACAATTTATTCCTTATTACCGCAGTCATGAAAAAAGGAAGCTAAAATAAATGCACTCACTCCCTACCTTAGTATCACTCCGCAGAAAAAGCTCATGTGAACCCACAAGCACCCATGTCCTGGACTGAGACAACACCAGCATGGATGGTCCGTCTTTCCCACGCAGAACAGAATCTACACTGAGCAGCCTCCCAAAAGCCCGAGCATAGAAACCGGGCGAACGGCATATTAAACATCAAATCCCTGCGTGCCATTCTTTTAAGAAGAAAGCTGGGCAGAGGCACAAGGGACAAATGAATGGAAGCAGCAAGAAAAGGAGGGAAGCGAATGTGGCTCCGTGGCTGCGGCCGGCTCATTTGAAGGCCCCACGTCCCAAAGCCCTGCTCCACATGTTGCTCATAGAAAGGGGGGGGCGGGTGACTGGGGGGGTTAGTCCAAGGGGAGGGGGGATGTTAAGAGTATGAGGAGACAATAAAATGAACAGGGTATATAGAAAAGTGTGATGGAGCAGAAAAAAAGGGAGTACATGTGAGTTACCAGCTAGTACACTCCAGCACATCTGGAATGACCCCAGTCAAGAGGTAATAACATAATAATAGAACACAGCAGGGAACAGAGTACAGTACATAAACGGGAAGAACATCACTCTCAAATATGATTCCATTAATAGCGAACTTTAAACAGGGATAACTTAAACCGGGGTACCAGTAATGAGGTTATAAATACTGCAAGCCGTCATAAATATTTAAACAGGTAAAATTTAAAATGTCACGTTCTCTGTGCAATTACATGCTACGCTCTGTCTCTACAAAGAGCCACCAGTCTCTCCATCACTTGGAGCGAATTACTCGCTTTGTTGCAGTAGCGCATGTGAGCCGCAGACTTTGCTGAGTGGATATCACACTTAACAAGATTGCTGGATAATCGGAGTGAGGTTACAGGACATAGAACTCAGCAAGGAAAGAGAACCATATACATGAATCCAATTCAATTCAATAATGAAGAGAAATGAGGGAAGCAGACAGAGAGAGTGAGAGAGAGGTGATGGTGGGGAGGTGCAGAAGAGGATTTGGCCCTCATAATGGAGAGACAAAAAAGAAGCAGGTGCAACCAGGTCTCATTACTGAGGCAGTGAGAAAGAGAAAGAGAGAAAACTGAAAGATAGGGCACAAAAGAAGGACACACACAGACACACACACACACACACATACAGATAAATGCACACACACATCATTCATACATTACACATCTCAAAGCAAAGAGTGTCATAGCCACACAACAGAACAATGCAGAATAATTAAAAATATGAGCAGCCGGATGCAACAAAAGCCGCTCGGCCGCATTCAAGGCTCCACAACAGCTGTACGCAGTGAAAAGAGAGAGTGTGAGTGAGGGAGAGAGAGAGGGAGGCGAAGGCTTGAATATGCACAGCGAGCACAAAGGCCACGGGAGAAAGAGGGGGAGCGGGGTGGTGGAGGGGTGTTGGGGGGGAGAGGGGAGGGGTCAGCAGCAGAGGTAACAAAAAGAGAAGGGCCAGAAGAATGGCAGAGGGGAGAATGGCAGGGGACACGGAGAAAAAGAGTGGGTGAGGGAGAGAACTGTGGAGCAGCGGGGGAAAAAAGCTAGAGGATTTAAGGCGGGAGAACGGTACAGTAGAGACGGAATCGGACAGCCAGGCAAAGAGAAACGGCTTTAGCGTTCTTTCTTTTTCTTTTTTCTTGTTCTTTTTTGCACCATTCTTTCCTGCTGAATTTGTTTGAATGCAATGTAATTCTGAAAAGAATTAGCTGATACTGTGTCACAATATGCGATTTACATCCTGGGATGAAACGGCGTACCGATTCGAATAAATACTAATTAGAACCTTCCCTGCTTAGTTGTATGAATAATGAGTCCGGCATCACCAATAGATACACATGTACTGAGCAGTAGGTCCATTTTGCAAACCAATTAACCAAACGGCCAATCTATATACTTGTCAGTAAGAATTAATGTGCATTTGCAATGTGAAAAGGGGCATCTCTGCAAAAAAAGAGAGCGAGCAAGCAGACAGACAGAAAAACAACAGTACCCACCTCTCCCACTCCTGTCTGAATGATCTTTAGTCCTGTCTCTCCTTCCAAGAAATTCTTCTCAGCCACTGAGGAGCAAAGGGAAGCAAACTGTTCACAAAGTAATCATTTTCATGCATAATGAATGCTAAAATTATGAGTCACACTGTCATTTGAACAAATAGAAGGAAAAAAAAACAACCGCAAATTGTGACATCCCAGTCAGAGGCATTAAATGACGCATGTGATATGGACACATTTTCCAGCCACGTCCTTTCAGCAAAAGTGTTTGAAAGTAGGCTAATGCTTCTGAAGTGTTTGCGAGATGTTTGAGAGCAGAAGGTGATGTTTGAAATAATTAGAGCCACGGCTAATGCTGCTCACCCTTTCCCTCACTCTCTTTCTCTCTCTCTCCCAGGCTATTTGGTAAATTGCTTGTAGATTGAGGATGGAACAAGGGTAGAGAGAGAAGAAGGTGTGCGAAAAAGACAGACAGCCTGTCACTCACCCGCTTTATTGGCCACGTCCTCGGCGCTGAGGTTCAGAGAGTTCTGTCTGATCCTGAACGTCAGCGCAGGCCCCACCACGCTGCAGACACACACACACACAGAGCGGCTGATGGATGTGCTCTGGGCCGCTGAGATTACACTTAATGGATTACACTTTGTCTTTTTGTGGCGCCTTTTGTGTGTCCCTGTTTCTTCAAGCTTCAAACACGCACATTCAGACATATACACATAGACTGACTGTACCTGATGTTGATGAAGCTGCTTGTCGTGAGGTGGATCCTTTCTGCCAGAGTCTCTAACAACTTCACCCCGTCATACAGACTCAGAGGACTGGAGGATCACACATACAGGCAGACATCATCATCAGAACATGAGCATCCTTAGAAAGTTGTATGTAATTTAAAGGGCCCATACCCCCCCTCAAGATCCACTTCTGACATCTGGAAAACAACTTATGCACAGAAAACAGCTGGAATTCATTTTAAACTCTCTAAGATTAAACATGTTGGCTTTGTGACTGTGCCTTTTGGACTAATATATGTATGCTGATTAAACCGTCTCCAGAATGACAGCTTTACAGGAGTAGGAAAAAACACATGCTTTACTTTCAATGCAAGTCAAGGTAACCAGACATGTTCCAGACCATTTTCATTCATCATGAAACAGTACATAAAAATAAAAACTATGAAAAACAACAAAAGTGGAAATACATGGTGAAGTGAAATGGCCTCTGATTGATTACAGTCCAAATGGACTATATAGTAAAAAAGAGGATACACAGAAACGTGCTTGTGATCACAAAAACAGTGATTACAAAGCTCCATGAGAGGGAATCTGTTCTGAAACCCTGCCAATGCTCATACATTACACCTTACATTTTTAAAGTATATTTTTAAAAAGTGAGCAATGTTCAGATTACCATGATCTGAGCACTTTAAAATATGTAATTGCATTATTTTTTTTGCCTTTATGTCAAAATAATCAGAGAACAATAATTTCTTTATTTTTGTGCTTACCTCAGTGACACTTATAAAGTGTAAAGTTCAGTCATTATTTACAACCTGACAGATATTGTGCTATAGTCAACACCCTTCAAATAACACATTCGTTTGCAGGCATCATGCACATCTTTCACTGTGTAGCTTCACACTGCAAAGTGCCTTACCTACTTTTCTAAACGGAGTTCTGAATAATGCTAAGTGGTTGAATGAAATTACTTGTGTACCTCTGGTTTGTGACTATGTAGCCATATTCCTCTCTGACGTTGGCCCCATCCTTGGCCCCTGTTTTCAGGTCTGGTGAACCTTTTTCTTTCAGCTCCATATCCTTCACTGGCACGATGGGTCCCTGTGTGGTGGAACTGGCTCTGTGAGGCACGGTCACTGAGGCTGGTGTAGTGGGGGCTGGGGTAGGGGCCAGCTGGGGCCCGGCGGCAGAGGGTACGGCCACAACAGGAGACAGAGGTTTGGGACCTTTCTGTGACACTTTGTCACTGCCCTCTACAATAGTCTGCGATTATAAAACATTAGGGAATATAATTCATTTCATTTACAGCACAAACAGGACTGGAGCAAGAAAACAAAGGTAGGAGCCAATCGTAAATGAAGGAGCACACTTTATACCCCTTTAATAAATGAGTCAGCTGTAAAATATATATAACACATTGGTCACAATCTTATTATGTTGCATTCACTTACTAGAACTGAACAACACTGCACCCAGATATATTAATCATCAGATCTTAACAGTGAGTTTCTTTTGCCTCTAATAGTTAAGGTGATCTAAAGACTAAAATTATGCACTCCCTGGTCTGATATGCCAGCATTTCAGACTGTACCTCTTTCACAGTGACTGTTCCTGGATGGTGATCTGAGGATGACAAAATAGGAAACAGCAGGCTGAAACAAATACATGCCTCAGTTTGATCATTTTAATCCTAAGTGGCTTGAGATTTGAAACATATTATTGGGCGTTAGGCTCTTATGTGTGCATCTGTGGAGGGGTGCATGCGTGAGTGCGTGTGGGTTGCGTGATACCTGTGTTGTCGGACTCGTCTGTCTGCAGAAGCTGCAGAAGGAGGGCAAATTTCTTCAACTGCTGAGGGCTCAGGTCTTGTGGCTCCATCCCCAACCTCTCTAAGACCGTGGTCAGCTGCATCATTGCTTCATCTACAGTATACACACATACACACTTATGCAAAGACCTACAGCACCATAAAAAGCCATGCATACTCCTATTACTGTAGTGACTGAGATTAGGGATTAGGACTGCCCAAAACCTCAAATAGGTAATCTATTCTCTACATCTATTCTCTGCCTTTCGCTGAGAACTAATGTTTTTGAATACCTATTATGAATTCTCAGTTCCTCCGGCTCGACCTAAAGCATCGCCCTAAATTTTAAAAAAGCATGTCGTATTTTAAGGGGCGTTACACCTATGATGGAGGGCCTAGACAAAAAGCTTCACAATATTAAAAACAAAGGCTAACCCCTTTCCCCCGCCACAGTGTGGACATACTGGGACTTACCGTCCAGTCCAGACAGAGAGCTGTAGTCCTGCGGAACCTTTTTGTTGTTGCGCTGGCGTGAGCTGGGTCGCTCCTGCAGGGTGTAGTCCTCTCCATAATCCAGCGGGAAGTCCAAGTCCTCATAAAAAGGGGCGGCAGGGAGGCCTGCTGCCCCCCGATGGCGGAATGAAGGCTGTGCAGAGGAGAGGTAGAAGGAGACAGCATCTTCTAACAGCTGCCGCTCTCGGTCTCGCTGCTGCTGTGAGCCAGAGCGTGAGGAGGGGCGCTGGTAGCCCTCGCCGGCATGTGGATGTAGGGAGTGCGTGATATCATCCTGTAAGAGAACAATCAGAGAACAGGCTAGCGTGGGAAGATACAGACACTTACTTCACATGAAAACCATTTGCAGATGAGGTCAGAAAAAAAACATCAGATGGGGATACGATTTCTGGCCTTCCAGTAAATGTAGGAATATGTAGGTCCCTTTTTCTTGAAACAAAAGGCAGTGACAACATGTTTCTGGTATCGGTGGGGGCTCTGTCCTGGAATATGTACACATCTCTGACCCACACATAGATACACACACAGATATCCATAGCTGTACCTGCAGGTAGGCATATGGGTCCAGTGGTAAAGCTTGCATGCGTAGTGATGAGGACTGGCGAGGATCTAAAATCATGTAGTCCAAGTAGTTCTGCGCAACAGTGGGTTCCGATTTAGAGCTGGAATAGACTTTCTTACTGGCAAGTTGTGCAGACCTGTACAGAACACCAACATGTTCATTTATACCAATCACGCTTTAAATACTGCAGTCAAGTAAACAGTGTTTTAAGAGAGAACAGAATAACAGATCCAATACCAGAGCAGAACCACTTTTGGGTTCCCAAAGCACCTTTCCAGGGATGGTTGTTTCAGTCTACTTTTAGAGGTTTAAGGAGTCTAATGTAATAGCTCTACACTAATTAAACATAACTGTGCCATATTCCAGTGAAATCATTTCAAGTTGCATTGCCTTCATACACCAAGGGTAATCAGTTCCAGTCTCTAAGGACTGGTGTTCGGCATAGTTTGGTCATTTCCCAACTCAAACAAACCTCAATTCATATGTTCATTGCCAGGTTCAGTGGGGAGAATCACCAAACTGTGCTGGATGTCGGCCATTCAGGACCAAAACTGAACATCCCCACCAAACACCCTGTGGTGTTTTATTATGTCTTTATTGTTTTATAAAACGTTGGTTATTAAAAAGTCCAGAAACATACCTTTTCTTCAGGAACAACATTTTTGAGCCATTTCAACCAATGTTGTAGCTTTGAGGGTATGTTTAAATTGTTTGTACCTTTATTAACAAAATTTTTTAATGTTTCTGGCAGAACAAATTTGTTTTGTCATGCATTGTTTCATTAAAAAAAATATTTTGAATAGAAAATAAAACAGTTAGGCTGCTTGTTACAACATGAAATAATATTTTATATTAATTGTTACAACATGGAATAATAATAAAACCATTTTTGCAGTGTAGAAGATCTAAGCCCTGAATTTCAGCCAACACGTTTGGCCTTAAACTTAGAAAAGGTCACAGTTTTGCATGGCCAAATTAATATTTGTATTCGTATTATAATGAGAGGAATATAGCACAGAGATGCTAATGCTCATGATCGTTGCGGCTGCAGCTGCTGCTACTCACTGTGCTGGCTGAGGGGTCTGCACCCGAGAGTGAGGAATACGGCTCAACTCCTTTGCTATAATGTGCTGGGTGATGTCATCCTGCCAGGAGAATCCTGCCGACACACACATACACATACACACAACAGAACAGACAGGGTCAAAGAACATGGCTTCCCCCACAACCTGTAGGCTTGTTCTGTAATTATTATTATTCAATAGCCGCTATAAATTATTCTGAAACCTGTTAGAACATTATTCACAGATGCTCAATATAGTTAACATTTGTACAACTAAAAACACTAAAAACATATCAGTGGTGAGTTTTTTATACTATTAATATTAACCAGCTCTAGCTGGTAGACATGTGGTAGCAAATATTGTTGTTCATCTGGTTGTTTTTGGTTACAGTATCCATGTGGTCGCATCTAAAAATTAATCTAAAAATGAATCATGACTCATTTCCAGTAGGTGTGCATAGAGATGTTTTTAACTACTTGATGACTGTTGGACACTTAACTCTCAAAGAACTCTTTAAATGAGTGATGAGTAATAGCAGATGAATGAGCTGTGTTTGCATGTACCTTGCATCATCAGCTGTTTAAGTACCTCCTGCAGTCTCTGAAGAACAGGCACAGATACTTGGTACTGAACCTGATCCAGCCTGGAACTCCGACACTGACCAAACAACTTGTCTGGAACGCATCACATACACAAGCATTAGCACATACACACATCACATACACACATACTGACTGAAACTGGGAGATAGAGAGAGAGAGAGAGAGAGAGAGAGAGAGAGAGAGAGAGAGAGGGAGAGAGAGAGAGAGAGAGAGAGAGAGAGAGAGAGAGAGAGAGAGAGAGAGAGAGAGAGAGAGAGAGAGAGAGAGAGAGGGAGAGGGAAAGGGAGAGGGAGAGGGAGGGAGAGAGAGAGAGGGAGAGAGGGAGGGAGGGAGAGAGAGAGGGAGAGGGAGAGGGAGAGGGAGAGGGAGAGGGAGAGAGAGAGAGAGGGAGAGGGAGAGAGGGAGGGAGGGAGAGAGAGAGGGAGAGGGAGAGGGAGAGAGGGAGGGAGGGAGAGGGAGAGAGAGAGAGGGAGAGGGAGAGGGAGAGGGAGAGGGAGAGAGAGAGAGAGAGAGAGAGAGAGGGAGGGAGAGGGAGAGGGAGAGGGAGAGGGAGAGAGAGAGAGAGAGAGAGAGAGAGAGAGAGAGACCAGGCTTTCTTTCAGGTGTCTTCTCTCTGCTCCATTAGATTTAAATCCAATATCAGTATTTCACCAAGTAATCAAGTAAGCAGCAGTCCAGCTAATTTATGTAGATGTTCTTTGCTGTAGTTCAACTTTCACCCGGAAGTTACTCCTCTATTTGAACGCACAACTAAAACCACAATCCAAATAACATACACATGATGTAAACGAAAATAACAAGAGACTTCCTCCACACAGCTTTCTCACACACAAGCGTACCCAAATTTACCGCCCACATGCAAACCACTGAGTCATCTCTGACTAAAACACTGCATTTTAAAAAAAGACCCCAGTGGAATTGATCCCTGAAAGCGGTCGAGCTCTCAGCCTGAACTCAACCCCCTTTCTCCATCCAGAGCTGATATGACTCACAGCTATTTATAGGTGGAGCGAAACAGGGGAACAGCACTATACGGGGGGAGATGGATCAGTTACACATGGATATCTGGCATAATAAGACCCCGGCCAACTGTTTAAGCGATGACACACTAAAGCCAAAGACAAAAAAAAAATTAACGAGTAAATGAAATGTGATAATGAGCGACAGCATTCATGCTAGAAAGTTTATTTTAATTTTTTCCTCCAGGCATATATATATCAGTGTATTGCACAGGTCTTACAAAGCCTGGGGGCGGGGTGAAATATCCTATTAATGTTGGGATATCCAAACTCATCGTAGCATTTGCTTTCTAATTACAGGCTTTAAAGTCATATATAGATGTGAAGCACATGGATCAGACTGCAATGAAGACTTAGGTAGTGAAAAAGACCACAGGAAGAAAAGAATGATGCTTAGCATCAGTGAGACTGTGTGCAATAATATCAAATTGTTTCGACTTGAAGCCTGCTTATATAGAACGCAATATATTATAATAAAGTTTAGAGGAATTTAATTGCACACAAACTGAGAGTTGAGGTAGATCAGTCAGTCTTAAGATCGTCCTTTATTCTTTGGAGTCCTGAAATGTTTTTTAACAACTCTTGGTGATCCTGTGTAATCAGGTCAAAGAAAAAGTTCTATATTAAAAGTCAGAGAACACAACACTTTTAACATTTATAAGTAAGGCATTATCTCAGCTGCGACAAAGCCATCATGAAGGCATCAAGGGAAAGCGCTGTTTCACGTTTTTTTCTCTTAATTATCCTGAAAAGGTGTTCAGAGGAGAGGTTTCAGCTCCCAGAGCTATTAAACGCCTAATGGAGGGCATAATGGAGAGCGTGAGCTTTACAACTGACAAAAACACGGATTACAAGCAGAAAATAGGATTCCGGGGTTTTATGTTAGATCTGTTATTATGACGAACAGCAAAAATGAGTTGGAAGAGTTCAGAAGGATGAGGAGAGAGGACCATTAAAAACAGCACGGCGTCTGCTGGTTTGCTCTCTTTCAGGCTCGAGTGTGTGTATTAGTGGGTGCGTATGTAGGCGCAGCTCTGTGCATACGAATGAGAGCACGTCTGGAGCCCCTGCTTGTGTGTGTATGCATAACATAGGAGAACATGATAATATAGGAGTCATAAATGTATCTGCAGATTTTTGCTTTTAAAAAATAATATTGTATGACAACTGATATTAATGATGCACTTGTTGTGTTACAAGGAGCAGCTACTTTGCTACTGTACTGTACTGTGCTAAACAACATTCCATTTCATTCAAATTCAAATGTATAACCCTAAATAAATAATCCTAAATTTCTCTAAACAAAGCTAATCCAGGGCAATGTAGCCTCAAATCTACACATTTCATTAATGTTTATGTATTAGTATAAGCTGATACAGTACTGTGCAAAAGTCAGAGACCCTCCTAATTCATTTAACCGTCAGAAGCACTTGTGGATTTTACAGATTTGAAGTAAGCGTGGAGCTTGATTTTTTCAGAGAGGGAAACTTTTTAAAAGAACAGTGTTTTCTGTTGGGGAAGGTTTTCTTTCTACCTTTTAACAATGCTATAAGTAGATTTTAATAAACTTCCGTTCTTTATGTAACCAGATTATCTTATCCCTAAACATCTCCACAAAATTCCAATGAACTTTGTTATTTTTTTAGTTTTGACTGGAAATTAAATAAATGAATGGTGGTCTCTGATTTCTGCACAAAACTGTATGCACGTGAGAAGTATATCATCCTCCGCCCGTAATTCCGATATCCGCAAGGGAACATAACGGACACACGTACTGCACAAAATGCATCCATACGTCTGTCACCCTGTTTCATCAGACTGCCTTTTATGACCCGCTATACTCACACAATAGCCAACATATGTTCAGCATCATTCTCAAAAAAAACTGCACAAGAGCAGTTTACACGGACAACTGTGTCCGTGTATACTCACGTGTGTGTGCGTGTGTGTTAGCGTGTCTGTGCATGTGTCTGTGTACGTGTGGGTGTGTGTCTCTATGTGCAGCAGAAACACAGCGCCTGTGCGTAAGCGTAGGGTAGTGACTCATCAGTGATTGTGGAGGCGCGCACCAAGTTGCAATGGGCTTGATGATGTCAGGGTTGCCATGGAGACAGAGGGCAGTCGGGGGGAGGGGCTTGGTAATGGTTAGAGGGAAAAAAGACAGAAAGACAGAGAGAGAGAGAGAGAGAGAGAGAGAGAGAGAGAGAGAGAGAGAGAGAGAGAGAGAGAGAGGAGCAGGTGACAGACAGCAAATGGCCTGTGCCGCACTCGCAGCAGTTTAGTAAACTCACTGTATTCGATATCAAGTAAATAACGACCAAACCACAGACGGTGGTAACTCCTGCATCCTAAACGTTTTACAAACATGTCTGTCCTTACACTAGGAACATTTGGGGGGACCGTAGAAAACACTTAGAGCCTTCTAGGCCTTCAGAGAAGGTCTAATGATTTCTATGAAAATACATTAAAAATGCAAATACAGTTTTTAATATTTAACAGAATCATCATGCCGGATGTTTTTTTTTTTAAACTCTAAATAGCTTGCAGCTTTTCACTTATTTCATTGATAAGCTGTTAGAAACCAAAGGGTTAAATTCTCGAACCGCTCAAAGGAAAACCATCCAATTAGACTGTTCTCTGTGGTATCTTGGTAGATACAGCCAAGTTAGCTCTCCTATTGGCTGGAATCTCATAAGCTGAACTGAGAGCCTGGCACATCAAAATAACCAATAACATGTCAAAAAACCGACAATGGAATCATCCAGTCATGTTTTGGTTGGGATTTTGTTGGGACAAATTTTGAGAAAACATCACACTAGACTCCCTCCGTCACTGGCTGAGAAAACGCGCCCAGTACGTGTTTAATCTTTAATGGGCAAAAAAATGCTTTCAGCTTAGCAATAATATATTCCATAGGAGTGCTACAAATGACCAAAATCCTAGAAATGCATTTTTCCTCCTTCCTGACATGTATGGGCCAAACAGAAGGCCAAGCTTCAACAGTCACAGTTCACTTTTTATACTAGAGCCATTCATATAAAAAGTACACAGATGACATGCACAACATACATATATACATATTCACAATGTCTGCAGTCAGATGAGGAATAAGCAAAGTGCAGGTTCTTGTGATGGGGTGACAGCGTAAATTATTCAGGAGTGTGTGTGTGTGTGTGTGTGTGTGTGTGTGTGTGTGAGTGTGTGTTCGTGTGGGTGTAAAACAGAGAGGGACAGAGAGAGAGAGAGAGAGAGAGAGAGAGAGAGAGAGAGAGAGAGAGAGGGAGAGAGAGAGACTCCTGTTGTGTCCTGGCTGGATATAGCAGACCTAAGGCAGGAAGCGCTAGACTTCTGATTAAATCATCATGAGCAGGAAGTGCAGCGGCAGGACACAGAGGTTAGCATGGAGCTCTACGCTAACCTCCACCAACATCGAGTTATTTCTGATACACTCACCATCAGAGCAGAACTGCTCTTTGGCGCACAGCCTCTTCTCAAACAGACAGCCTAGGGAGAGAGAGAGAGAACAGAAAAGTGGAAAAGAGATTAACAAAGCTGTTCACTAAAACACACACAAAGTAAATGATAACACACCATCACTGTGTGCTCTTTATTAAACCTCTTTTCGAAGAAGCTATAAGAAGCTATATTTTATGAGCAGCTTTTTTCAGTGAATTGGAAATGTGTTTGACTTACAAAACCAGAGGCACTGTATTTCCATCCTACTTTCACATTCATGTGGTTTCATTGTATTCTGGTGTTACTGTTGGGCTTTGACATGACTGTCTTTATGGAGAAGTAGGAGTGGTCTTCACAGCAGACAGCAACCTTTCACATTTAAACCCTCATGGCTCACTAGCAGCTCAACAAACAGTCCCTACAACTCACACACTGAGAGGAAATGCTACTCTAGTTAATCTGATGACTATATCTGGAAGTTGGACAAACTTTACAGAAGGCTGTAAAATTCCTATTTAGACTAAAGCTTGGTTTAATCTCTCCACAAAGGGTTAAAGTTGTCACTCTGCTAATATTAGCTTAGACAGGAATAACAGTTCATATGGACCTATATTAAAAATACAAATAATTGATCAATTAATAAACAACTCATTCTAAATGTAGTTATCTTAGGAAATTGTTTGTGTCAATACTAAAGCTTCCGATCATATCAACAGTTGCTATGAAAGAGCTTCTTTAGTTAATTTTTAGTCCACATTGTGAAACACCCAGGAAGATTACCAGCCCAGTAAAACATCTTTCAGCGTAGCTGCTTACAAAGAGGTAAATTAATGTGAATAGTTGACAGCAGCTCTTGTTTGAGCTGAGTTATTGGACGTCTGGGCGAGTGACCTCTCCCCTACACACACATTCGGCTCTGCATCAGTGGGCAGCCTGTAAACAGCCACTCTGCTCAGATCTGTCTCCACCTGTTTTCACCCGTCTACCTCACATGCTGGAGTAAAGCTAGAACCGTGACCCGCTAGCAACAATAAAAGCATGTTAAACTCAAATAATGAGCTGCGTTTAGGCACACCGTGCCCTGAAGCAGCAGCCGATGGCCTGCTTTCTCCCAGGTGCAGAGTTGCTGTGTGGACAGCGGAAGGGCCAGAGCAGCCTTGGAGGCCGTGCTGGACACAGCTGATCAAACACTGCGGTCAGATGGCTTCTGACCAACTTCCCATCTCAAAAAGTGTGTTTGTGTGTGTGTGTATGTGCGTGTGTCAGTATGTGTGTATGTGCGTGTGTGTGGGAATCACCTGGGCTGGCCAGCAGCACTCCTGCCAAATGAATAAGCAGGACAAACAGAGATAACAAGCTGCACTTATAGTACTGGCTAACAGTAAAGCCTGAAGTGGCCCAATAGCAGAGTTTAGCAGACCTAATCGAATGAAATTCGGTATATCCCAAAAATATCACAACATCACGGATTTGAATACAGTTAAGTGTGTATTTATAAAGGTAATGAACCCATCCGTCTGCACAGGAACTCTGTGTGTCAAAATCAAACATATTACCTACAGGTTTGTTGCAATTCAGCCTCCACTCCTCTGGGAAGTCTTTACATTAGATTCGGGTTTTTCTGAGTGATTAAACTGACGCGTCACAAACTCAAGGGGTAAAAGCTCACCTCAGTGTGAACCAAAATTAAACACAACCTACTATTTCAAAACAATTTCATTTTCTGCATTCTCATGTTCATCCCCATTTTTTATGTCGGCCATCACCAAATTCTAGTCTCTTCTTTATTTCATAAGGTATGCATCTTCATAACATCATTCCTACAACCCCCTGGGCCACCAAGGTTAAGAACTCCTGCTCAAGATGTTGGAACATTGCTGTAAAGATTGACTGCATTCAAGCATTATAGCATTACCATTTGAACTCATTCCAAAGGTCCTAGACAGAGCTGCATCACTCCAGAGCAAGCAGTTACGATGCTTCACAGCACAATGTTGCGAGACTTTATATCCGTCTAGCAGACACTTGTCATGTGTGGCTGGTCCAGTACTTCTCAAGCTGTTGCCATTGTTTTTCTTGGGAGTTTATACAAGCTGTTCATGTGCAATTGGTGCACCCAAAAGCAGCCGAATTCACAAAGTAGAAGAGGTGTCATGATACTGCAGAGCTTATAATGTAGCTGGTTTTGATCTGTTTTGCCTCTATTAAACTTACACCAAAGTCCATCTTCCACAGTAGTGTAAACAACAACCAAACAGGATTTTCAGACAGGAACTGTAATAATTCCTGCAGTAAGTTATTATATAGATTTTGAACTGATCCTTGAAAACAACTTAAAGCAATCAAGAAATAGCAGATCCCACCCACACAATAAGATAAGCGAAGCAAACATATAACACATATATGCCATATGTGTGTTCTCTGTAGATGGTATATTGACTTATTTTAAATTTAATTAATTTTCGCAATATTGTCGCCAAACAAAACCCAAACAAAACAAGCAAGCGACGTTCAAGCATGTGCACACTGCAGCTGCACACAAGTGATAGACCTACACATCAGCATTGCTGCATATACCAGTATAGACCAGCCCTGCATCCAATGATAATCATGAACACGCAAACAAATATCATAACTGATTACACATACATTGTCAAACTTGTGGAACCCTCTGGTTTCCTCTCTCTCTCTCTCTCTCTCTCTCTTCCTCTCTCTCTCTCTCTCTCTTCCTCTCTCTCTCTCTTCCTCTCAGTAAGGGAGAAGCTCTACATCAGCTATTTACCAGCAGAGGGAATGGACAGATGTGCTGGTGATTTCTGCCAGCCCCAGCGAGCATATCCTACTTGCATTATTCATGGCAAATATAAATAGGATGAGACAGGGCTTGTCAATCTCACGTCCCCACTCGCTAACAGGTGGCGATCAGAGCTGTGCGACAAAATGAGTGATTCAGGAGGAAATGGAGAGAGGGAGAGAGGGCGCGAGAAAGAGAGGATGTTATCACATCACCGAACGTGGCAGAGACAGCCTCTCATCTGACAGCTTCCTGCTCACACTGGACGCTCTCTGCATGCTGATAGTGCTACTCAGTCACAAGAACACACGACACAGTACAGAAAAAAACTGAGTCTATGCTGTGAATAAGAATTTAGCAGGTGACCTTTTACACTTGATGATCATCATCCAGTTACTACTACGATGAATGCCTCAGTAAAGAGTATGGCTATAATATATAAGTTGTTTAGAGTTTTAAAGGTGATGAAGAG